>VYXF01008440.1:151352-175737 GCA_013397295.1 Polioptila caerulea
ATCCCCGAGCCCCGGTTCCCATCCCCGATCCCCATCCTCGGCGCTGGGACCGCTCCGGCCTCTCGGCACCGGCCTCCAGTGCATGCCGCTCTCGCCAAAGCTCCAGCCGTTCCGCCGAGCGCCGGTGTTGTTTTTCACTTTCACCCCGTTTCACCCCCATCCTCTGGGCGCTGGGACCGCTCCGGCCTCTCGGCACCGGCCTCCAGTGCATGCCGCTCTCGCCAAAGCTCCAGCCGTTCCGCCGAGCGCCGGTGTTGTTTTTCACTTTCACCCCGTTTCACCCCCATCCTCTGCAGCTCACCAGAGCTCAGCCTTGTGAAAAGGCTGTTCTTCCCCACGCCACCCCCGCCTGGTAGAGGTTCAGCGGTGAGGGTCGGAAGGGACACACGGTGATGCTCCAGGGCTGGCGGGGGTGTGCCGATATCTGTAGGTGTGTCAGACGGTACAACCCCCGGCACTGCCAGGGCAGCAGGGTTTTGTAGCTGTTCCGCCCCGAGAGCGGCTCTGGTGATCAAAGCCCGACTCGCCAGCTCACTCGCAGCCCTCTACAGAACAGGCACTCAGGGGGCTTCTGTCAAGAGCAGCGGCTTTGTGTCTCCATAAGCTACACTTGTCATTTGTCATACAGATTGCAGTGCTACTGAAACCAGCAGCTTTTCCCCCTTCTTTTGGAAACCCAGCCTGCTGTTTCTGGGTGTGTTATGTGTTTTCATACATAGCCTTTCATCTGGTTGATACCTGTGCTTGTCTCTCCTTCCCAGAGCACAGCTGAGTGCTGATTCTGTGAATAGGAATTGCAAATGTCTTTACTCCTGTTTTAAAGGAAAACATCACATCAAAGAATCACAGAATGTGCAGAGCTGTAAGGGACACACAGGGATAATCAAGTCCAACCCCTGGCCCTGCACAGGATACCCCACAAATCCATCCCTGTCCCTGAGAGCATTGTCCAAACGCTCCTGGAGCTCTGGCACCCTTGGGGCTGGGACCATTCCCTGGGGAGACTGTTCAGTGCCCCATCACCCTCTGGAGGAAGACCCTTTTCCTAATAACCAATCTAAACTTCCCTAAGCTGTTGGCAAGGCAGCCAGGATACTTTGCTGAGGCATCACAGAATAGCCTGGGTTGGAAGGGACTTTAAAGCCAATCCCTTTCAAACCCCACAGCCTGTATTGATCCCAAGGGTTGTCCCGACCCAGGTGCAGCACCAACACTTCATGTTCTTAAACCCCATGAGATTCCCAGGGCTCAACCATGTCCAGGTCCCTCTGGACACCCTCCCATCCTTCAGGTGAGGCAGCCCACCACACTGCACATAATAAAGAGAAGGATGTGACTGTGGATGGGGACAGGAACTCCTTCAACTCTGACTGCTTGGCACAGCAGAGGCAGACTGACAAGTTTTCCTCTGGCTTTTATTAAGATTTCCTTCAAACCAAGAAAATAAGAAGAAAATCCCACAGCAACCCCAAAGCCTACCTGTGTGTTGAGAGCTGGCTGCCAGCAGGGCTTTGGGGAGCCTCATGTCCCTGCTGCCACTCTGCCTTGATGGTGCTGCAAGGGCACAGATTGACTTGACCCCTGTTCTATCCGAGCAGGACAGTGGTTTCCAGGATGAAACCTTAATGGATCTGGGAAGGGTGAGATGTTGGGAGTAAATCAGTAAAAAAGGCAACAAATGACTGATTTTTGTCGAGCATTTAAAATAACACCCATGTCCATTCAATCAGTGCAGAGACTTACTAGAATAGCAATTTTAAGATCATGTTGGTCAGGCCCTCCAAGGAACTGTGTGCTAAAGTATTGTGATGGGTAAGTGCATTTTACAGGGGCCTTCTGGAATTCTTAAGCTGCCACAGTGGGAGAGAGGGAGAAATGTATTTCATAGCTGGAATGTGCTTCAAGTGACCTGGTTTTGTTTGGTTGGGGTTTTTCTCTGTTTTTCTAACTGCACTTTTTTAGACATCTGCTTGAGAATTGACTGCAATGTTTACATGCAATTTTAGAGCTGTAGGTTTCACTACTTTCTGTTGTTAAATCAATAGGGAATCCCTGAATATAGGGGAGTTTATGTAGCTATGTATGACCAGTGCATTAATTAGATGCCAGTCATTCTGTACTTTTTTCATGCTCTGGATTATATTCCATAATAAATGAAAGCACAAACCAGCCAGATCCACAAAGAGTGGAGTTAGGCTGGGTGTGAAGCCTCACCAGCAAATGCCATCTGCGTGCTCACATTGGTCAGGAATATAAAGGATTCCCAAATCCCCGCCCCTCTACTCAGTGTGTACAAAGAAAGGGATTGCTTTCAAATTGCAAACGAGCAGATATCAGCAGGGAGCAAAGCGAGGAAGGAGGTTTATGCACTTCCCAGCTGAAGTGGGATGGAGCTGGGCAGCAAGGCGTGCTCAACAGTCCCCCGCAGCTGCTGAGCAGGAGGCTTTTGTTCTGCAGGGCAGGATCAGGTGGAGAGGCAGGGCCCGTGCTGGCACAGAGGAATCGAGCTCCATCTGTGGCCCAGCAACCTGCGAGTGTGACTGGCGTCCTGAAAGGCTTGCGCTGAAATTCAGCAGCCCCTGGTGTGTTCTGGCAGGGACTCGGACTTGTTGAGCTGCCTGAGTCCAGGAGTGGTGCTGAGGTCCCTCTGTCCCTGTCTCAGGCACTCACCTGCCTGTGTTTGCCTACCTGTTGTCCTGGTAAAGTCTCATTCTAGTTACAACCTCTGATAAATGACCTCTTATGACTCGTGGTTTGTTTGTTTGTTTGTTTTGTTTTTAAATCACCACCCCCGATGAAAATTGAATAGCTTAGTGAATGCCTCAGGCTGCTGATGACTTTGGGAGTGGCACAACCTCGCTTCCCATAATTGCGTCCACACTGGGACTTGTGCCAATAAAGATCTTTGGCTAAAGATATTGAATAGTAACTGATATAGTTATACCAGTATAGAGGTGTACATACAGAGAGGTATGTGTGTATATATACATATATAAAGGGAAAAATCCTTTGGGTCGTGCTTCTCTAAAAACGTTCCACAAAGGTTGAAATTTGGGACTGTCTAAACGCAGAAGCTGTCTGGTTTGAGCAGTGTTGGTAGAATTAAGCACTCTGGGGCCGTGGCAGGGATACTGTTACATTGATGTTTCCAATTACTATTGACTCGCTTAGATCACAGCAAAATAAATGCAGTGCTCTGGAGTTTGTAGCTGTCTGGTGGAGACCGCGCAGATCTGAGGGTTTGCAGGCGGCAGAAGGGAGGTGATCTGCTCCCAACCATCCCCGTGAGGGCTCCAGGGGAGTGCCACCAGTCTGTCCCACACATTCACTGTCTCTGTTGCTTGTCAGTCCACAGGTAGAGCTGGCTGGAGTCACTCGCACAGCACAAGACCACTAATGTTGAGGCAAATCACTGAAAAATGTCACTCCTTCTATGCTTGATTAATGAGCTGAATTAATTCCCATGTGGTTTTGGTCAGCAATAGAGGCACTGCAAGACCAGACAGGGCATCCTGGGGAGGGAAAAGGGGACACACTGCCTGTTTTGGAGGCCCAAAGCATCTGGCTAAGGTGCAGGATCACAGAATGGCCTGCACTGGAAGGGACCTTCAAGACTATCTAATTCCACCCCCTGCCATGGGCACAGATACCTTCCACTAGACCAGGCTGTTCAAAGCCCCATCCAATCTGGCCTCGAACACTGCCAGGGATGGGGATGAGCCTGGGCAGCACAAGTGAGACATTTTTTGTCCCAGAATTGCTGCATTTGCTTTCCCAGGCTGGTTATTCCAACAAGGCTGTAGGAAGATGCCACTTTTCACATGCAGCTTTCTGGCTGTCTGTAATTGGCTGGAAAATGCCATTCCCAGCAAGCTGATGGTCTGTGGGACCACATCCTAATTCTTTTCAGGCAAAAATCAGGCAGGCTGGTTTGAATAGTTGCAATAGTCAGTCTGAGCTCATCTGAAGGAAAAGGAGGAGTGCTCGCTGGAACTGCTCCACAGGCAGTGGGAAGAGGCCAACATCCAGCAGAGGGGCTTGGGGTGGTAGGAGATTTTACCAGCAGAGCCAGATTCAGAAGATGACATTAAGTTCACATCCAAAAGAACAAAAATCACCTCTAGATCCAAAATGCATCATACTCTTACAGAAAGCAGCATTGCATTCTAGCTTTTTTTTTTTTTTTTTTTTTTTTTTTGGAGTAGCACTCTGGCTACTTGAATGTACATTTTGCTGAAATTTTTCCACCTGTAAATTACTCTAATCTTCAAATCCTTCCAGCAGCTTGTGTCCTGCATATCAGTACAAGAATATTAAAGCCTGTGAGCCAGTCAGAGTACAAAACCTGGACTTTGTGTGGTGGAGTTTGGCTTGCCATCTGCCTGACAGTGCCAAGGAAGCACAGCAGTGAGGGCATGCTGAGTAGGATCCCACAGGAAACACAAACCCAGGGGAGGTGCTGAGGAAGGTGGTTGCCTTTTTCACACAGGCTAGGAACCCAAACAGGGTGGGTATCACACTCAGTGGACAGTTCTCCACAGCAATACTGCAAGAGTGGCTTTGGGCCCTCTGGAGATGTGGCTCTCAATGAGTTCATTCTTTTCTCTTCCTTTTTTTTCCTGTCCTTCTGTCTGTCTCGTTAATTATTAATTCAGTGCGTTGAGAGCCACATTCTTCTGAGCGACTCCTCCCATGCT
Source organism: Polioptila caerulea (assembly GCA_013397295.1). Lineage (NCBI taxonomy): Eukaryota > Metazoa > Chordata > Aves > Passeriformes > Certhiidae > Polioptila > Polioptila caerulea. The sequence goes on from VYXF01008440.1 coordinate 156,050, forward strand.
TCCAACCTGGGCAACTTGTCTTGCCTTATTAGTCTGAGGACTAAAATTGCTTCTTCATAAAGGTCTGTACTCTGGAAAGGAACCCAGGTGTCAGAGTGTACAGAAGGTGTGTCATCCCAGCCTTGTGGTGTGTTATGAGAGCTGCCTTTCCCATTATGCAGCTTTTCTACATGACCTCAGCCGCGTGCGGTAAAACAGCCTCAGGTTGTCGGGGACTCTGCGGTCTTTTCAGCACATGCAATTAATCAGGAGGGGGAAATAAATCTAGCATCAGAATGAGCATTTTACTGGAATGGGATTGCAATTTCTGTGCATAATTTAACACTTTGGGGAGGGAGCGTTCTCTGCTTGCCTGAAATAATTTAGAGGCGGTTTTGAAATAGAACACGTTTGTGTGAATATGTCTTGGGATTAAAGAGCTCACATTTAGTTCCTGCAGCATTACATCTCTGTCTATAGAATATGCCATACAGTAATCTCTAAAGCCTGTTCTGCAAAGAGACTCAAAATAGTTCTTCTGGCATAGTTTCATTTTTTCCCTCCTCAATATGGGTCTGTATCATAAAACCCAGTGCAAGGTAACTCTGTGCCTGTTTTATGCATGGGAAAACTGAGGGGAAGCTTGGCTGAAAGTGGCCTCAAGCTAGTGGTTCACATTTTTCAGTACTTACCAAGGAAAGGAGTTGTTTTGACATGTGGGTTTCCCCAAATCGCAGCCCTCAGAGTTACAGCTTGCTTTTTAAAGCTGTCCCAAAGTTACCTGATTAATCTGCTTTAGACCCCAGTGTATAGTTCAAAGGCCACATCTGTAGTTCATCCTGTGTCCTGTATTAGTAACACAGACCAATTTATGGTCTCTCAGTGAGAAATCCCACAGTGACAAAGTGGATAATACTTTTTTTGTACGGAATTTGCAAATATGTTGGGGCCCACTGACACGTCCTATTTACAAACACCCTTGCACCACCCTTCTTTCTCATTTCCTCTCAGACTGGGGAGCTTGTTTGGGATCAGCTGGTGTTGGCCTTACTCTTTGAAAAGCTCACCAATTGTGTGTTCAAGGCCTAAAGGATCTCTGGGCATGTGCCAGCACAGCAGGATCAGAATCTCAGGCACCAGGCCGGAGTGATGGCATTCAGAGATCCCTTTTGCTGTGACAATGCTGTGACGTTTGCTCAGCTAAGAATAGGCATTTGTAATAAGTTTCCCATATGGTGTTTTCAATACCAATAAACAAAAGCTCTCTCAAGTAAGTGAGGAGCAGTGTTTTGGGTTAATGCATTTTTAAAGTCAGGGTTTATTTATTTTACAATTCAAACCTGTTGGGTAGGTTGGGGTGTAGGTTGCCACACTTCAGACTCCAGTCATTTGCACTGCTTAGCCAGTGGCCTCAGCGTTTTACCTTCATGCATGTTATCTGTAGGAGAGCAGATTTGAGTTTCTCCAGGATGAGGAACCTCCTTGCTTAGTACAGAAACAGCTTTTCAGATACCTGAGCCAGGCCTATTTCGTGCAGTGTCAGGTCCCCCAGCAGGGGCCTTGTGTTGGGGACTTGGAGCCATGCAAAGGGCAGAAAGAAAAGCCAGGGAGTTCATTCTCCTGGTGAGACAGAGGGTTCCAGATGGTTTAGGGACCACAACAGCATTTAAGGGGAACTGAAGGGTCACCTAAAAGTCCCTTGTTCAGCTCTCACTGAACTCCAGAGTTGTCCATGTTCACGTCACGCTGCCCCGTTCTGCTGTGCCTCTTCTGGAGTTTCATTTTCTATGAGTTCCACTTGTTCCACTCCAAGTTTCCAAAAGTTCCTCTTGCAGGCAGGTAATCAGCCCAGCTGTTGGGCTTGGCATTCCTTATCCCATTCCAGGAGTAGGCCCCTGGAGATGAGGCATGTGAGGCTTCCACTGAACTGAGCTTGGTGCATTTTCGTTTGATGGGTTGAAGATGAATCCTTGCTGCTCTGTGGAAAGCTGCAGCTCTGAACCTGGCCCTGACAGCTTCCTTGGGGATTATGCAGTCAGGTCCCTGCTGCACCAGATAAGGCTCACCTCATTTTCCTACCCCTCAGCTAAGCAAGGACTTTCAGTCTGCCCCGTTCAGGGTACAGGACATTCTGGATTGCAGCAAGGCATGCTCCTGTCTGGGGCAGGACCAGGAACTCAGTTCTCCCCTGCTTGTCTCCCACTGATGTCCAAGTCCACAAGGATCTGCTTTTTTTGTTCTTTTCCCCGTTTTGTGCCTCTGTTAGAGGAACATCCAGAGCTGGCTTGATTCCTGCCCCACCCTTGGTACAGCCCTGAATACATTAGTGGTTCCTGCAGAGCCCCAGAAGGGAACCACAGGATTGATTTTGGCTGCAAGTGATCAAAACAGGGATTTTTAAACAGGTGTCAGAACTGCTACCAGTAACAGGATTTGCAGGGGGGTGATTGCATCATTGTAGAGCAAGTCAGAATTCTGCCAGGAATTAATTTGGCCAAGGGCTCTTACTAAAACTTACAGCCAACAGCAAAACCCTACCAGTGCAAACCCCAATTTAGCCTGGTGAGCTGTTGTCAGTAGTCAAGGGAAAGGCAGATCTGCAGAGCAGACAAAAGCTGCATTAAACCACCTGCATGCCCTGGCACACCAAGGATGGGGAGGAGGTTCTACGTCGTCGGGAAGTGTTTTGTCCACTGCCTGATTTTTGTGATTGATTGTGCACCTTGAGAGCTCTTCCCTTTGCCTGGCTGGGTTGTGCACCTGCATTTGGAGCACGGATTCCTGCACAAGCTAATCTGAAATTAATTTTCAGCAAAGGCTTACATGTATGATGGAGGAAGTGCACTGGCTGAACGTTTTTTGCCCAGGCACCTCCAGTGCGTGCAGAAACCTACCACAAAAAAGCTGTGAAGAGTGACAAAAAGATTAACTGAACAAGCTGAGTGTGTTAGAATATATGTATTTTGCCCTCACTATGACAACACCTTGTAGCTGGCATTTGCATGAAGCATACACAGGCATGGACACAGAAACAAAACTCAGCACTTCCCAAATGCTTCAGTAAAGTGTTCACACATCCAACAAGCGAAGGCTAACGGGATGACAGGGACAGCTGCTGCTCTGTAATGTGTTATCCCTCATCAAACTGTGAAATAATGAGAAAATGACAGTTCCTATCATTATCTCATAACTCGTGGGCTTTATTGCTGGGCTGTTGCAGCATTACTGTGTTGTTCTGGGCAAGTGGTTTGAGCCTGTGGTGCCTCGGTTTCCCCTGCTGCACAATGTGGGGAACACCCACCACACAGGAGTGACAGGGCAGGGGGCAATGGCTCCACTCTGACTGAGGAGAGGTTTTGATTGGATATGAGGAAGGAATTGTTCCCTGTGAGGGTGGGCAGGCTCTGGCACAGGGTGCCCAGAGCAGCTGTGGCTGCCCCTGGATCCCTGGCAGTGTCCAAGGCCAGGCTGGATGGGGCTCTGAGCACCCTGGGATGGTGGGAGGTGTCCCTGCCCAGAGCAGCTGGAATGAGATGATCTTTAAGGTCCCTTTCCAACCCAGGCCATTCCATGATCTGCCCCTGGGCAGCAGCTTGCAACAGCACCTCAGGAGCCTTTGTTGGAAGAGCCCGCCTGTGAGGATGCAAAATGTTATTCTGCAGGTTTTTTTCTCAAGAGATTGCAACAAAAAATCACCTCCTTGAGTCTGGACACTGTCCCAAGGTGCTGGGCAGTGCCCATTCTCCCTGTGAAGGGTGCAGTGAGGGAAGTGAGGTCTGCTGTCCCCCTTTCTGTCCATTAACAGCACACAGGCTCTCACAGCTCTAGAATCACACACGGGGTACTTCTGCTTGGTTCGCTTTGTATCACAGGAAAAGCTGAGCTGACTTTTCCTTCCTTCCTCTCCTCCTTCCTTCCTCCCTCCCTTCCATCCTTCCAACGAATTGGTGGGGGCAGGGCCCCATTTCTGAGCTCACCACAAAAAAATTGCAACACATGTAAAAATTTAAATGTGTCAGGCCCTTTAGAAATACTGTTTTTTGTTTCATGATGCACCAAAATAAAATAATTCCTAGACTTAACTAGACTTAGGACTCTAGAAGTATAAACCCAGTTCTCTCCTTTTTTTTTTTTTTAAATGAGATATTTCCTTGATTTCAATTCAAAGTGTAAAGTTTTTGAGGTTTTTTTCATATCCATACAGAAGACAAATGAAAAAATCAAAAAGGTGTGCTAATCATTGTGAGGCATTACAAAAAATGTACTTACACCAATGGTAAGGGAAAAAAACAGCCTGAAAATAAGAGTTAATTGAAACCAGAACCTGAGATCCAAACACTGAATGTTTTTGAGGACTTCTGAAATCCAAACATTGGTACTGCAGACTTTTAAAAAATAAGGCAGAACTATGTGAAATGTTAAAAGTTGAGATTGTTTTTTCACATTTGGCTCTCTATTCTTCAGACTTTTGTCCTTTTTAGTCTAACACTTTTTCAATAGCTACAGTGACCACTTGGGCAGTTTTTTCTTTCCAAAGAGATGCTACAGAAACGAACAAACAAAAAAAACCCCCAGAAACAACCCCCCCACCCTCCAAAAAAATCCCCCCAAAAAAGACAGAAAAGAGGGGAGGGACAGTTCTGTCAGTAGGAAATTTCTCCGTTTCTCCAGGATTTCTGTCACATAGACACAGTGCTACTCCAGTCAGCAGTTTTCATCATCTGTTGCATCACAGGGGGTTTGCACAGTTATTATTTCAGCATATTCCACATAATACCAAAAACACACCACTATTTTAAGTTATGGAAAGCCTGCTGTATTTCAGAGGTTTTGGAGCATTGCAGGGATGATTTCTCATTTATTAAATACTCTTTTGCTTATGATATTATCCTGTGATTTTAAAGATAGCCCAATGTTGTCGTTCAACCCCAACTGGCAACTCCTTTTATTTATGTCAGACCTTATCTACAGCTTTTCACAGGCTTCAGTTTTAAATGGAGATGAAGCAAAAGGAGGTTATGGCTTATCTTTCTCATGTTGCTTTTTTTTTAGAAGCATAAATCAGGCATGATAAGGGAGGGAACGTCACAGAAAAGTTCTCTCATGGGGACTTCAAAGTCTTTTAGCACCCTGTGGCATCCTCTTGTGTGGTTTATTTGGGGGTGAAGGTTGGGAAAATGCCTTTGGAGATGTTGTTACCGTTTGGATGGCTAAAAGAGAATGGATGTTTGATGCAGGGTGGAAATGAGAAACAAAGAGAGCAGTTCAGCCCTGCCCAGCCCTGTGAGCCCTTGCAGGCTGTGCAGGCGCTCAGAGGGGACAGCACAGGGCAGAACTGGCTCCCCTTGGGCTTTGTGCAGGGAGGGGAGGCAAAGCTGCCTGTGGAACTTGTGTCTTGCTCCCAACGTGGGCACATGCCAATGCTGGGGAGGGCAGAGGTTACCCTGAGAGGGCTCCCCTGCTCATTTGGATACAATCCTCCCTCCAGCTGCTTTAATTTAGGCCGAACACAGGGCTGGTCCTGCAAAGAGCCAAACATGAGAGGCCACCGTGGTGGTCTGGAACAAGGGAGGTGCCTTGATGTAGGGTCTGATACGAGCCTGTAACAAATCATACGAAATCCTTTCAGCTCTTTGAGCTTAATGTGAGGGTACTGAGGGTGAAACTGATGGCATTAAAACCCTTTCTGCTTCCTTAGTTGCAGAGCAGGCTGTTTACAGCAAAGATTATACACCATGGAAAATCGATTCAGGGGGTGCTGAGCTGGAATCCTCCTGCAGTGCTCTGCTGAAATCATCCCAGGGCCATCAGAATGAGTGCTAAGTGCTCGTGTTTCCAGTGCTGCACAGGGCACAGGGGGACTTTGCCTATCCAGAGGGAATTGCCCAGACAGAGGCATCACGGAGCTGAATTTCCCCGAATTTGCAGAGCTGGTTTGTAGTTACACCCGGATTTCTGACAGATCTCTTAGTGCTTCCAAGTTACATAATAAACACCAGTGGATGGGCTCTCCTTTGGTCATGTAGCAGAAAGTGGTTTTCTCCCAGGGACAGCTGTGCTGGAAATCAGTGGTTTGTTCCCACACATCCACACAGAAACTCCTGCTGTCCTGTAACTACACTGGCTTCATTTTTAATTGCACTCCAGGACAAACACTTGGCACTTTCACAATTGGCAGCTGTGAACAGACATGATGCAAAGACTTCTACTCATTTAAAGTTCTGGTTTATGCCTAATTTACATATACTGGCTGAGAAAGTAAAAGAACATATGCTTCCTAAAACCCTTAAGGTAAATTTTCTTTGGAAGGAGAGTCTGAACCTCTTCAGTGAGATTTCAGCAGGACATGCCTGAGCCCTCAGAGTTCAGCAGCAAAGCTGCTAATGTTTCCCAGGGAGCTTGATGCAGTTGGAGGGGAAGATTATAGAGCCCAGGGATGCTCTGTGGTGACTCTCCTGCTCCACAGAGGAGCTGCCAAAACTGTGGAGGTTCTGGTGTCACACTAAAGGTGAACTTGGCAAGCTCTGTGACCTTGACTTTAAGGCAAGGTCATGTCAGTTCTTTGGAGAACCACAGGGTTGGATAAGTCTCATTGTTTTTTAGTTCTTGCTACTGTTGGTACTTGTTGCTTTGCAGAGTTGATCTCAGCTGCAGGTCTACATTTCAACTTCCCCAGGATTTTTTTTGTTTTTTTTTAAGTTGAGAGTCAGGTGCATTGTTCAACCCATCACCACAATGGTGGAAGGGTAGAGAACAAAATGGGACAAAGTGTTTAAGCACTGGAGGTGAAATACTTGATTCCTTGCCTGTGGGATGTTCCATGATGGGAGAAATCCTGCTGTTTGCCATGAAAGATGGTAGTAATGAAGGTGAGCATGATGCTGTAGGGCAGGAGACTGGTGTGGTCTCCAGATAATCTCCAAGTATTTCACAGGACTGTGGAAACAGCAGTAGATGCAGGAGAGGACTGGATAAAAACCTGCCAAGGAGGGGGTTCTGTGAGACAATTAAATGAATGCACAAAGCTTTGGAAAGCAAGGCACAGGAAAACAGGGAGCAGCCATTCTTGAGGAAGCCCTCATTAGGAGATACTAGGAAGGTGCCTCCTGTTCTGCCAAGAGCAGTCACAGTTCAGGTGGGGCTGGAATACAAGTGCATGGTGTGAATCGTGCCCCTGGAGCTTTCCCATTTCCCTGGGAATCTGTCCCTGGCTGGGAGGTGCAGCCTTTGGCTCAGTAATGGGAGCACAGGGGCGAGAGCTGCCCTGAGTACAAAGTTTCACTGCAATCACCGGTGGCTTGGAGGTGTAGGAGGTTGCTCGCCTGCTGCTGATTGCAGGACCTGGGCCTTTGCTGGCAGAACTTCTGGATTGTTGCTCCTGGAATCTGTTATTTCTCAATCTTTCAAACATGCCAGAACTTGGCTGACAATAAACTGTTCTCACCAGACAGGAGCATATAAAACCCTCATAGAAACCTCTGATCAAACTGATCACTTGATTAGATTGTCTCCCAGGGAACTGATCCGGTGTATCATCACAGTGAGAGGAAGTGGTTCTTGCTTCACCAGAACTGTATTGTTCTGCTGCAGATCTGCTCTCTGGCAGGACTCTTTGATCCCTTTTGGGAAGTTACCTGGTGTGTAACCAGGTGGGGAGTAGATATTGCCCTCTCAAGTGCATTTTTGATGAGGTAATGAAGGGGGAATGTGACTCTGTATTTTTGCTCTTCTGAGTAATCATGGGGCTCTTCTGCAACATTCAGAAAATCTAACCTCTGAAATTATTTGTCTGTGAAATATCTGAAGTAACACACCCAGCAGAGAGAAACAAGAGGTTAGAGCAGTGACCTGGGTTCTTACTGCAGCCCTAAGAGAGACGTTTATGTCCATTTAAGAAGTTTACATACAGCTTCCTGTGCCTGGTATTTCTATACAACAGGGATCGTTTTATTTCCTTTATTTAAAAATACTGATTGATAATCCATGGACAATGTGCAATGTAAGAGTACTGTGCATGCACATTAGCCTGTAAAGCTCCCTTGGGATTGGACATAAACTCTTCCCTGCTTTTTGGATGGGCCAAAAGCACAAAATCATAGAAAGAATTCTGTTGGAAGGGACCTTAAAGCCCATCCAGCTCCAGCCCCTCCTGCCATTGGCAGGGACACCTTCCACCATCCCAGGGTGCTCAGAGCCCCATCCAGCCTGGCCTTGGACACTGCCAGGGATCCAGGGGCAGCCACAGCTGCTCTGGGCACCCTGTGCCAGGGCCTCCCCACCCTCACAGGGAACAATTTCTTCCTCAAATCCAATCTAAACCTCCTCTCTGTCACTTTAGAGCCATTCCCCCTCTCCTGTCACTCCAGGCCCTTGTCAAGAGTCTCTCTCCACCTTCCCTGTGGGTTCCCTGCAGGCACTGCAAGGCCACAGTGAGGTCACCCCAAAGCCTTCCCTTCCCCAGGCTGAACAATCCCAATTCCCTCAGCCTTCCCTCCCAGCAGAGCTGCTCCATCCCTCTGCTCCCCGTGGTGTCCCTGCTGTGTCCTGGCTCCAGCAGCTCCCTGTCCTTGCTGTGCTGGCCCAGGGCTGGGTGCAGCCCTGCAGGTGGTCATTTAGTGCTCCTCCACCAAATTAGGGTGAGAAATTCCCAGTCCTTCACCAAAGTATGGTCAGATACTCCCAGTCCAGGATCCCCTTGGCCTGAAGGGCAGGAAATCAGCCCAGCAGGGGTTAATGCAGCCATGACCTTTCCAGCTGCACTCCAGCTGCCGGTCCCAGCTGCAGAGGGAAAGGGGTGGAGCAAAGTGCTGCTAGTCCAAAGGTAGGAAATGCAGTGTGTTGCAGAAATTAAAGGTCTCTCGTTTTGCCACGTTCCTTTGCCTCCCGAGAAGTCCATTCTACTTTGTTACCTCCTCACTCATTAGTGAAGGAAGAATCTTTTCTAAATTTGGGACCATCCTCAGTAATGAAAGCAAACAGAGCACACACTGTGCAGAAGTGCCTAATGTGAACTAAATTTCACGTATTGAAGACTCACCTGTGCCTGACATAGCTTGGGATCAGCTCTGACTTCAGTCTAAGCTAAAATGGGTGGTCTTTGTGCCTGTGCTCTTCCATTCACTTGAATGCAAATTTTTTCCCTGAGGACAACTGAGAGACTTCCTCCATAAATGTGTAATTTTTTTGATGTGTTTCTGTAGCGGCTGCATAGAGAAGCTTAATTGATTTGTGTAAAGTCTAGGAGTCATAAACTCTAAAAAATGTTTCAGAAATGATACCATTATCCATTTTCACTGTCAAACCCTGTTTCCTTAGAGACCAAGAGGGCTGGCAGCCTCCCTTTAACGTGACAATCAGTTTTCCCATCTCTCCCCAAAGCTCTGAAAGCAGACTCTACCTGCACTGCAATTATGAGTCAGCTTTTATACCGAGGGTGACTCAAACCCCCGACCCTGGCACCTGCTCCCTGCCTGGCTCTGGGCAGCGCTGATGGTGGCACAGGAGCAAAGGTAAACGGGAGCGTGTCCCTTCCCAGAAGCTGTTTGCCTTGGGTGATAAAGAACAAAAGCTGCTACTTCAAGGTGCTCAGACACCGAGCGGGAGGAGTGGGGCATTGTACGGGAGAGCTTGTGTCCCTTGCCTGGCAGAGGGAGCGGCCTCGGGGATGGATGCCAGCGCCTCTCACGCTTCCTTTGGCACCTCATTGTGCCTGCCCCGTGCGTGTTCAGGGGGAAGGAGGAGGGAAAATTAAGTTAGCTACTTGTATGAACGCTACTGAGGCACCTCATGGATGAAAAGCACCATTTAAGAGTTATTATTATTATTTAAGAGTTATTATTATTATTATTATTATTATTATTATTTAAAAAGCCCTCAGGAGAGGAAGCTGCTCTGCATCTTGCCCAGTCATGCCACTGCAGACGTGTGTGAAGGAGGGGAAAAACAAGGCTCCACTTTACACTGACAAAGAGGTATCAGTGATAAATTTAGGTGCATAACCTACATTCAGTTTTGATTTGTCCTGGCAAATTTATGACGTGCAGCTGCAAACAACATCCCCAAACCAAGAACTGATTGCTCAGCTTTCCCATGTCATTGTGATTGTCTGAAGTGATTATTCAGTGTCACATGAAATCTCAGCCAGGATGCCTCTCACACAGGTATCTGCCGTCACTGTGGTTGCCATGTGCACATTCCCGTGAAAAATAAGTTCAAATGTAGGGAAATGCTGCTCACTGAGTATTTGCACTTGGTCCTGTCAGGTAGAAAAGGTGTTTTACACCTCCTCAGAGACAGCTTTGACACATCAGGCCTGGCACAGGGATTGGTATTTCCAAAAAAAAAGGGACAGTTTCGGGAGGTGAGGTTTGAAACCAGGAGGCAGGGCCAGGATGGGAACAGCGTTGAGGTGTGAATCTGAGCAATTCCCACACAAATTCCACACAAAGGTGAAACTACAGAGCTGGTGTGGTTCTACCAGCTGGAAATGCTGCCTGAAGGCAGGAGTGTGCTCAGGGATCCAGTCTGACCATGTGGGTTAAGAGTGGATCTACAGCTTATCAGCTTAAGGGGGAAGGAGGAGAGGAGGGTGATTTAAGGATTTCATCACACGATAAATGGCTTCCTTCTGTCTCCTCTGTCACCTTCATAAATCTTTACAAGATGTTGTGGATTTTGGATTGCTTATATTTTGAGCTTATTTTGCTCTTATTTGCTTTTACCTTACTCTGGCTTATGCTAAAGGCAAATGCAAGGTAAGGGTATTAATCGAGATACACACGACCTGCATGAGTGGAAGTGCTAAAATGAGGGAACTGGAATGCTGTCACTGTGCCCAGCAGCTCAAACCCTTTCTGCAGGATAGCCAGCAGCTTTCCAGTATCACTGCAGTGATCCTCACGGGGCTGTTTGTATCTCCTAACTCAGGAGCTCTGGTACAAGTGTTCATCATGACAGTCAGAACAGCGCCAGCAGCCCAGAGCCACAGAAGGGATTTTCTGATTGCCGTGGAATTGCGTGGGATCCGTGCGTGTTTTCCAGTGAGCATGAATCACAGCCTATTCCTGATAAGTCCAGTGACAACCATAGTGCTTCAGTGACAGGAAGGGAAAATTATAGTAGTTTCATTTTTCCTGCGTATTTTGGGTGTACACCTTTGCTAGCAGAAAATGGTCTCAAAAAGAAGCATTCTGCCAGGGCAAGGAAGGCAGGAGCCTCCCCAGATGCATTAGAAGAGCTTTACAGCAGGTTCAAAGGGGTGATCCTTCCTCTCTGTTCAGCACTGCTGAGACACATCTGGAGTGCTGGATTTGGTCCTGGGGTCCCCCAGCACTAGGGAGACTTGGAAATACAGAGTGAATCCAGCAAAGAGCCAGTAGGGTGATGAAGGGATTGGTGCACCTGTCCCACAAGGAGAGCCTGAGAGTGCTAGCCTTGGTGGATTTTATCCATGTGTATGGAGAACTGACACGAGGTTATAAAGAAGATGGAGGCAGGCTTTTCCTAGGGACGTGACAAAAATGGGGAAATGTGGGAGAATCCACCATAAACAGGAAAAGTCTTTTTTACTGTAAGGGTGATCAGACACTGGAACAAGTTTCCCAAAGAAGTTGTGCAGTCTCTGACCTTGGAGATATTCAAAATCTAGCTGGGCATGATCCTGAGCAGCTGCTCCTGCCTTGAGCTGAGGGTAGGATTAGTTGATCTCTGAAGGTGCCTGGAGAAATAATTACCTGTAAGATCAGGTAGCCAAACCATGATGTACCGTGCTGGAATATGTGTGGGGTCAATAAAGCATGGTCTAAAAGCTGTAGAAAGCTCTTGAGAAAGCCACTGATGGTGTGAGGAAAAGCCCTAATGAGCTCAGAGTGCTGCTGGCTGCACGTGATCATACAGAGGCTGCTGGGTCAGGTTCACCTCTGGTCAGCCAGACAAAATTTGGGACAGACAAAAGCACCTTCAGCTCACCTGTCTGGTTGAGTGGCAAAAAGGGACTGGCAGCAAAGCAGGCAACATGGGAGGCTTATTTTAGGCCAGGTGTGGGAAAAGCAGACATGCACCAGGAAGCCTCAGGCTCAGGTTTTGGGGAGGTGAGTGGAGCTGTGGCAACAGGGACAAGGAGCCAGACAGGCTCAGTGGGACAGGTTGCAACAGAGGCAAATTAACATCCAACATCCCAGGAGCAGCTCAGCTGTTGCAACACCTGTCTGTAGGGCACTGTGTTACAAGGAACACTGCTGTGGGGTGGTACCTCACACCTTTCCAAAGGCTTCGAGATGGCTCCACACCACCCGAGTTAACTCACAGTGAGAAGGAGCAGGTTTGGCTTTTTCCAGCCTCCAGAATGGGCATTACTTACAGACCTCCTTTTGCCAAAGTTTTGCATTATACCAGAGACATTTCACCAGAAAATCTGGAGCTTCAAGAAGTAAACCAATGCCAGTATCATATACATATATATCATATATCAATAACATATAATCATGGGTGTATATGTTAAATTCCATATCTTTGTTGAGAAAGTAGTTAAAAACAAGAGAACAATAAGAAAAGACACCTTTCATTTTTGCCTAAACAAGGGACAGAAAGGAAAGAAATCTAAGATTATCTACTCTCTTCAAGGACATATCCAGACAGAAAAAGCCCCTTGCTCTTTATCCTTTTCCAGCTGAGAAACTTCCTGATAAATATATCCAGACATTCAGTCCTAGAGTACATCCTATATCTTTGTTCAGGGAGTAAAAAATCTCAGTCTGGGAAGATATTCCAGCTTTCTTACTTCTCCTCACATTTATTTATACCCACCATATTTACCTCCAGTTTATATTTAAGGCAGGCAATGAGATTGAATTCTTCCATTTCCACCCTTTCCCTCCCTCCCCCCCCCAAATATTGATCTGTGAGCAATTTCATCGTTTCCCATTGATTCTCCAGGCTCAGTCACCTTCTGGGCTTGATCCCTGCTAGGTCGGTAACCCATGAAGGTTTCAGCTGTGTTTCTCAGAGCGTGCTGACCTCATTCTGAGGTGTGTCCTCCCTCGGTGTGCAGATGTGTGAGCTGATGAGGACACGTCGTGTTCGGTCATATCTGGGATCCTTGCAGCGAGCTCCTGATAGGAGCTGCATCCCCGGGCAGCCGGCTGTGTTAGGGTGACAGAGGGCGTGGGGTGAAGAATGTTCTATTAGAGAGAGACTTCTCCAAACACACAGTTGGTGTTTGTGCCACGTGGGTGGGCTGCTCGGCCCTTTCAAAAGGCTTTCCAGAGCACAGAAGTGTTTCCAAAGCAGTGCTGTGGCTTTGCCTGGAAGCAGAAAGGAAGGGACAGAAAGTTCTTCGTGTTGGGGGCACCCCATTCGCTAATTAACAAGAACGATGAGGCCCAGATCGTTGCCTTGCCCACACCTTTGCCCTCTGGGCAAAACCTAGGGAACACAAGGGGGACACCAGGCAGCTCCCTGGGCTGCACTGTGCGTTCGTGGAAAACTGCCTCTGAAGTCATCTTTCCTTATGCTAAATATTTTCAACTTACTGAGAGAAATTTAATTCTTCCCATATACACATCAACAAATAACTTGATCCCACCCACGAATATGCAAACAAATGCATAAGTTACGCCAAGTATTTCTCCCTCTCGCTGCCAAGAAAGAAAGGGAGATTGTTACTGTGACTTCTAATTCCAAATACTTGGGAGGTGCTCCAATTCTGCAGCGAGGGGGGACGATATAATACCTAGGCTGGAGCTGACAGAGCTCCAGCAGCAGCTCAAAGCCTGGCTGAAGGAGCTGAGGTGGGGCGATTCTCCCCCTAAATGATGTTAGCAGAGCCCTACCTTTAAGTGAAAGCACACATCCACCTCCTCGAGCACGGCTACCTTGCTAATTGCAAACAGGCTGCACACATGGCAGCTGCTGCCCCACGGCTCTCTCGGGTGTGAAACCGAGCCCAGCACAGGCCAGACCTGGCCCAGCCGCCCCCCTCCTTGCTCCTTTCTATTTTGGGCTGTGGCGAGGTGCTGGGACCGAGGCGGGGGACAGGAGCTGGAAGAAAAGGCCGGTTGTTCGGCAGGGGAGGTGCGCCCTGTGCCACGCCAGAGGAGGGCTGTGTGCTTGGAAGATGTGCAGAAATCATCAGGAGGGTGTGTGCATCCCGGGGAGGGACCCAGGCACACGAGCAAGGAGGCAGGGAAGGGAGAGCGAGGGAGGAGGAGGGTGGAAGGAACAGGGATGGAGGGACAGAGACTGAGGTAGGAATTGGGACTCCAAAAGTCACTGCTGGATGTCAAACATCTGAAGGTAAACTCGGAGACCTCCTTTGGGGCAACGATTGCTTTTAAGTGTTGATTTGGTCACCTTAGAAGAACTAGATCTTCAGGCCCAGATGGGCTGAACTTAATACAGAACCTGTGGTGAGAGTAAAATCTGTCAAAGTGATCTTTCTGATCCCTCTAAACTTTGCAGGGCTGGGATCAATTTGGCTCCAGAGTATTTGAAGCCCTAACTTCTCTAACATGGTCTCATAGGGGTTGTTCCATCGCAGGGAGTGCCTTAGGTTTGGCCCAGACAGTGTCCTGAAGAGTTTCCTGCTCTGAGCTGGGAGCAGGTGGATGAATCATCCTTATACCAAATCTGGATTTCTCTTCGTGTCAACAGAACAGCTGCTGCTCTTTTAGGACACCCCTTTGCCATACAGGGACAGCACAAAGAGGTGAACCCTGGCAGCCAGAGCTGCGTTTGGCCCACAATGTTGAAGGGAGCCTAAATCACAGAAGGGAGACTGTGCTGCTAAAAACACACAGGAGGGTGTGAGTGAAAGTCCAGAAATGAACCTTCCTGTTTGCTCTGTGTGCTCCACACCTTCTCTGCCCCCCAGCTTAGCTGTTCCAGTGGCTCAGCTCCTGGTCTCCCTGGAGCCACTAACTCAAATCCTGGCAGGATTGACTCAGCCCCTCTGTAATTTTGAGGCTGAAGGAAACTGTGAAACGAAAGATTCTGTGGCGTAGTGTTTGCCCCAGAACGCGTGGCCAAAATTGTCCTGATGCTTTTTGTACGTGGCATGCTGAGCTGCCTGGTCTCCTCTCATTGGATCTTCATTCCTTCCAGTGTATTAATTGCCCTAATTACTGCCTCAGTATTGCTGAATTAGTCACATGTTTTGAGGGAGGTAGTGTAGTGTATATTTACCATCCACATCTTCAGTGAGTGCTGGTTGATGTAGTGCTGTTGCCATTCCTGGAATTACAATGATCTCCTCAAGCTGAAGATCTGCTCATTAAACCCAGCCATGAAAATTCACAGTAGTCCCTTGGTTTCAGCTTTTTATGGGTTATTAGTTGAGATGGACTGTTTACTCTTGGATATGAAAAAAGCCTTTGGGCAGTTTTTAAAAGGATCAATCTGAAATGTCTTTTATTATCTGTCAGGCTGGAAGCGTGTTGGATGGGATTTTTGTTTCTTTTCTTTAAGGGAAAATAAAACAAACATGGGTGTCAAAATGTGACCCAACCCATGCTTTTTAAAACTCTCCCTTTAACTTTCTGTACTTAAAAACAACCTTTTATGGTTTTCTTTTTTTTTTTTTTAATAAAATATTGCTAAAAATAGTCTCTTGACCTGAAAGTTCTGACTGCCAATATTCAAGGCTTCAAATATGCTTTTATAGCCAAGTTATAAATCTATGAAAAATAGATTTATCACCTGAGTAGAAATTAACTTGAACTAAGCCAAGATCCACATGATTCCTTTATGTTTCGGGATGAAATGTCTGTGGTTCTTCCTTTTCTCTCCCAACTCTTGAAAAGGCTTGATATACAGACAAATGCTTTTAAAAAATATGTCATAACTTAGGTTCTTAAAAGATAAAGCTCTCAACATAAAACCAACTCAAAGGACCTTATCATTCAGTTCTTTCTCTAAAGGTTTTCCATGCTCTAAATGAAATTATGAGAATTTAAGATGCTGCCAAATACAGTGATGAGTAAGTGGATTCCTGAGCAGTCACAGCAGCAGCAGCATTTAACTTGTTGCTCAGAAGTCCCTATAGCTTCTGCAAATACAAGTCCAACCCTGTGGGTCAGAGACTTCACTGTTTAGGTCTGTGGATGGGAACATCTGCATCTTTTGACATTCTCCTTGGAGGGGGTGTCCCGGAGGTCTCACAGCCTGAATCCCCTTGGATTGCAGGGGTTTCCCAGCACATCAAGCTCTCCTCAGAGTGTCCCAGCCAAACTCACGTTCAATTCTGAATTCAAAAGTTGTTCACAAGCAGGTTTGTGGCTCACACAGCTCTGGGGGAGGCCCTGAACTCCTCAAGGCTCCCCAGGGCCTGGAGCAGCCAGGCTTGTCAGCTCTGCTGCCAAAACCCTCCCAGTTCAAAGAGGCTCCACCAGCAGCAAGCACAGAGCTTTGAGCTGAGCTCGTGCCTTCCTCACAGCAAACGTGAGGGTGAGGAAGATGAAGGTAATTGATAGGGTCACCCCTGTGAGACCCCAGTGTCACTGGGAATGCCTGGGAAGGAGTACATGCACGATGAATCCAACTCTCTCAGAGCCCCAGACATCCCAGCTCCCACTCACCTCATCTCATCCCACCCAGCCACCAGTACATCTGTCCTGGTTGCCTGCCACAAGGTTTGTCCCTGCTCTACCCCTCCAGAGCCTTTCATCCCTCCAGCTCCCCACTTCCCCCTCCCTTCTGCTAGCATTGTCTTTCCTCCCAAGCCCTTTTCCCTGCAGCACACTCCATGAATTCCTAAGCCCAAACCCCTTCCTCTGACCGTGCCCCAGAAGCTCCAGGCTCTCACTGACCGTGCTCTGCCTCTGTCCTGGCTCCTCTGGCTCTGCCTGAGGAAATGCTGGTGCCTCACATTTGGCTCTCCTTGCCTGCTACCTGCTCCTGTCGCCCCACTGCTTCCAGGCTTAGCCTCAAGTGCCAAAAAACCTGCAAGTTTTTGTCTTTTTTATTTTCTCCATCGCAAAGGCTGAAGTTTAAAGCCGGTTAGATTTTAAGTATTTCTATAGCAACATCTCATCAGCATGATCTTTTCTTAAAAAGAGCTGTGTTTTATCTGTGCTATTCCAGTAAAATCTATAAAATATCACTCACTGAAGGCATTTCAGAATGCTTGTGAAAAAGGGAAATCAGGGAAGTTCTCATTTTATATAGCTTATATGCTTGCACTTGGTAGCATAAAAGAGATAATAGAAACAATTTTTTATGTAAAACTACCCAAGGTTTCAGTAGACAATTCCAGAGGGTAATTAGGGTGGGATTAACCATCCCTAGATTGGAAGAATACAAGCTCTTACAAGCTATTTCAAGCTACTTTTCCACGTAGATATATCCATGTGGCTTTAGCAGAGGCTCCTTTGGAACTGGATCAAATCAAACCACAAAACAAAAGGCAGAATGGGAGTGTCCACGTGGGCAGCTCAACCACAATAACTCCTCTGACACCCTGGCAAGTGTCACAACAGCTTCCCCAAGGAGCAGTGCAGAATTCCTGCGAGCTGCAGCCGGGCAGGGACGCTCGGAGGGCTCCCCTGATGGACAGATGGCTGCTGTCAGTTGTAGCTGAAACAGCTCGAGGCGACGGAAGAGGAAATGACTCAGGCTAAGGGAGGAAAATCATCCCATGGCCCTGTTTGTTAAAGGAGGTGGAGGAAAACTCTCTGTAACATCATCAGCCCCATGCAAAATATTTTCGAGGTATCAAATTGCTGGTATGAATATCAGTAGATCAGAGGATTCTGTGTTTAGAATATAGACAGATGACAGCTGATTTTTTTTTTTTTCCCAGCCTCCCCTCCCTTTTCCTCTACTCCCACCCACTCTTTTCCTTCTTTGTAAACTTTGGTGGTTCAGATAAACTGAAACATGGATCTTCCCTCGCCTCCCATTAGATGCAAAAGGAAATATCTGGGAGCAAGATGTTATAAACTCAAGGCTTAGCCATGTGCATCCTTCCTTCATGGTATTCCTGGGTTCAACCTTCAAGTTACACATTCTTGGTGCGAGTAGGATGTGAAATTTGAAAATGAAAGTATAAACAGTTTAATTGTTATTTATTCATAGCCCAATTTGTAAATGCACAATGGTGGCATAACTGCTTACATTAGCCTGAGACAATAAGCCACCAGAAGAAATGCCTTTAAATGAACAAAAACAGGTTTATACATAATTTATAGAAATTCCTTCACACAAAGACATTTCAGAGCCATCAGTGTGTGCCACGCACTGAGCAATTTCCCCTCCTCACTTTCATGGCTGTGTCAGAAGTAGGGCACATTTTGGCAAAGACCTGATACATTTACACTGTAAAAACTTTATAAAAAACAGAGCAATACGGAACCTGCAACATGATTTGTTTCCTACTGAAACTAAGTAGGAGAGCTGAGCAGACAGAGTGCATTTATTTGATGAAGTTTGGGTAGGGTTTTGAGGCTGAGATTACTCCTGCTAGGCTAGGGAAAGCTAGGAACAGGCTGGGAAGTAGGATTTGGGTAAAAGGTCCAGCAATGTTTCTGTAGGAGCCAGCCTTCTCCATAAGGGGCCAAAGGGCAATTAGGGAGTAAGCATTCACAAATAAAAGTTAAATCCAAGCAAAAAAACCCCGTGTTTGGAAGTTCTCCTGGACAGGAGCACTTCACACTGGGTTCAGTCAATCTTGTTGAAGGAGAGCACCCACCTCCCTTCAGCATCAGTTAAAACTTGTCCCCTGTTCATGAGATTTTGTGACACTGACTTCTTTCCTTGAGCTACTCGTTTGCCACCCAAATGGAATGTTTCATGTATTGTAAATTCTCTGTGTCTCTCACACTGGTTTTTATCATGAGTTTAGCAGCAAAGGAATATGCTTTGAAAAAGCGTGGTTGTAAAAGACAATAGCATCTCTTAAGGGCTGAGGAGGGAGTCTTGATGTGGCTTCACTAAATGCCACACAAAATATTTCAAAAATTTGTGAGAACTAGTTCTTGAAATAATGCAAGAGAAAAGATGCATTCTTACCCTGCCCCCACATTGCTAAAACTGTGCTTTGCTAGGTTTAACCTTTGTAGCTCATGCCTTCAGTGTAGGATTTGAGTACCTCAGCTTACACTGAACCCCAGAAAATTCAAATAGTGAAATTCCTTCTCCTCCTCATAGAACAGCTTGTTTGGATGAAAAAACACATTGTTATTCTCCATAAAAATACCGTTTTTCTAAAATGTAATCCTCTATTTCTGCTCAAGATAGATCCTCCCTCACTCCCTGTTTCTGTCACAGTACAACTGTTAGGACACCAACCCATTGCAGGAGAGTGGCAGCAATTAAACACAGCAGGCATTGATTTCATTGCCAGGAGAAGTGTGGGTTCTTTTTTCAGTACAGTCAAGGATGAAGTGCATCCTCAGCAAATTGCAGATGACACCAAGCTGAGTGACTTGTTACCACACCTGGAGGATGGGAGAGCATCCAGAGGGACCTGGACAAGCTCGAGCTGTGGCCCATGGACACTTGTTCAAGAAGAACAGGTAATCCCTGGGGGCAGCCCAGGCTGGGGATAAACAGAGCCAGAGCAGCCCTGGCAGGATTTGGGGGTGCTGTGGGCAGAGCTGGCCCTGCCCCAACCCAGACCCCCCTGTGCTGGGCTGCACCCAGAGCCCCAGGGCAGCAGGGCAGGGGGGATTCTGCCCCTCTGCCCCGCTCTGCTGAGACCCCCCTGCAGGGCTGCA
>VYXF01008440.1:175875-186752 GCA_013397295.1 Polioptila caerulea
GGCACAGGGTGCCCAGAGCAGCTGTGGCTGCCCCTGGATCCCTGGCAGTGTCCAAGGCCAGGCTGGATGGGGCTCTGAGCACCCTGGGATGGTGGAAGGTGTTCCCTGCTCAGTGTGGGGGTTGGAACTGGATGGCCTCTAAGGTCTCTCCCAACACAAACCATTCTCTGAGTCTGTGATCTCATGCACTGCTGCACATATGAAGTACCAGTGCAAGACTTGCATCTCAGTTAAATGTGTGCATCTGGAAACACAGGCAGGATATGCATGTACACACATGTGCATATGGGATCTGCAGTCAAGGGAATTCCATGGAATGAGCAGCACTGACTTTACTATGCTTCATGTTGATCTTCTGATAAATTGATTCATTCTCCCTTTTGCCTTCATGGAGCTGCCGGGCAGGAACTCTGTCTTTATACAGTGTCTTGCACAATAGGCCTTTTGAATAAGATTTTACTATCTGATTACTGTATATTAATGTCTGTGATATAAGTTTATTACTCACCTAGCCAGCCTTTATCTTGTTTTGCCTTGAAACAAAGGAACTGCAGAGCAGGCTTAAAGAGAGTCAGTTGAGTTAGATTTCTGTAATGCTCTCTAATTGTTCTATTTGGCCACACACAGCCTCCATTTCTGCCTGTGATGTCAGATGATACTAATTATTTCTCTGCCTTCACTAAATATTTTACTAATGAACACTTAGAGGAATGGTTGAGCACAAGCTGCAAAGTTCAGTTGCTAATACGAGTTTATGTTTTCAAAAAGTAGCGTTAATTTTAGCCCCAATCAAGTTTTCTTTTAAATTAAAAAAATTAAAAATAGATCCCAGAACACTGACTTGAACACTGTGGGAAAAAAAAATAAATTTCAGGGTGATTCCTCTCACAAAGCTCAGGGAAACTTTGATTTGAACTTTTTATACAGAGCATCTCTCCATTAAAAGGAAAGCTTTGATAAAAATGGAAGAGTGAGGTAAGATGAAACTGGCCTGTAAAGAGCACAGGCTGTAGAAATATCTGTGAGACACGTGCAGACTAAAGGAGAAAATCAAAAGGCAAGCAAGTCAGAAATTGCTCTTTCATTTACAACTGTATGTGCCAAGAAAGAATTTTCATCTCAAAGTGAACTATTGAGGAAAATAGCAAGGTAAGCTCATTCCCTGCTGCCTTCTGTCAGTCTGACAACAGGCTCTCAGAACCAGTTTGAAATGGTAAGATCTTACAGCTTTAAGATGATACAGCAAGAATCAAATGGAAGGATGGTAGGCAAAAGGGAATGTAGGAAAAAAAGTCTGGCACAGCAAGTGCTGCAAGTGCTGAGTTAAGGGAGCTAACTGGATAAGGTGAGGTTCGATTTGATTTTGTGGTAGAAAATCTGAGAGAAGAAGCAGAAAAAGCAGACAAATTATTTTACTGCCTTGATTATCACACATCCCCACCCCCAGGCCCCCAAATCACTTTGTTCTATTTTTCACAACAACAAGCCCTAAATAAACACCAGCATCCTCACTAATTACGTATGACAAGGTGCTCTGAGAACTGCTTGGAGGTCAAATATATTCCATGGTGTCCTAAAAGCTGCATCCCATGGTCACTCCCTCCCCATAATTGTAGGGTGAGGACACGGGTAAGTCTTCAGGGTCTTATTTTTGGTGAGCTACACCATTTGTACAATGACATCTTGCAGTCCTCTGTCATGTTCCTTTGCTGAGTCCCAAACAGATTTTTAAGCTTTACCAGCAGTGCTGCTTGATGGGAATTTCAGAGAAACTCCTCAAAAGTGACATTCCTTGTCACAGAATCACAGAATAGCTGGGATTGGAAAGGACCTCTGGAGCTCACCCAGTCCAACCTCCTGCCCAGGCACCTGGAGCAGGTGACACAGGAACAAGTCCAGGTGGGTTTGGGATGGCCCCAGAGAGGGAGACTCCAGGCCCCCTCTGGGCAGCTGTTCCAGGACTCTGCCATTCTCAGTGTAAAGTTCTTCCTTACTTTGAGGTGGAACTTCTTGTGTTTAGTTTATGGCCAGTGCTTCTCATCCTGTAGCTGGGCACCACTTAAAGGATCCTGGCACTGTCCGCTTGGTACCCTTTGAGATATTTATATGCATTGATGAGATCTACTCTCAGTCTTCTCTCTTTGAAGCACATCAGTTTAGCAAAGTGTGGTACAGAACTTTCCTCTGCAGGCACTGAGGAAGAAGGAAGACCATCCTCTCTGTTCTTCTGATCAGCTGCAACTCTATCCTTACTTTGCTTAACACACTCTCTGGTGGCTTGTCTTGTCTAGTTTTGAATTATTCATACACTCAGACTGCAGCAACAGATAAAAGAGCAGCAATTTCCTGGGACAAAATTTTGGAAATATTTCCATATTAAACAGCAATTAGCCAGAATAAATGAGGAATCTATAAACTGATCAATTACTCAATCATATCCTTACTTTACTTAGGAAGCAGTTCCTTGAGGCTTGGTTCTTTTCTTACTGCCAATTGTGTAATTATTGAGCAACTCTAACTGGAGTCACCCCAGAGTAAAACTGACTTCCGTGAGAGCTGAAGGAAGCAAACTCTCCAAGAAAAGCAAGCAGCAGTCAGCCCTTAGCTAGAATATTTCTGCCCCTTAGCCAAGAGACAGCAAATTTTGGTGCCTTGTAGGTCAGGTTTCCTCTCTCACAGCAGGATACAGAGGTGCTGACTTGGGTGTTTCCTTAGGGTAATGTGTCTATTTAAAGAACACAGAGACACTTGCTGATCACCACAAGGGTGGTTATAAACAGCACACAGTCAATTCCCTTTTGCAGAAACACCACAGCCTTGTCCCAAGGCACAGATGCTTTGGTGTCCTTTTTCTCTGGGCCACTCACAAAACCAAGAGGCAGCTGTTTGGACACATCCAGCACCCCTTTCTCTCCCCCACCCCTGACTGTGAATGGGGGGAACCTTTGCCCAAGGCTCTGACCCCGTGGTGTGGAAAAGCATCTGGATCATTAAGCTTGGCTTTTATAAATCTGGGCTCAGTTTCACAAAGGCTTCTCAGAAAGCTCAGACAGAGGCAAGAGCTTCAAGCCACTTCAGTCCTTAACGATTTTGTGTGTGTGGTTACTGCTTGGGATTTTTAACTTTTCGATGAAGAATTTTATCATGGGTGTGATGCATCATGTGCAAAACATTAACTCCTCTCACCATAGCTGTACATTTTCAAATACAATGGAGCTCTTTATTAAAGCACTTAAAAATAGCATTCTGGTGCCAAAGGTTATCCAGTTTTCTGCTGCAGAGCATGTCAGCAACTCTTTGACAGTTTGCAGTGCATGGCAGTGATTTATTTGTGGAATTCCTAGAGAGCAGGGGCAAGCTGTGTAGAAGCCCTGATGCATCAAATTCAATGATGTGTGATAAAAGATGTAATAGCTGATAACGCAAACGTATTGAGGAGGTCACAAAGAACATGCTCTCAGTCTGCAGAGCTGGTGAGAGCTGGGACCTGAGGACAAGAGAGTGAGAATCATTGCTGCAAAGCTCACGTGGTGTTTTAATGTGGTCAGAGAGGGCTTTGACAGATTGGTGGGAGGAGGAAGATGCTGGCACACAACACAGGACAGGGACCCCCTACCTGTCTGCACAGCTCCACTCTGGATGGGATGGGGAGCTGATCCTAGCACAGAACCCTGGGCAGACCCTGATGCAGGATTCTGATAGTACCAGCTCCTCAGGGCCTCAAGTCATCACTGCCCTATTCCTTCCTATTGGTACAGGACATGAGCTGCTTCCAATAATTTTAACCTAGCCTCAGATTTACACCAGCTTAAAAGCTGGCTCCAAGCAGGCTGTGAGGGAATTTCCTTGACTTTTCCCTGCCTTCCCTTTAGAAATAAATTACTGCTGCATGTTTTCCATTTCCCTATAGGTTTTCTATCCAATGATCCAAACACTCCAAAATAAACATGCACATTTCCTTCCCTGGTACTCTATGTCAGGATCTATTTAGCTGCCTCTGCAGGAGCAAGTAGTCCTAAAAATCCCAACACTGGTATTAAACAGAAGTTTCTTTTATTTTTAGAACCATCTAAAGGTGTTACACCTCAGCAGTACTTCCCACTGTGTTCACATGCCCCATTTCTGGCAGTGTTCCAGGCCAGGTTGGATGGGGCTCTGAGCAACCTGTCCTGGTGGAAAGGCATGGCAGGAACTGGAACTGTATGAGCCTTAAAGTCCCTTCCAACCCAAACCATTCTGTGATTTTAAGATTCTAGGATGCATTTCCTAGGGCTGCATGTTGTTGTGGATTTATTAACTCATTTTGATGTAATTTAGTCTAATTCAAGTCTGGAGTAAAGGCAGCCACTCCCAGAAAATTCTGCATGTGTAAGCTGCTGAATGGACAGTGGAGTCCCCTGAAATGAAGCCAAATGAAAACTGAATTACTGCACAGCAAAGCAGGACCTGCAGCCTCGAGTACAGTGAGCTTTTCTTGACATGAAATTCTAGCCCTGCAGTGTATGTGTGTGTGTGTGTGTGAGGAAGCAAGTAACCAAACTGCTGCTGCTGCAGACAGACATTGTTTCTTTCTGTGTTTGTTTAGTTATTATGGTAGTAACAACCAAAGGCATAAACTGAGAACAAAAACCAAAAAAATTAGGTTGATATAAAATACATATTAACACATATAATTTATTTAGGCTGGCTCCAGGTGTAGAGTGAGGACAGCAGACCAGGATGGGAAGAGGCAGAAGTAGTGTGGTCCCTCTTTATTTTTGCCACAGCTGAGAAGAGCTTGGCTATTTGGGATACAGATGATTAATCTGTTTGGCACTGGCCATACCCAGAGGCAAGCACTGTCCAATGCCTCTTTGTGCCTGGGCAGCAACAGGAATGAACAGTTCAGCTCACCAGAGGGTCTGTCCTTGTTACACATCTCTGCCTCCCACTGCAGGGGTGGAAGGGTCTGCTCTGCTGCTGGCCACACAAATGAGTACCAAAACTTAGTTCCAAATGTAACCTTGTGAAGGCCAAACCTGGCTGCAAGAGGGTTCTTTCTATTCACACTTTGCTCCTTTATGCTGGTGGGGGGTCTGACTACAGGGGCTGTCCCTGACCATTTACCACCTACCAGAATGTGTTACGTGACCAAGAGGAATGAGTACAAAATTTGTATATTCAAGCTTAGTTTCAGTTCACAGAATGATCTGCTCAGAGACCAGATGTGTTTTAAGCTCCTCATGACTGGCAACGTGGGCGTGTGCTTGCCCCTCTCCCTGTGTAAAATCCCACCACTTCCATTTAGTGGCCTTGCATATGTGCCCTACCCACACAAATTGTGGCACTGGTGTGCATGAACACAGAAGTCACAGGGAATCCAGTCTTGCATTTTTGGAACAGGCCAAAAATGCCACTCTGTGGGCCATATTTCAGCTTTTGGGACAGCAGTGAATGAGAATTATTGACAGGTCATGAAGGTACCACAGCAAGAGACGTGTACATCTTCATGGAAGAGGCAGCACTCCATTTTCCATGGGGAAGGCCTCGTAAGATGAGCCCAGCATGCTCCTGGCCCTCTGCATTCAGGGCTCCCAGCAGGAATGAACACAGCCCTGTGCTAACCAGCCTTCTGATGGCAAATAACGGCATCCAGGTGATGGCCCTGATGGAGAAACCCGGGTTTGCCAACTGGAATTTTCTGTGTGGAACTGGTGATTTCAATTTAAACTACTTGCTTGCTCCAAAGCCACCAGGCAGTTCCCTGAACTGCAAGCCTGCTTGCCTTGGCTTTTCAGGCTCCAAGCTTTGAGAGGTCTGTGGATCACTGAGGTCAGAAGCTTTCAGCCTTCCCTAACTCTTCAAATTGTCCAGCATCTCCAGAGAATGTTTTTCCCAGTCTGGTTCATTCTCCCCAAGCAGCTGATGCCCAAGCACAGCCATCAGTGAGAAGGGCTACCCTGGGATTCTGCTTCAAGTTTCCCAGGGGAGCTGGGGAAACACATCCTGTCCAAGGCAAACGTGAGCTGCTACTGCTGCTGGAACGTTTTTTATTTCTTTGAAAAATATTAGCTCTCCATGCCTTGTCCTGAGCTGTAGCAACACACTCAGCTTAAAAGGTCTAGGCAAAATAGGCAAAGGGCTGTTGAGGTGGAAAAAGGAACATCATTTCTAAAGTGCTGACAAGAATCTTCTTTTTTTCCCCCTGAAGTAAAAATTCAGCAGTAGAAGTCTTGGAAAAAAGGTATTTCTTTTTTTTTTTTTTTTCTCTTTATGAACTTTTAAAATATTTTTCCATGTGTTTCTGATCATCTCAGGGCGATGTATAGTTTTTCCAAACTCCAGAGAGGTGAAGCTCTTGGTGAGGTAGAAATCAGCTCCATCCCAAACATTTTAAGAACACCCAGGGATGCCTGCAGAGGCCAGTGATGCTGAAGGGCAGACAGTGCCAATGTGTAAGGCCAGGCACAAACAAGTGACAGCACTGCTGTTCACTGAGAGCAGGACTGAGCTCCAGGCCATGCCAAAAGGCAAAATCAAAGCAATATTTTCCTTTGGGCTTGCCCTCAGCCTGGATCAGCCTCGCCCACGGATTCCTCTCACCCACAGGCAGGGTGCTTTGAGGGAGGATGGACTGAGCTGGAGCCCAAGGGTTTGTTCAAGGGCTCTGAGCCCTCCCTGCCTGAGAGCACACGCTCTGCCAGGGCACCAGTTCTCCACTGCTCTCCCCACAGGAGCAAAGAGCCACAAAGCTCACGAGGAGAGCATCAGGGGGCAGCTGAACCTGGCACGACACAGAAACCTGGGATGAAGGCAGGTTATGCTGCAACCCCCTGCTCTTCCACACTGTCTCAGGTAGCAGAGATCCACCTGGGTCCTCCTTCCTGTGTTCCTTTTAGGGAGCAAAGGGATGTTGGACTTCCACTGTGCCTAATGCCCTCTTTCCTCCCCACAGGATGATCTCCACTCCCCTGAGGGACCCACCAGCCCTGCACCCTCAGTTTTGGGTGCTGGGCTGCTGGTGCCAACAACAGAAAAGAGGCATTGAATCACTTGGTTTAGAGAGGCAATTTGGACACCACTCCGATTTTTCCAAACATTTCTAGGCCCCATTGGGATGGAACCCATTAACTTTAGTGGGCTTTGGATGATTTCCTACATACACAAAAGTCGAAAAATCGTGCTTTAAAAGAAATGCCGAAGTTAAGTTGGGAAATTTTAACAATTCTCTTTGTATTTTAATTTGGTGGCTGTATGCTGACAATATAATTAGAGAGATGCTATGTTAATTAATGCCAGATGACATTAGTGGGATGGCAAAAGCATCCAGTTTTGTAAAGAATAGCTCACAGTTGAACTGTTCCTTTCTCCCCACCCCATTTTTAGTAGAGAACTATATTCAAAAAATCAGAGATGGCTGAATTAAACCAAAAGTCAAACCATTCACAAACACTATGTATCTTAGCAAGTTATTTTCAAGCCATATCTAATGTTGTTGCAGAAAAATACATTAGCCATGTTTCCTTTAGTGCCTGCATGTTTAAAAAGAGAAGAAAGGTTTGCAGGACCTCGTGCTGTTCTTGTGTTTAAAGTGAGTGTTGGCCAACACAGTTGCAACTGAAGCCAAAGGACTTGCACTTTACCTAGCTGAGGGTTTGAAATGTAATTTTTGGTTTAGTGATTGTGGATTTCTTGGGGTCCATGAAATAATTTGAAAGAGATTTGCAATGATGGGGTGATACCTGTTCACATTCAGTGTGGGCCCATACTTGCTGTATTCATATTCTGGGTGAGTTCAGCTTCATTAAACTTCAATTTATACCTGTAAAATTACTGGAGCCCCCCAGACCACTCCAGGAAATTTGAAAGGGCATAAAAGTCACCATCTCATGGGAACAATAGCCTTTATTTTAATATAAACTCACATATTCCATATTGCACATGTAGAGATATTTATCTATGGATGCAAATATTTATATATTTAAGTTCACTGTATGCTATCGTATAAATGTCTTGTAGATCCTGTCTTGAGTAGAGTTAGTGAGTTACAAGTCTTGGGGAATATAATTGTATCCTGCTGTGTCAGCAGACAAAAAATTGCAAGCACATTGTACTGTTCTAAATAGAACTTAAAATGAAAAATCTTCTGTAGGTGATCTCAACGAGAGAGCAGCAGAAGGAAGTTGGCAGAACTTCCTTAAAAGTCTTAATTTTCCTGGGGGGAGAAAAGGCAAAGGTAAAACCTGAAGGCTGGCAGATCCCAAATGAGCTCTGGTGAAACCCAGGGAAGCATCACTGCATGGCCAGGACTGAATCCATGCTGGTTCCTGTCTGGCAACGTAGGTATCACTACCACCCTTGGCCTAGCTAAAAAAAAATTCCCTTTATTAGTATTCCTAATTCACAGCAGGCAAACCTGAAGTTGCACAAAACCCACTTACCTTTCTGTGTTAACTCTAACTGGCTTTGCATCTGCTTTGCATAGGGTTCAGTGCCAGGGAAAGCCACAGGAAAATTAACTCTTGTCCCAGCTTGTCTGATGCTCTCTGTTAACAGAGAAGGCTTACTGTTCATCCCCAGGCTGAATTTTACATGTCCTGCCCCCCCAGCCTGCAACTCCTGACAGGTGAGGAATGCTCCTGTATTCTCAAAGCAAAAATGTCACTGAATTTACTGTATCATGTTAAGGAATGGGCAAATCTGTAAATGTGGGATTATACTCGGTCTAGTGCTTGACATCATAAGGGAGGGATCTTGTTGGAGTAAGGAGCTGTGACTGGTGTTGCCCTCAATGTTCCATGTCCATGGAGGATCCAGAAGACAGGGACTGGAATATTCAATTGCCATTGTGAAGAAACCTTTGAATTGAAAATATGCTTTAGCTTAACAGAAGTATTTAGCTGCAGCACTGAAGAACTGAAAAGTTCTGGGATAATTGGGTGTGCATCGTCTTTGCACGTGTTCAGAACTCTCTGTGCAAATTACACCAAAGAAACGATCACTAAAATGAAGATGGTAACTCAGAAAAACACTTCTACAGAATCTAAGAGGTTTTCCATCACTTGTGCTGACTATCACCAGTTTTCATATCAATGCAGTCAATGGGCTGGCACCTAATGTTCTTGATCAGCTCATTTATTTGATCTTGTTTTCTAACCACTCCACACATGAACATGAGAAGATATTTCTAAGTTATATGCAAATACAACAAAAAGCAATTTTATAATAGATATTTATAAACAAAATCTGTGCACAAAAAAAAGCAGCTTTGCATTCTGCTCTTTCCAGAATCGTAACAATTCATTTTCCCTCCACATGACGTGCAAAAGGATTGTTTGCACGTTTTGCTGAGATCCTATGGAGCTAGGACAGCACAAGCTGTCAGCAGGACCTGAAGTTTTCATGGAGAAGGTTCTGCCAACAGCAGCTGCTCTCCGGATACTCTTCTGATCCCAGCTGTGGCTGTGTGGGTTCAGGGTTTCCCACATCCCAAGCTTGTGGTTTTACCACCAGGCTACTTGTTCTTTGAAAGCAAGTCTGACTTTTGGGTTTTACATCTGTTCATGTGAGGCAGCCTAATTAATAACCCTGATTTGCGAGATGATCTCATGTTACTCTGTCACATGGATTTTTGTGAGGGTTTTTTTTTAATTGTGGCTGTTGGGAAACAACCTAATAACCTTTAACAAAAAAATTACAAGGTTACTGACAGCTAAATTTGTGGGAGAGGTGAAATGGGGATCATAAAGGGTTTCCTATCCCTGGCAGTGTCCAAGGCCAGGCTGGACAGGACTTGGAGCACCCTGGGATTGTGGAAGGTGTCCCTGTCCATGGCAGGGGTGGCACTGGATGGGCTTTAAGGTCCCTTCCAACTCAGGCCAATCTATGATTCTCTATTTCAGTTACAGGGAGTTACGGTTTTAGCATTTTAATAAGAAATCACGGTTTATGCATTGGCTCATTTGTTTAAAAACTCCAAACACTGTTTTTATTAACTTTTCTTCAGGGCTAACAACCGAACCTTGCATTGTATTTTGAAAGCTGGCCGACTTGATTTGGTTCATAAGTGTCACAGCAGTTCCACAAAGCCTCTGCTGACATTTCCGTGATGGATAAAATCGCTTTTTGTGTGTAAGCAGACACTGCCTGTCCGGGCAGTCCACACGTCCCCTCAGGACGAGCCCCACGGTGGCTCTTGTGCCTCTTCCCCTCCAGGGTCCCCATGGGCAGTGAGGAAAGGGGGAAACAGTGAGGAAATGTTGGAATTGTGCGCATTTCCCCTCACCGCCCTCGAGCGGCGCTTCCCGGACAGATTCTTCCCAAATGTCTCCCCCAAGCCTCTCCCCGGCCCCAAACCCGCGCCCTCCGCCCCCACAAGGGTCAGCCTGGGCGGGCCCTCCGTGGGGCACCTGGGGCCTCCTCCCTGCTCCGGCCGGGCCATCCCCGAGCACAGGGCACAGGATTGTGTCCAGATGGCTCTGGAATACCCCCAGTGAGGGAAATTCCCTGCCTCTCTGGGCAACTTGTGGAAGTCATTTTTCCTCCTGCCCAGGTGGAAGTTCCTGGGCTCAGTCCCTGCCCGTGGCTCTGGGGCCATTGCTGCGCCCTGCAGCAGAGCCTGGGCCCTGCTCACAGGGACCCCCAGGGCTGAGGGCCCCTCTCGAGGCTGAGCAGCCCCAGCTCCCTCAGCCTTTCCAGTCCCTGAACCATCTCCGTAGCCTCCACTCCAGGAGCTCCATGTCTCCCTCCCCCTGAGGATCCCAAGGCTGGACTCGGCAGTGGCCGGGCGCGGTCTCGAACCCGCGGCCCCGCGCTCGCCAGCGGGAGGGAGGTGCCGGCGCTGCCGCAAGGGGCGCTGGAGCGCCGAGCGCATCGATCGCGACCGTCCATCCGTGCAT
>VYXF01008447.1:0-35453 GCA_013397295.1 Polioptila caerulea
TGACTATAAGGCACACCACTACAAGTTTCATTTCTAAATATCAGTGTTTTCCTGCTAAAACATA
Organism: Polioptila caerulea; assembly: GCA_013397295.1. Lineage (NCBI taxonomy): Eukaryota > Metazoa > Chordata > Aves > Passeriformes > Certhiidae > Polioptila > Polioptila caerulea. Next base: position 65 of record VYXF01008447.1, read on the forward strand.
GCTGTCCTGTCCTTGCTATCTGCAGATAGAAAACTATGGTAGTGATATTTGGCACTATTTCAAAATAAACTTATTTTACTGACAGAATCATTCTGCTGTGCTCATACAATCCATGGCCTCTGTCACAGCGTCCTGTATTAAATGTTTTGAATCTTACTTTTTCTCACAGGATTAGAGCCTGAAACAAAGTAGAACTTACACTGTGTGCTTGGAGAAGGGATCACATTCTTTTCCACTCTCAGAAAACTTGAGCAAAAACCTCAATGAAATTTTTCTAACCTCTAATAACAACTAACTGCTACTAAATGCAAATATCATGAAATTATTCTTTAGAGATCTAATCCCTTCATAATAGATTGACTTAATTAAATAATATCAGAATCCTCTAAGGCAAAAGAAGCATAAAGTTACAATAGCAAAATTAGAAACATTGTTGAAGTACATTTCTATCAAATGAGGAGGTTAAGGAACTGCTTCAATACCCTGGGATGCCATTTGCTTGTTATTAAATGCAGGGATCAAGAAGTTAAGGTGAAGAGAAACCAAACCCTTCTTCTAACTTATAGTGCTCTAGCTTCGAAATGAGACTGCATTTTGCTAAGTTTAACAAGCCAATATTTCTGTTTCCATCCTATAGAAAGTTCTGGGGAAGGGCTATGCAAGTAGCACAAATCCACAAATACTTACAGGCATGGAACATGGCTCTTTATGTCACCAGTTTCCTGTTTTGTGGCCTAACACCAGCTAAATCACAGATATAGTTTACTTTTGAATAATAATTTCCCACTCACTTGTTGGGAAGAGATGCCAAAGAAACAGCATGAGAATGGCACCATGGGGGCCAGGAGGTAATGAAGGTGCACATGCAATGTCAGCAAGGGGAGCACACAGAGTCTAACTTGGAGGACCATGTTGAGGATTCCTTGAGTTCCTGAACACCAGAGCCAAACAGGTTTCATCAGGTGATTCAAACAGATCTGACCACCTAACTGTCCCAAACTGCCTTTTAGAGAGTTCAATCCATTGATCCAGTATGAAGAAACTTGATATCCACATCCTTTCTCTATATCATTGGAAGTTTGTTAAGGGAGTGATAAATATCACTGGTTTTAAAACTATCCAATATTTCTGATATCACTCAAGAGCACTTTGATGAAGATGCACAGGAGGTATTTCAGGGTGGCAAAGGAAATTTCTGCACTTCAAACTAGAGCCTTCAAAGACTACTCACTTGGTATGTGTCTCACAGGCAATATTCCATATGGATGAATATATAGAATCCATGAGGCTTAACACAGTTGTACCAAACAACTACAATGAGGCTGAATTATTTCAATTGGTACATCTTTTCACCATCTCCTTGTCCTGTATCTTCTCATCAAGTCAAACAACTGTTAGATTTTTAAAATAAAATTTTATGAAATATGAGACAATATTATCATGTTCACACTGAGAAAATAGTCATTAGAAGTCACCGTTTACATTTGGAAAACGCTTATTTCATTATTTTTTAACAGTCTAATAAATTACGCTGTATCAGGGAATTGAGTTTTGGCTTGGAAACAATGACCTTGCAGACCACTCTACATAAATTAAGGCTTGAGATTGGCTTTCAAGCCTAGTCTTCTGCTGTGCTCAGTTTATACCTCTGATCAGGAGATAGTGCATCTGTTTTGAGCAAGTAAAAGAGAATAGTGAGAAAGCTCTGTTTGATTCATGGCAATAGTAACAAATTGTACTACTAATAGATCAGGACGTTTTGGAACTGAGTGGGTTGTTCCTGGGACATATGTGAGTTGGGAGAGGGGCTCCAGAACAGCAGAAATAGGAGGAGTGGAAGAAGAGAAAATGGGCTGTGTAAAAGCATAAGAGAGTCTTTAAAGCATGGAATAGATTATGTATCTTCTGTTTGTACTGTATGGCACACAATACTTTAAGGAGGTTGTTAAGCATTGGACTGGAAGGTGTTTAAGCTGTGAGGGTCTCTTCCTAGCTGATAGGGAATATTCATATCACCTGTGTGGGGAGGGGAACCCACTACAGTCCAGAGCATTAGAGATGTTATTAACAGGGACACCACCGTTTATGGTCTGAACAGAGTCCAAAACAAAGTGAGCTCATTCCACAAATGTGTTGGATAGAAGCAAATTAAAATCCAAGATGATCATCTTCTGGTCTCTTCCCAGAGCAGAGAATATTCCCTACAGTTTTGTCAAGTCTTCATTTTCAGAATATATAGCCCTCATTCTCCCACAATCCTTTGTAGAAGAACATATAACTTATTTTCAGGGAGTGGTAAAATTTTGTTGTTCACAAAAGTTTCCTCAGTACAGAAGAAATGTTCAAGTGATCTGTCTGCTCTTGTATAGTGAAACATTTCTGCTTTAAGGTATGCTTTAGCAGGGTGAAAAATTATAGCAATAAAACTCACCAGATATGTTCCTACATGTCATGGAAACATTTAAGAGGAGCACAGGCATTGTGTAGATATCTTCCCAGAATAGAACCCAAGATATTAATAGAAAAACAATAAATACATACTCCTCATTTCACATTTCAAGGATTTTTCTGCAAATATTATCAGAAAATATGTATTCCAAAGCATTCTGATTTGAGGTGTAGTTCTCCATATTTAATATTTGCTTTTTATAAACTCATGTCTGGTTATACTTGAACTGTGAGATCATCCTTGATGTTATGATGTGGAACATGGAAAACAGCATCTACTGCTCTGGGAGAACAGAAACATTTAATTCCCATTTCCCATCACCAACCAGAAAAAGAAAAGTTAGGGTGCATGGAGGAGTGTCAGGATTATATGACCAAAGGTTTCAAATCAGTAGAGAAATTCCCTGGGATGAATCTGGGTTATGTCTCCTTTGCCTCTAGAAGAGAGCAACAAAACTAGCTTTTGCTCTTGGCTCTTTCAAGTTCAAGCTCATAAAAGGGAAGTTACAGAAGAGTAGTTGACAGGGTCTGTGGTGCCTACCTATTCGGACGGATTTGGGGTCTGGGAGTTTTTACTGTGACTGCTGTTTTTGTGATGCTCTGTTATTTCTGGCATGTCTTTGGAGCTCACAGATAATTGTGCACCCAAGGGGAATAGGAAATGCATAATTTTTGGATACAGCAGTTTCGACATGGTTATTTAACTGCTCAAATTCCTCTGCATAGTATGTGTTCCGTCTTGCCATGTAGGATGTTACTGTATATCATCTGTCAAGACAGCACCAAGTAGAATTATTTTAGGCTTTAAGCTAGTTATAAATATAGAAACTGCAAGATTTCAGAAGTACTGTTGTTGTTGTCATTGTTGTTCTAAAGTAGTTGCCCCCTAAGGGACAATTTCAAGCTCTCTGGAAGACTATAATCTTGCCTTAGTATGCTTATCCAAAGGCACTCTGAGTTCTGCAGCTGACAGTTATTACCACCAAGGAAAATCTGGAGGACAAGTCACCAAATGTATAAAGCTGATCCTTGAAGGCAATTCTTTTGTCTTTGGTTGAAACTATAATTATGAAAGCAAATCTGGAAGCTTGGTTTTGCAACAATCTCAGAGAAGTAACCTGTCTAGAAACAAAAATTTAGTTTCTGTTTTCATTGCATAAGAAAAATAGGGACTGAGATAAATACATGTTTTTTGCCTATGTATCAGTGGAAGTTCAGATCTCTTAAAGATGTATTTTTCATTTGAAATTAAAAGGCATTTGAAATTAAATATAGCCATTTTAGTCACTGTACAACTTATCCTATCACACTGCTGTCTTTGCTTCTTCGTTAAAATGAAGTCTGAATGGAATGATGGCAGAACTGAGCCTGAGCACTTTGTTATCCATAGGTGGAATGACAAGGGATAACCTGAAGAAGAGCTCATATTCACATAGCTGTCTCCTTTAGTGGAAGTGCTTGCCCCTGCTTGGTCTGTTCAGCCTAGAGCTCACAAATTCTCTGGGACAGTTGCAGGACACATTCCTTGTCTAACTTTTAATGGGTGTAAGATATAGCATTTTTCCCTGGTTAGACAATGGCCCATTTTGGCTCTCAGTGACCTCTCCTCCTTTATTAAAGCGTCCATCATATCTTGGTTATTTTATTGTGGTTGGCATGCACTGCAGAAAGATGTGCCAGCTTACTGTAGGAAGCTCCCAGGGCAATCACAAGGGTTTGTGATTTGAGCTTGGCTGCTCAAAACTGAGGGGCTGATCATAGGTTCTCTTGGTTTATAGTTGTATTGCTAGAAAAATACTTGCCTTCTCCTTAAGTAAAGACACATTTAATAAAGTCTAGAAGAAAAAATTATTTTAAGAAAATGGATGTGCTAATGACAAACATACAACAAATTATCTCTAGAAGATCATCATTTCCAGCATATAATGACCCTCAATGAGGAGGGGGTTTTAAAATATATTTATTAGGATGTCAACTTCCCATCTTATCATCATGCATATCTAAGAAGACTCAGCTCAATCTCCTCTATAATGACCTGAAGACAGAAACTAGATTAGTACAGTCTGAACAAACCCAGCCTTTTCTCTCAGTCTTTTCTTGTACATCAAATGAGGCAGAATGAGGTGCATTGAGAAGGTGCTTGTACAGGTGATAGCAAGTCAGATTCACCGGGCACAAAGGATAATGCACCTAAATATCTACCTAGGTGCAGACAGAATTTGATATAAATAATAATTCAAATTAATTATTATTTATAGAATTTTTAGTTTAATAGCATATAACAATTATTTATATTTTGGTGATAGCAGAATATAAGACTCCAACTTCTACTTGCCTTTCGGACATGCCATCTCTGAGTTTGTCTATGCGAGTAAGGACTTTGGTGATAAAACAGATGAAGAATGTAAGTATGAGCAAGTAATATTGATAGAAGTGACAGGTGAATGACTGTGTATCAAACTTCAATAGCAAAACTGTCTCTGTTTTATGAAGTCTCTTTCCATGTCCAAAGTATCAGATGAGACTCTCCTGAAGCACAGGCTCCATTCAAGTGATTCCCAGTTGATTACAACAACAAAATTATGGTAGAAGCTTTGGGAACAGGAATACCTTAGAGATGAGACTCAGTGGTGGAGAGTCTTTCCACAGCAATTGAATTCATGGGTCATTTGTATTCCTAGCAACGAAGAAATATGTTTCTTGCCCTGGGCTATAGGGCAGCCCTCCTGTGTTGAGTTTGTTTACTTGAATTATACATGTTGGAATGGATTTCATCCTTAGATACTGAGTCACTTTAACAGATGTTCTGTTGATTCTGAACAGTGAGAACTGCCAATGCAGAGAAAAGCTATGAGAAAACAGCTAACAATTTACTTTAAGTGCTGTAAATTACAGAAAAATCAAACAATGAAAAATGTAAACACTTAGAATTTTGCTCAGTATATTCTAAAGTGTCTTCTCATTGATTAAGAATTTTTAGGGCAAAATAGAACATATTTCTTAAAAATGTTTAATCTTTCAAATTGATTTTAAGAGTTTACTTTGAATCATTTTGAGTGATAAGGCTTCTCTGATGATAGCTGTCTTGAGAAACACTAAAAACTAGCTTGGAGATAAATATAAAAAGTTACAAAATTGGGATGAGCCTAATGTTTCATTGATTCTCTTTTAGAATGAAAAAGTTCCAAACAATCTAAATTTTAATTTATACTGATCACAACCAACTATTTAAAAACACGGTTTTCAATAAATATTTCCACCACCAAACCCTAACAAGTTCTTTACATTTGAGCTAATATGTTGTGTCAGGCTCTGGTCCAATGTAAATTCACTCAAGTTAGAAGTCTTCAGTATAGAGGTTGAATAACAAACACTAACAGAGCCAGGAATTATTATATTTTACTCTCAGACATTATATAACATCAAAAGAAATCTCTGGATTCTTCTACAGAGGCTTTGTTTAAAAAAAAATATATGTGTTTGGTGAAATGTTTTATCACTCCTCAAAAACACACTTTGGCTTTGGAGTAATATTTGGCAGAATTTTTTATTGGTTTAAATGCGTACATGACTGACATAAATTACTATAATGACTGTTCCATCATTTCCCCTCTGGTTACAGGAGAAAGAAGCAATATCTCTGCTCCTCTGCTGCATTACAAAAAAAAGCTGGATAGTCAAGAAATGGATATTAGAACAATTCCCAGTACTAGTGCAGGGACATTCAGTACTGTGCTGCCTTCGATGGCTTTAGGGCAAAGTTTGGTATTTTTGGACTACAAGAAGGAACCTCATTTATTCTTTTCCACAATTACTGATATGCAACATTCATATAAGGTATTAATGGCAATAAAGGGTTTGCCCTAAGAGGTGCTGAGCTTTCTGGACTTGTTTCAGCCTTGTGCCTACAGTCAAGAGGAGAAGTAGACTCATTGTCTTCAGCTGCACTATCCTGATGAGTAGAACAGCATACCCACAGCCCTCAGGTAACTTGAACAAATTAGATCTCCAATAAAATTATTATGAGCAATCAGGAAGAAAGCTGAAGGGGAAGCAGGAAATAAGCTGATATTGGGCTGATGTAGAGTGGGACTGGATGTAGCTCTGATCTGAGAAGGAGAAGGGACTTGTAAATTCCTGGTACAACCACACAGTGTGAATTGTGAATCCAAATATGAAGTTGTTTCTATCTGAATACATGATGACTGTATATACGATGAAAAAGAAATGCTCACATTGATGGGAAAGGAAACAGGCTGACAGACACTCCTGTGACAGATGAGGGAGTGCTGACAACTCACTTTTTATCTGCATTTCATTAAGATAGACTATGCTGAAAAGGAAAGTGTATTTATAGTTTATACTCTATATTTCCATACAGTAATTTACTACTAAATTAAATGAGAAAAAGACTTGACTGGCTTCCCTGGTATTCAGGACACATTTGATTTCTGAGGCGTTGGCTCAGTTGTTTCACAGGGGAAGAGCTTGCACACAAGACTGTATGTGTACGATAAGAATGGTAAACACAAAAATAATAACACCAGATTTAATCTCACACAGCTAGACAGTCAGCTTGCCCAGCTGGTTCGAGTTGCTGAAAAGTAACACGACAACAACAAAAAGGAATGAAATCAACACTTTAACTTGGTTTGAGATGCAGCTGCTGAGTGCTGTTGCTTACATGCAAGGGAGGGTGAGGCTGTGCAGCAGTCCGGGCTCAGTTTGGCTTACTCTGCTCTGTAATGGTGACAAACACGGTCAAGAAATTAAATATTCTCAGCATCATGACTGAGTTGGATTTCAGAAATGTACTTGGTTGTGCATTGAATTAATGATGCACAGTAATTGAGAAAAAATGTATATCATGCCTTATAGTTGTCACCAGACATTCAAGAAGCAATACGAAGAACTTACAATGAGCTACTTATGAAATCACAGTGCTCAAGGTGGCTAGAAGCTGAGATTTCCATTCTGTGGGTAATTTTTTCCATTTAAATTAGAACAGATAGTAAAACTTTCCAGTGAAACAAAACTTTTCAAACATTAAGATTCATGCCTAATGGAATATTTGATGTTGATGATAATAGATAAGGATGATGATGATGATGAACAACAAAGTTTCAGGAAAAGTTGTTCATTTTTCAAATTAATTAAATTATGTTTGTTTTTTTGCAATATCAAGACAATAAAAATATTAACTGATACTCAATGTGGAATATTGTCAGACTTATATATCTTCTGTTACTGAAAGAACAATATTATTGTGATATGATCAGACTAAAAGTATCAATCAGCATGTAATGTTTAGTTTCCAATGAAACTGTACTTTCCTATGGGCAGAAAGTGTTTCACTGAATTTCTGATCATCTGTCCATAACAGAAAGCCCCTGGAGGATTCACCAGTATCTGTGCCCTGGTGCAGACACTGCCAAAATGAGCAATCCTCCAAAACAAGGTATTTAATGGTCTTTCAGTAGCTATTTTATTGTTACCTTACAGTACTCGTTTTACATTGAAACCCTCCTGATTACATTGCTTGGTAAAAGTTGTGGATTTCTGCAGGAAAGATAGGACAGCACTAACTTAGTGGTCTAACTCCCAAAACTCAAATAATTATCTTATTTAAAACTGGGAACGCATAAATGGCAATTCACAAGTGTAACAGATCATGAACAAGAATCATTCTCTAGTAGAAGGAAACAGTGGGGAAAAGATATGGTATGACTATGTTATCATATTTTTACTCCTAAAAAACCTTTTTTGCATTTTTAAAACTAGTGAGAACAGAGATCCATTTCAGGACTTCAGCAAGAGTGCTGCATTGCCATTCAGGCCTTGTTTTTAAAGCAATATATGAGAACAAGGTGGAGACTCCCAAGGAGATCCCACAAATTTTATGAGTTATGAAAAGACTGAAGTATGAGTAAAAAATTGAAGAAAGTGGGATACAGTACGGCAGGGAAGAGAAGACTGAGAAAAAATATGAATGTATAAATGCAGAAGATTTTAGAGGGAGATGTGGGGGAAGAAAGAGATCCTATTCCAAGTACATTTTAGAACCTATCTGATGTGGTAGGCATGAACTGCAGGAAAGGAGAGTCATAATGCACACTTGGAAAAAGTTTTGAAGACCAGAGCAAAGCAATGGAAATTTATTTTTAGGAAAACTGCAGAGATTCCTTGATTGAAGCTTTGTGAGAAGAGGTTGGGCAGATATCTGGCCAGATGCCATGGGCAGGACCAGGCAATCTCTGCAGAACCCTTCTGCTACTTGTCTCTGTTGGTAAGTCTGATTCCAAACTATAGGTATGGCTTCTCCTACTCCTGGGAATGGCCAGTGCACTGCAGCCTTTCTCATTCTATGTTCTCAGTCTAGCTCTTCTGTCTTCTAGAAAACCAGACCATGCACAGACAGAGGTAGATTTTGTTGCAGAAATGAGTTTTAGAGAGCATGTTAAAGAAAATGTGTGGAGATATGAGAGGGAAAAGGGAAAGGTTAATGTCAGCTTGGAAGCTGCAGCACCAGCAGGTTAGCAGGAACATCAGAATGTATCGTTGAGCATAGCTGCAGTCAGAGTATCTCTGCAGCTTTCATGAGATGCTGTTGCTGCTCATGCTTCTATTTGTGCTCTGACCCAAACTAGAAGGCGAATGCCACCACTCTTTGGGCTTTATCACTGTGTACTGCCAGCTCATGTCCACATAGCTCATGGTATATGCAAAGTGGGTGTGCGGCTGGGTTTCCCCAAGGTTTTTATGTGTTCTGCCTCTGTAACTCTATTAAAAACTGGACACTGGACCCAGAAGTGTCATTAGTTGTAGGTTATTTTTGCTTGGTTTAAGCGGATAACAAGTTTTTACCCCGGAGATTCATCATCTGTAAATTCCTAACATCAAGGGATGTATAAAATGTTGTTACTGTTAGCTTGAGTGCTTCACTGTGAGCTGGGTTGCAGCTTTGGTTTTAGGAGGCTGGTATTTTAGGCAAGTTATTTATGTGTTTACCTCGGTTTCCCATGGTTTTCTCTACCATGCGCTGACCCTGTAAATCCAGTAGAAGAAACCTTGCAAAACATTCTACAGTCTGTAGGAAGGTTCCACAGAGGATTATTTTTAAAAATCTTATTACTCAGAATATATCCCTTTTAGCAAGGAGGCAAGATTTTGCGCGAGGAGGAATGCTTTGTTTTCCCTTCATAAAGCTAATATGATCATTTCAAGATGAAGATTTCCAGTTAGTAGCTGGTAATTAGATAGAGAGGCTCTTTAAAAAATGTTAGAACCATAACGGGAATGTCAAGATGCTCAGATAGTGAAAATGGACATCTCAAATTCAAGAAAGTAATGTGTCGTGGAAGCTCAAATTTGATTATTAACAGAGTCATTATGTTGCAATATCCACAGTCTCATAAAAAGAGCTGGATAGCTACAGGAAGACAATTCCTATAGTCACTCATCTGTATTCCAGGAAGGCTGGCTATTTGTCCAGAATCACAGTGAAAACTAATATCTCTATAAAGGTTAAGAGCCAAAAAATGTACATATTTTTTCCTTTAAAACATTTGATTTTTATGTCTATATTTTGAAAGTTACTGAGAGAATTTATTCAGGAGGAAGTTATGCCAAAAGTAATTATCTGGTAACAAACGGGAAGGCAAAGCGTTTAAGACTGCCAAAGGGATATAGCAGAACAATTTGCTAGACTGGTAAATGACTGTTTGACCCATCAACATAACTGGTGAAATCCTGATTAGCATTCATAGTCAATGGAGTAAAAAGGCCTACAAGTGGAATTTATGCTCTCAAAGCAGAAGAACTGTTGTAGGTGTCTATTAAGCCATGTAAGTAATGCTGCAACCAAGGGCTTTACAAATGGCTGCATAGGCCCAAGGATGGGCTGTGTGCTCAAGGAAGACCAGAACAGCCACAGACAGCCATCTGTCCCTTCAAACATTCAGTGCAGCTCATCCAAGCCACTTTCTTTAAATTCCAATACTTTCAGTGTATTTAAATGCCTCCGTAAAAGGAAGGGAGAATAACTGAATGTATTGACCCTGATTGTACAAGCCATCCTGATGAAGAAAATCTTATTAAATCATTAGAATAATATTTAGAAGCTTAGCCACACTTGAATCTCTTCATAGTGACTTAAATAAACATAATTTTCCTGTTTCTTGCACTCCAGCAAGCTGGGAGCAGGTGCTAGTAATCTGTAGGGACTCATAACCTCATTCCTCATTTTTTTTATTATTTCTGTTGGAACAAATATTTACTTTAATCCTGAAATAATTTGTACAAATCTGGAGGCTGTTCTTTAAAAGTACAAGGTATAGGATTGTCTGCGTTTTGCTCAATACTAATTATTTTCTTAGTTTGTCCTGGCAATTTGCTGTGGTGATGTGTTGACCTTGAATTCCCTGCTGGCTATGCCGTGGAAGTAATAGCCACACAGACAAGATATCAGTAGCAAAGGAAATATATCAAGTCAATTACACTGCATCAGTAAATTAATTTCATTAGCATATTAAAATTAGTATGCCTCAAACAGAAATAAGTCTTATGAATATGGATCTGGTTTTTAAAACCTCATTTTTTATTGTTTAGTGGACTGGATATTTTGGTTCATGTCTATTACAAGGTAAGAGTTGAAGTAATGCATGAAAACATGTTTTGATGCCAGACGACCATACATAGCCTGGTTTTGCCAACATATTCCCTAGTTCTGCTCTTCCTATTTATCTTTGGGTTTTGCTTATGTGAAGGCAGAATACATGAGTTATTCAGTCATTACAGATCTTTTTTCCTCAGTCTGTTATCTTGATGAGCTATGTCTAAATAAAAGAAAAAAGTATGCATTAATATTCTCAAGAACTCATATTAGCTTTGTAGAAGTTTGTTTAAAACATTTATCTTGCATCAAAGGCTTCCCTTTAAAATACAATTTATCACATCACACAAATATAGATAGTGCTCGTCTTTAAAATATGATGGTTGTTCTCTCAAATTAGGAAATATCTGGCTCAGCACAGATATTTTTCCTGCTGGTGGACTTCTCTAAATTACCTCCATTTATGTGAAGCACCACTAATTTATAACAGCAGTTTACAGATTAGATTATTACATTGAAATGAAAAGTGTTAAAGTAAGCTTTGTAAGATAATTTTACTTGGTGGAAATGTTTTGCAGACAGTAATATTTAATATGATTTAAAACCACAGTCAACAGAGGCATTTCTTAGATACCAGACTGTTTTTGTCTCATGAAAGTCAAAGCCCTGTTCTTTGTTTTCCTTGTAGAGTGCTGTTATGGAAATGCACGTATTTTGAAGGTGAAGACAAAACTTCTATTTACTACACTGCCACTAATTCAGCTGTGAATCATTTGTACTATATGCTCAATATAATTTCACAGAGATGAAGTAGCAAAGCCAGAACCAGGAGGTTACATAAAATCTGAACAGAAGATTCTGTGGTAAAATTAATACTACACTTCAATGTAGTAAAATTGTAGTAAAATCACAGACCTATCCAATCCAAATGGAACTTTATTGAATTTTACCCCTTTTTCCTTGTGTTGCCTTGAGTGGCAAAGCATTTTGGTTGCCAAAGTAGATATTGCAATCTTGTCCTCTGGAAAACACAATCAAGAACTTTGAGAGGAGGGAAGCTCTAGCACTCCAGCCCTGAAGTGTCCTGAAGGCACTGGGTTTCCTGTTGGCTAAAATACTTTGAAAGTGTTTGTCTCTGTAAAATTAACCAACACATAATCACTAGAGAAATTAAGATGAAGTAGTTTAAAATCACTTCTGAGATAAGGTCTTTAAGATACCTTAAGACTGATGAAACAATGGCAGTTCAGTTTCAATAAATCTGTTCGCAGTTGTGGCTGTTCTCTGCAGGCCAGTTTGTTAACAGGATGATGCCACCTGACCTGGGGAAGACCTGAGAAAGATCTTCCGAGTTGCAAGTAAAAACACACAGCCAGGTTTCTAAAATCATGCCATTCAATACAAGATACTGAATGCCCCCTGTGTGGTATGCTACTCTGCATTTTTCCTGTTTTCCAGTTTCTCTGTGGACTAAAATATTCTCTGTTGACAATGCTCCATTCAAGTTGAAGAGTCACGTACAGATCTGGGTTTCAGCTATTTTCATAGCTGAGTGTCACTGAAAATTAGCAAGAGGGTATGGGGGGGAAAACAAACAGACCAGTCTATTTTCAGAAACTGCTTATATTGCCATATTTGTGGGACTATTCAACATTTGCATGTCAACAGCACTCAGTTGTTAGTAGGTAGTCAGAAAAGATCAGAAAGCTTAAAATGAACTTTAAGCACCACAATTTCAGTTACCTACTAAAAAATATCCACTCTTTGGTACAGTGAAATCAGTGCCAGAAAATTTATTCTAAGATAGGATGATAGCAAATTTAGAGAAATCTTGAAGATATTTGCAAGATATTTTCCAAAATACTGTGGTTGGAGGATTTTATACTGTAAAACTAAGACTGTCTCTTGTTTGAAATTCACTGTATAATAATTGTTGTTAGGTGTTACATCTGATGCAGAAAATGCCTTTTTTCTTTTTTTTCTTCTTTTTTCTCTCTCTGTCTTTTCTTTTTTTTTTCTCCATACCCACTGCCATGGTCAGAGACACATTCCACAAGACCAGGAGACCAGGTTGCCCAGGACAATCTCCAGCCTGGCCTTGATTCTTTCACTTATCTCTTCATTTACATCTATTTTCAGATGTAAGTGAAGAAATAGATGGTTTATCTATCTGGTTTATCTTTGTCTGCTCTTTTTCTTCTCTCACCTGCCCAATTTTCAGTATGTTAACCCAATATTATTTGAGTCTGCAGTGAGGTTTCACCTCAGACTTTAGTCTAAATAGAGTCAAGAGCAGGCCATGCTTGTGTAATGATCCAAAATAAAAAAAAAAAAAAAGAAAAACACAAGGAAAGTATCCAAAATGTGCTGCACTTCACATTTGGAAACCTTCCTAAGATTGTGAAGCAGACATTGAAGCCTTGTCTGAGAGATAAACACCTTCAGCTTTTCCGTCCTTTAGCGCTTTACTGGTTCTATTCAATTCAAGTAAGAACACTGAAGCCAAAATAAAATTTGAATGTTTGCTGTGATCTCTACTATTGATAGTCAGATCCCTCTTCCCACTAGTTCTGTATAATCAAATTCATTGTTTTAAATTATTTTTACTTTGATTTGCAAAGCCCTAGGAGTGATATGACGCTGGATTTACAAGACAGCAACTCGGTTATAGTCTCACTTAAAAGTGAGAAGTCCAGAGTACACAAAAAGCTATGTTAGATAAGGACTCCAGCTCTGTAGTTCATGTGGGTACACTTAAAGCACTTTGCCAATAGTTTGATAAGTGATGGGGCAACCTAAGACAGATTTCCATAAAGGAGAAGAGTTGTGAACTTGGAGAAGTTTGCTGTTTACCTCATTTTTCTAGATCACAAGTTATTATGAGACACTTTTGCATCTGCTTTTGAGGAAAGCATGTTGTTTCTTAATGAAAAAAAAAAATATTTCAGATCAGAGGAAGCTGGTTATAAGAATTTTCTCTTCAGCTCTAGAGGAAGAATACGATTCTAAAAACAGGTATTTGCTGTGATTTCCTTCCGGGTTTTGGTTTCGTTGCTTGTTTTTCTTGGGGGTGGGGGAGGTGTTTGATCTGTAGGATTTTTATGCTTTAGTAGCCCACTTCAGTGACAAATGATTGTGTATCTGGACAGCACCAGATGTTTTACAGTCCACTGGTAGGTGCTGTCTTCTGCAAATGCTTCTGGTGGGCTCTAAAATGCACAGGAGAAACATGCCTGTGTGGCTCCACCAGGGTGTCATCCCCAGTGTCACTCATGCAAGCAGACACAGGCCAGCTGGAACTCTCCTCAGCCTGGGATGATGCCAAGTGGGTGAAGCTCCTGTTTCACCTCCCTCCCAGATGCTCTCTGTGTGACTCATCTGGCATCAGGGCTGCATCTACAGTCATTTATGTCCATCTGTGTTATTCAGAAACCATGGGCATGCTGAAAAGTAATTTTATTTTTTTGTTCTAAAAATATAAATTTTTATTCCTATCATGTAGTTACATATTAATAATTTTTTTCTAACTTTTGAACTGGTGTAGGGTATAACTTAGTATCTTTTTATATAAAGGGTAAAGTATAAAGATTGGTTGATGGCACTGCCCTCCTGAAAAAATACATGTCTTTTAAAGTATTTTTCAGTTTCTTAATTTATTTCATTGCAGTTTTGCAATCTGTTGGCAGTTATTTCAAGACACAGAAAACAGTGTCTGGAACACACTGTATTTAGTGCAAACCTACCGAAGGAATTACCTTCTAATTAGAACAGAATACTTTAGAAATAGTACAATTCTAAGTGAGAAAAAGCCACAAACAAACCAAAAAAAAATCCCCAAACAAAGAAAAAACCCCCACCAAACTCCAAACCCTCAAGCAACTAATAAAATCTTGTATGTGTTTTCTTCTTATAAATAGATGAAACTTAGTAATGGTGGTAGGAAAATAGTGACTTGCCCTTCATGAAAACTGATGAGATTGCTTAAGAAGATATTCTTTTAACAATTAGTGGTTTTGTTATTGTTAGTATGAGACCTAATTCAAGTAGGGACAGGGAATTTAATTAACAGACAATTCCCTTTTTAAAAAGGCTATATCCTCTAAATCTGGAATGCTGGTACAAACCACTGCAGGCAGAGGCAAGATTTGGACCAGAGCAGGCCCCACAGCAGTGCACCCTCTATCCAGAGAGTAAATGAGGGCATGTCCCAATGCTGTTATGGTAAAAATACCTTAGAAAATAGAGATTGATTCTGAAGAATTCAAATGGCAAGGAGATATGAAATAAATCTGTTGATTTATTTAGAAATAGAACTGTTGATTCATGCATGGACTTAGGAAAACACAGCTGATCCTCAGTAAGATAGGAAAGGTATAACATTATTTAGTCCTTTCCCACTGGTGTTTATTTTGTAATTGGGAATTCTAGAAAACAAAAGAGATTCTCTTTTAATTCATGCATTCATGTAATCAGTGTTTTCATTATCATACGTGGAGGGAATGGACCTGAGTTTTTAATGTCTTACTCCTATTAAGAGTGAGAGAATTATCCTTCCAGTCAAGTCCTGTCATTCTTTTGTGGAAGCAAAATTTCCATTGCAGAAGATGATGAAGAATAAAGTTGTCAATATTTTTTCTCTAAATTACATGTTATTTGAACTTTTAAAGTCAGACCTCTCATTCTCCAGCTCTCAAGAATAGATTTATAGGGAGAAAGAGATGATCATTTTTATTAGTCTGTGGCCCCCAGAGCAGAAATAAAGGACAGGTATGTTGTTTTTGCTCCCAATCAGAAATTACTTAAATCTATTGCTGTGTTTTTTCTAAGACAGATGAGTGTTTTTAATAAAAATGACTCGAAAAAATTATGTGATTTTGAACTGGAACATTTCTGGTTCTGAATCTGGATGACAAAACTGGTCATTTAATACAACAAAGTAGGGAAAAGCACGGTCGCAGAGACAAAACTGTACATTACTTCAATTTCCAAAGGCTTTGTAGGGTGGAATGGCATGCTCAAAGCAAGCTATTTGAAATCTAAAATTCACATGGCAAATGCCTATCATCAGACCCCTTTCTATAATGAAAACTCACGTGCATTTATTTATAAAACACTGAGGATGAGTAATATTATCCAGGATACGTCCTAAATCTCTCACATCATCCATACACTGAGTAATTATTATCATCTAGACTAATGCTACCTGTACTTAATGCACTATAAAATAAGAAAACTTAAATGTAGATGGTTGCACTGTAATTAAATCTACCTGAGAAATTACTCTTTGCAGAAATTTACCAAGATCAGGACAGATTTTCTTTCATGAGATACAATGGCATAAACTTGTAGCAGTTGTTCTGTGAAAAAATGTATGGAAGAATATATAAAATCTCCAATTGTAGAAGTAATACTGAAAATAATTAGATATAGTTCATATGGAAATTACTGTCAGCTGGATGGCCTAAGGTGAAATGACCTAAGTAGATCACCATAACAGAAGTATTTATAACAGATAGAGATTGAAAGTTCATGTGATTATTACAATGACCAGTGATATATGGTTTGTTGATGGAGAGAGATTCTATATTTCTCTAACACAAACAGAATTCACATGAAATTTTTTATAAGTACTAAATAACAAGTTCAGTTGATTTACAAAATTTTAATTATTTTTGTGCAAAATACCAAAAAATACATCCTATATATTTTTCTATGGGCCATTGTTTGTCCTATGCCTCTATCTCAAATTTTAAAACTGCCTAATTTCTCAATAGTGTTACTATTCAAATGCCTTTAAAATATGCTGGGATGCTTGCAAACATTGAAACAGGGCATTGACTTCTTTATATTCTTGGATTTTCTCTATTACATTTGGCTAATGTGGCACACATTGATTTTTCCAGTGTTCAGAAACTGCACACTCAATTTTTAATGATAGATTATACTTATTTTTGTTGTGCTTCGAAAAATACCCTAGTTCTGAAAAGGTTTGTTCTAGTCATGTGGTAAAATCTGTGTGGCACTCTACAGAACAGATTACATTAGTTATTAGCCATTCAATAAAAAAATTAAAAACAAGCTGGTGAAAATCAAGGCATTCCATATGGTTTTTCAAATGTAATGTCTCCAAATATTGTAGGTGTTGATTGACTGAGTTAAAGCTGTAATTCAACACTGCATCTCACACACCCCATTGCTGGCAGAGGTAAATGCTCAGTGAAATTTTTTATGTTACTCAATTTTCATACGTCTGCCTGCACATAGGATAGAAATGACCAACTGGCTTTCTAAAAGACAGAGAACACAGGATTTCCAGGCTTCTCCCCAGAACAACACCTGCACTGGCTTATAAATACCTTCACAGGCTAGAAGAGAAGATCCACAGGGTCAGGGTATGAGTGCCATAGTGATGTTATTCTTGACACTAAAATGATGCCTGGAATGTTACTGTTGGCATGGTATTTGCAGGATAGTTCAGGCAATTTCTGGAATGGAAAGGGGGACCTGTGTTTGGATCAGAAAGAGCTCATGGATATAAGCTGGTCAATATTTTGTTTAGAAATAGTGTGCTGGTGTAGGTGACCTCTAAATGTATGAAACTACCCATTTCTGCCCAAGGGATCCTGCAGAATAAAGGGTACCAGTGAGCAGTCCCTGAGCCTAAGGCCAGGTGGTGCAACCACTACATATTCACAATTTTTAGAGATAACACCTTCAGCAGCTGCTGCTCATGCCCAAGTAACACAACCTCTGGACCTATTCCGGACCCTCTCTTGTGGCTTTGCAGCCCAAAGCATTATTTAATACATGCTTTTACAGTTCCAGCTCTCTGACAGAACACGAGAACTGTGTTTCTGGTGTGGCACAGAAAATGACCTCCCATGATTAGCAACAGGGCTAAAGCATGGGAGCCTTGGGGGCTCAAATTTTTCCCAGACAGAGTTGAAGAAGTGTAGATGGAAGTACAGGAAGCCAATCTTGCAGTCTCTAAGCTGCCTTGGAGGTAGTCCTTAGGGTAAGATGTAATTAGAAAACCTTCCAAGCTGTGCCTTGCAGAGAACAAAAAACACTACAGTTAATCAACATGGACAAGCAAGGTTCTGTGTGTGCTGTCACCTCTGATTGACCCAGACAGTTACATCCTACTGACTTGTGTTGCAGCAGAATAATCACCTATGTTTCAAAAGGGGAAAGTGCTCTGTGCACTCTTCTCTGTAATGCTGCTTCCTTCTCATAGGACTACTCTTTTTCCCAGGTAGTGTTATTATGTGTCTGAGTTTCCCCCACGACTTTGAAGTTTTCACTTAATTACTGAAGTGCACACTGGTTGTGTCAGAGCAACTTATCCACAGCTGCCAAGTATCTGCTCTTGTAATTCATATATTGATATATGGCAATTCAGCTTGCCTAGAATTGGAGTAAGTTGTATATTTCCAGGCAATATTGAATGTGCAACCCAAGCTCTGAACCTGTTTGTAGAGCCTTCCTGACAGGCTCCAGCTTCCAGAAAGCTTTGGAAATTCCAGACAGAGCCACGGTAACCCTATTTTCAGAGATGGAATGGTGACTGATGAGCATGCCTAATGCCTTAATCTTTGCATATGTTGACTCTTTTCTGTTTATCTTGATGTAATTAACTGAACAGTCCCCATATTAGTTCATTTAGTGTCATGAGAATTGGTATCTTCCTCTTGTATCAGTTGCAGCTGTCCTTTTCTGGTTTGACTCCAGTGCACACACTCTACTTCTTGCAGTGACTCACATGCTGAAAAATGTCATAACCACATGAAAACTCAGAAATTACCTACAGAAAGCACACAGATGCAATCAGATAGTGGTAAATAATACTTAGCACAGAATAAAAGAACACAGACAGCCTAAAGGTTTTGTTAACAGTGGAAATGAATAGGAGCAAGCTGAACTTTTCATGTTCATTAAGAAAAGTGACCTGACTCATATGGATCCTTCTATGCACAAATTACTGTAGGAAGGAGTTGTAGTGAGGGAAATAATGTTCACATGAGTCTGCAGCATACCTCCTGTGAACCAAACTCAGGGTTGAAATTAATTATAAGGCTTATTTCCTTTCTTAGATTTTTAGAACTGCATTTTATTATTCATAGGAAATCATATACATTCCAGTGGCCCATGCACCAGCAAAAATTAATCTACCAAATTTTGTCACTAATTTTTCTTGTCTGAAAATATAATTTATATTTTTATATAACAATAGGCATTTATTTAGAAACTGAGCTGTAGCAGGTGATGCATTTCTGCTTCAAATGGCAACAGTCTCTCTGCAGTCATACAAAATTTCTTGCAAATTCTCATCTTGTAAAGCTCAGTGTGAGCCTTACTGCAGTGTGAAACCTCCTCACAAACTATAGAGGGCAGGTGAGGATTGTGAAGCTGTGGCTGAGCTTGTACACCCAGTGTTTAAGAGCCTGATAGGAGGCCTTTTCTTATATGGACCCAAGCCAGCTGTTTCTTCCAGATGGTGACTTGTCCTCTCTCCCTCTGCTGAGAGATGACTTCTTAGTTTTCAAATGCATTCAGGAGTTCACAATCGAAGATTAGAAAAAGGAAACACAGGTGAAAGTTGCTTAGTAGATGGAGTCTAAACTCAAATATTAACAAAGGAAGTTAGATAAAAAAAAAAAAAAAGATTGTTGTTTAAGTTTCTCTTTCTTTTGTTTTCTTGCCATCAGAGGTGAACTTGTGTCAACAATTCTCAAAGTATTTGTAATTCCTGTGTTCACTCTTGTCTGATGTATGTCCTGCAGTTTACCTTGGTCTCGATGCAGTGTGTTGTGGATTTGGGTGTTTTTAGCTTTCAGATTTAAGGAGTGCAAACTGCAGAGCTCTATAGATAGACTTAGAGTGCTGAGTGGGAAAGCAGCAGTGACAGTATACACTGACTCTGCTTTTTCTGACTGGCTAATGACAGTTATTTTTGAATGATTGCAAACATTGCATTTAGAGAAAGAGTGAAATCACACCTATCACTGAGATATTGTATAACCATTTGGAAACATAAAATTTAGCTATTTAGCTCAGTAAATAATTTATTTAAGATATTAAAAAAAAACCAAAATACAGATGTTTAGATGCCATAAACTAGCTAGTGCAGTGGGGCAGTGGGTGGAAAATCTCAAAATAAAGGAAAAATTATTTCAAAATATACAAGGGGATTTTTAGGCTGGTATCGTAGGGAAGGTGGTTATGGTGTAGGAATGCAATTTTATCCATTTTCCTTCTGCTGCAAGGTGCTTTTTTGGCAGAGACCATAGCCAGGAAAATCTGTCTAGTTTGGAATTTTTAAAAAATAGTTAACTGCATAAAAAGTTCCATAAATATAGCATATAAAAAAGACCATAACTAGGTAAGAGGAAAGGTTTCCATCTCCACTTTTGATGTGTTTAAACTAAAATTATATTTGGAAAGTGAATTCTTTATCTTCATTTTTTAACATACTTAAAATCGATATTAGAGAGGGGAAACATTAATGAAAACTATTCTTGTGGAACCTAGCTTGGTTTTAAGATTTTTCAGCTACATAGAATGTTAACCCAGGTAGATATTCTTACAAAAATGACACCTTTAATTACTTAATCAATTAATTTTAATTATTACTTAATTAGTTAATTTTATTTTATTACTATTCAATTATAAGATAACCTAATTCTTTAATGCAAATATGTAGTAAATTACTATTATACAAAGCATGATTGGATATAACAGTATCTTCACAGACACCATGTAAGCTCACTGAGGTTTACCCTTAAAGAGAAGTTTTTCATTTAAAACTTGTGTCCATTTAATGATTACTGGACACAATATATGGATAGATTAATAACTTTATTGTCTAAGCACAGCCAAATTCATATCCAGACATTTAAATGTAACCATGTATTTACTGCAGGTGCTAAATTTCCATGAGTGAATTCTCAAAATCACAAATGGACATATGAAATCTTCAGAAGCAGATGAGGACAAAGCAGGATTTTTTTCCCGGACATCTCCTCTCATTACTGAAGCTGAGATGCCAAGATTACACACATGTCCCTTCCAGACTTTCTCTACTTAGAGAAAGTCCCAGTGCCTTGAGAAAACACATTTGGCAGCTGCTAACATATTAATCAGTTGAGTATTGGATTAGCCCAGCAGTTCCCTGGAGCGAGTGCATTACTGAGAACAGTGAGTCAATTGCCAACTTGCTTAATTTGCTTCTGCAAGAATTTCATAACCAATGCTATGAATATTTATCTATTTTTTCTCTCAGAGATTTGACCCAGGCTGAGGGAATAGCTTTACTGATAATTCATGAACCTGAGACTATGGTCTTGTTTTATTAAACGTGATTTATTTGCAAGTCTCAAAATAACCTTTTTCCTCCCTAACCTTTCCCAAAGAATTATAGATAATAGTCACACTTGAATTTTGTGCTCTGAGCTTACATTTTATATTTGGACTTTGTGTTTAATGCTTTCTCTTATTATTATAAAAAAAAAAATACAGTAAACTATACTAACTAGAACATTCAGTTTTCCTGAGACTATAGCACCTATAAAATCAATTACCATTAGCTAAAAAAACTACCATTTCTCAGGTTTCAAGATATATTAGAAATTATTTTTCATTTAAGAAATATCCAGGCACTAGTCAAAGCAGCTTAATTTGTGCTGAACAGACAGGAGTAAAGGACCTGGATGTTATAGCTCCTCACCAGTGTGTGTTGCTACCCCAGGCTCTCAACCCATCAAGCAGTTTACACAGAAAACATTTTCTTTTCTTTCTATTGACATTTCATTAACACTGTCTTTCTCTCTTTTTTTTTTTGTGGGGTTCTTTTCTCCTTCAATGGCAAAAATTCACAAAGTTAGAGGCTGTACAGGGTAGTACATGTGCAATATGGGACCGCATCAGCCTCATGCCTCACAGATTAAACTGCAGGCAGGTTCCCCACCCGAAGAATTGACCAACATGCATTTTTCTGTTTGGGGAAGAAAAGCTTCCTTCTTGAGACCATATCCTCTGCTACTGCATCCAAGGGGAGCAATGAGATCTAAGCACAGCTGCAATCTGCAATTTGCACACACAGCTTGGGAATCCTTGTATTTTTGTGGTATTTTATTGTATTTCTGTGATAGTCTCTATTCAGTGAGTATTGTAAAATGTATCCCAAATACATTATATGGCTTTGTCTATAGTTTTTCCTGACCAGAGAGCAGGGGCTTAGCTTTTTCATGACAGTAGACTGTTAATTTGGTCTATCTCATTTAAAGAACTCTAATGATAATATGACCAGTTTGATCTAAGAACTGGATTTTAAAAAATCACAGGAAAACACTATTGCTTATCCTGATTCCAGTAACATTTCTGATTGTAATTAAAGGAATGAAAGCCTTGAATTTGACAATAACTTTAGTTATTTGTGTATTCTGAAGATATACAATTTAATTTTTATGTGAAGAACTGGATAAGTTCTTCCTGCTTTAATTTTTTTATCCAGGAGATTTGTTTGTCTCAATTAGAAAAACCATTGTGACAACCCAATGTAAAATTGCTTTAAATGACCAATGTAAAATCTTGGAGTAAACCCTATGCTACACTTTTTGTCCTTGGGATTTTCACTAGTGTAGGAAAATTACCTTGATTTATTGTATCTTGTGAGCAAGATAATATTTGAGTTTTTATTTTTCTGAAGCACTTTTAGATTTTAAATAATCATAGCAGTGTCCAGTGTTGCTGATGGATGCATGGATCTAATCATCTTTGTACAGAAAAAAACCAGAACTTACTCCTTTGAAACCACTGAGAGTGTTTTGGCCCAGAAACAGACCAGAAGCAACCCTAGTGGCTGTCAAGATTGCTGATGGTGAGGAGAACAAAAGATTGTCTTTTTTAATGTTAGCTTTTAGCTGACTAGCTAAGAGATGAGTCAAAGTAAATTTCTAAATACTTGGGTACTTCCTTTGACATGCCCTCTGCAGCATATAATTGAGCACCAAAGTAATACATTTCCTGGTTCCCATCCCAGTGCAAAGTGTCTGTCTTTGTGATGGACAGGAGTTAACAGTTCTTTCAACAGCAGCAATGGGGAGCAGGCCAAGAGGTGGTGGAAATGGGGAGGTGCAGTTGAAGGCATTGAAATGTTCTTTCCTTTCCATGAACAGAAACTGCAATGCAAAGGGGCTGCTTTAACCTCCTCAGCTGCATTTTGAGGAAGTGAAAGAAAACCCTACAAAGTCGTGGTAACAACGATAAAGCCAGATTGTGCTGGCTAGTGTCTGTGAATAAAAGTAATGCTGTAATTGTTTGTTGCTGTAAAGGATGTATTGTACATGGATCCAACAAAAATTTGGTTTGAATTAGCAGTGTTTATCTAAAATGCAATGAATCATGGTGTTTACATCTGAGATAAGCAGGGAATCTTGGTTAAATGGTTGTATAATTTCTTGTGGACGCTTGAATGGTGAAAGTTGCCAAGATAATAAGGCTTTTATAAATGAAATAATGAGGAGATCTCTGCTAGGAAGCACTTAATTCAATTGAGAAGCATAATTCCTTATTGATGCAGAAGCCTCAAAGCTCCCATGACATATTATGTAAAACCAACCCATCAAAAAAAAAAAAAAAAGAAAGAAAGGGCAGCAGGGAAGGTTAGAAATGTACAGGCAAGTACTAACAGAGACTTAAGTTGTATATCTGACAAAGGGTGAGGGCTTAGAAGGTTTTCTCTGTAATATCTGACTGACAAATTGAATTCCCAGAATAAAGATCTGTTAGGGAGAGAAGTACAGTCCTTGGGGCTGAACAGCCACATCATTGCTGAGCTGTTAATAGATTTGTGCCCAGTGGCATAGAACCTGAGACACTGAAAATTGGCATGTCAGGAGGGAAAGGTTCTCTGTGTCTCCTTCTCATGTATCTTAATTTGGAATTATCTGATTCTGTACTCTGTTTATACCAATCAGCATCATATTCCACAAGCAGATGTCAGTGGGACTGCATGAGAATAAAGCTTCAGGCAATGAGCAGAACTGCTGAGCAGCTGGGTGCTCTCTGCCATTAGATTAGTAACATAAAAATATTGTTTCACAGAGTATGCATTTGTTTTACCTTGAAACTTTGAATCTTATTGAATACTATTGAATCTTTTTTAATAAACCTGTACTTGTTCATACTATTCAAATTAAGCATGTCTTGATAAGTTTACAACAGAAGTATGAATACATTAGCCCAAAAATCCTTTTAACAGTTTTATATTGCAAATTAATTAATATAAAATGACCATTTATTTTTAAAGTATTACAGGGAGGTTCATTAGGCATGCCTACACTTTTGAAATGACAGACACAGATCACATCTGGTCACCTTCATTTTTCCTGCCTACCTTGTTACTTCCAGCTGAGAGCAAGGGTGAACTCTAATAGTGCTGTCACCATAGACTATATCTCCCAAAGAGTTTGAACTGCAAGTAAAATTTGTATAGTACCTGTCTAGTGAAAATTCACTTTGTGTTGTGGCCTGCCCCTGTTTTTTAATGTTACCTGGAGGCTTGGTGCTATACATCATATCTTCAAAGAAATAACCAGAAGATACCTAGAACTATTTTTCAGTAGCATTGAGGTGCCTTGGGTGATATGATGAAAAACTGTGAAGGGGAAGGAAAGACATTTCTTTTTGCAGTGTTGAAAAGGAAGGCCAGCTTTTTTAATTCTAATCTTAAAATGAAGTTCAAAGACATGGAAATTAGAAAATACTCTGTCCCTCTTCAAAACAGGGAAAAAGACAGATGTAAAAATCAGATTTCCAGAGGTGTAAAATACTGTTATGTCTCCAAATGTCATTGAGAGCCAGTGGAACTTGAATATTTGATTTCTGTGTCTGCTTCAGAAAATGCATCCTCACATTATTTCCCTGTCTGTGTGTGGTTATGACAGATACAAACATCAAGACCAGAACTCTTGGAGACTGTGATCAGATTAGTGCTTTTTTTTGTCAACACCTTACTAATAGTCTATAATAATTTGTGCTGAGCTATGTTAACCCCAAGCAAAAAGAAAGAAGACAGCTGTGGCACTAAGATACTGGGTAAAAGGTCTGCTGATCTTATGTGACTGGCAGACTTTTCCTAAGGGGAAATGGAGAAAATATCTCAGGAGAATCTTCTTGGTATACTGATGTCCTCCATATGCCAAAGCTTACTCTGCCTCTGCACCCACTCCAACCCCCAAAAAACCACAAAACTTAAACTTTCAAAATGTCTGGGAAAAAAAAAATAACAGAATGACCTCCAAGCACTTTTAAATCCCAAAGAAATGTTCATAGGCATCAGTCTTTAAGTTTGTAAGTTTTGGAGGCTCCAGAAAGGAACCATTCCTCTTAACTCATGAAGTACAGAGGTAGTCATACCAAAATGCTAGGACATATTCTCCAATGTCCCATAATAGAACTAGATTTTTATTCAGTATTCTGAGTATTTTATTTTGCTCTGGTCTGGATGACACTGAGGCATTTTATCCTTATTGATTTACTGATTTATTTCACTGTTCTTTCCTGTAATTAAAGAAGAGGTTTTTTTCATTCATGAGATAAAAGTAGTCCCTGCTATGGCAAAGTCTACAATCAAATAAGGAAACAGTAATGGGGAAAAAAATCTAGGAAGGCAGAAAATTCAGCTTTTTTGCCTTGGACCCTCAGAACTCATTCTAGAAACATACAGAAAGATGAAAAAAAGTGTTGAGAGGACTGAGTTCTACCCAACTCTGGACAGAAAACTGAGCCAATAGTCAAGCCTTGCATTGTAACCAGAGATTCAGTACATTTTGGCTCTGTCACATTTTGGCTCAATGAATCCCAGGTTAAGGGAACACTGCTCTTTGTCCTTTGCTTCCCAGCTGCACGTAGATCACTGCACAGGCTCTACCCTGAGAAAACCTGACTATCCTCAGCTGCCTAAAAAAGGCAAAGTTGTTTCTCAAATAGCTAAGCGACAAAGAAAGTGAAGTGCTGCAGATCAAGGTCAACAACTCAGTTGCCACCAGCCATGACCATTTTTTGCACTGATACTGGATTTCTCTCTCTTTTCCACTAAGGTACAGTGGCATTTTTGCACAAGTAATTACACTGAACCTGGAAGTGGTTGTATATCCCTCCTTAAACATAGCCTTTGAATCTCCCAGCTTCTTGTAGAAGGAGAAGGAAACCTATGGGGAAATGCAGGAATCTCACAGCAATCAAGATATTTAGCAGTTGGAGCTAAGCCAAGCTGAATCTGATAGAGTTGGGGGCTGGGAGGTATCAGAGATGTGAGCCCCAGATGTGGCTCACTGCTGAAGAATTTCTGAGACTTTGTGGAGTTACTGGTAGTGAAAATAAGCTCATGACTGGAAAGCTCAAAGGTAGAAATTAATGACTCTCAAATTTCTTGCTAGTTTGCAGTGAACAGGACTCCTCTTTGTAGTCGAGTTGGGTTTACAGGAGTGTATGAAGAATAACCTCAAAGACAATTGTAAAGCATTTTACAGCTTCAAAAATGGTCAATGTGTGTTTACAGATAAAACTTCAATCCTCCAAAACCATAAGACAGAGCCTGAGGATTTACATTGCTCTGGAGGTATGAAGTTGATGGACCTCTACTTGGAATCACATAATTTAAGGTGATCCCTAAAGCATTTCTGCTGTCTCCTGCAGTATTCCCTCTCTAGCCTTAGATGGATAGACATATTTGCGAACAGGAGTGAAGTGGATTGCAAACCAGACTCCCTGTTGTCTCTTTGTACATAGCCTTTGGATTAGTTGATTTATGGTGTCTGTAACTGTTTTTCTCTCATTAACTTACTTTATGGAAAATGAGACTCATTAACTTACTTTATGGACAATGATATTATTTCAGTAGAAGGGGAAGTAAATTTAGATGTTAGGATGAGGCCTTTCATGTTCAGCTCTAAAAATGTTACTTTGGCAAGTGTAGTTCTAAACTCTGTTTCTGTATAATTATTTCAGGAAGCAATCACAAACAACAATCTCACAGAAAGTTCCCTGGTGTTAACTGCCTTTAGTGAATCAAGATCAGGTCAGGCATAGGGTCAGGTTGGACCCAACAGAGCTTCCTGAGCTTCTCCTTGTTTATCCTGTTTAAACACAGAAGAGGCCAGAAGCTGAAAATTAGTTAAAATTTACCAACTTGGTTTTCCTGTGAAGTCTGTGGTGTTTCTGAAAGCTATTCTGCCAGCAATTTATCCAAACTCTTTGGGTATAAAACTTTACAGGAAAATTCTATTAATATTCTAAGGCTGTATTCTTTTTGTCTGGTTGGGTTGATAATTTGGCAAGTAGGTCAATAAAAATTAATGCTTGGGTTTTTTCATTGAGGTTTTATTTGTAAGTGAAAATATATCTTGTATAATAATGTCTATATTACATCCATTTCTTTTTGTGCTTCTAAAGAGCATTGGTAATTGTTCTTTTTCCATTGTTAGCACTAAAAAATAATTGAAGAAATGCAGTAGGTGGCAGAAGTGATAATTGACTTCTTTGGGACAATCATTGTAAAGAAGTTTATCACATTGCAGAAAATTAAGTTTGAAAATTTGCCATTTTCTACCTTTAGAACTTTGAAGGGATTTATATAATCTTTAAATAGATAAGTCAAATAGAAGATTAGCTTTTTGGATGTAGACTTCATTGCTCTTTATTCTGTTGCTGTTCAGACCCTTCAAGCTGCTATGAAACTTCTCTCTTTTGCCCTCCAGTGGGTCCTAACATACAGAGGAGTCATCAGGGTACAGGGGAATTACTAATTTATTTTCAAACTTAAACAAAAAAGTTCTCCTCTAATAACAAGTGGAGAGAAGAAACAGCACTGAGAGGGCTGTGCTTACGGTACATTGCATTTTGCAAGAAGTGTTTAGAGTGCAAGTTTGGCAGGGAGATCTACTATATATATAGACACTGTGACAGAGTAGTCAGCTTTGATTAATGGAGGGCTCTAAGCTTAAGATATACTTTAGTTGGGATTTTTCTTAATACACATCTGTAGTCAGGTGATTATGAGAGAATCTAGGTTTGTTTGTTTAAGTAGTTCCAGCTCTTGCTGTTACAAAACTGAGAGCTCAAACTATGTGCACTCCAAAAATTCAGAATAAAAGTTCACTATATGACAGTCCTTAAATATAGTATTTTTTTTTAAGTGAAATGATTTTATGAATACTTAGATTTGAGTATATTGGGTGTTTCATAGGAATCTTGTTGATAGATGTAGGCTCTGTTTCTTAGAAGACTGTCTATTGTATAAGATATAAACCACAACCGCCATTGAACACAATTGTTGCTGTGCATATATTTAATTTCACCTTCCAAAAGAGCACAGAACAGCCAAGACTTTCAGCCTTTCTCCTCCACTGCTGTCCCACGTACCACCTTAATTTGTCCCTGAGGCAATGAGGATGGTAGACAGTGCAAGCTGGCTGTTGCCTCTTACAATGTGACTGTGCCAGTTCAGCAGGAGCAAGTGCCACCCTTCCCTGAATGGTGTGGAAAGCCAACTGCCTGTCATGCAGTCCCGGTGGAGTGAGAGCTCTGCTCAACATCAGCTGAAACACAGCCTGTGAGAAACACAACACTGGGTCACCAGATCACTCCCTCCTTTGTATACGATCAGCACAGCACAAAGTCCAGATGAATATTTTTCCCTTCTGTTTTCTCAAAAGGCGTATTGGCATTTCCAAGCAAGTAGAAGTGACTTTATTTTTAAATGCCAGCAGGACTGCTTATAAGGAAGATGCTTTTATTGAATGCAGCTGCATAGTGTGTCTTCCAGTGTTCTCTGGGGAGGGGTTGCAGTCGGGACAAGCAAACACAATCACATGTAGTAAAACTGTGGTAAAGAGTCTCACCTGGGATAAATACAAGATCTTATATAGTATCTGGAGCAACATTAGAGATGTCCTTTGCACATGTTTGTGTCTTTAGCCCTTGCACAACTTTTATAAACGTTCAGGGTTATTTTATACAGCACACCACACAGTCAGCAAAGATTTTCTCTGAGTGCCAAAAGCCAGGGTACTGTTGTTCCTAGGTAATACACTTCATTCTAAAGAAAGATTAATTTCCTGGACACGGTGACATAGGGACCTAAGTGGTTGTGGATCTAGCTAGAGCTGGCTCAGGCTTAAGGTACCCTATGGGAAGGCATAATGTGCACTAATACATTAAATCAACCTCAATTTTCTTAGAGTCTCATCAGAGTGATGAACCTAATCACTCTTTTTGTCACATACAAATTCAATGAGGAGAATTATTTCCATGCAGCAATTAAGCAAGACATCTGTGTTGAGGAAAGGGTCATTTTGGAGAAACAAAATGCCTCTCCTCTGTACAGAACCTGGAGAGAATGTTCTTTATCTGAACACACCTTAAGTCCCCTCACTCTCACAGTGTCCATCATGAAACCCATTTTGAGATTCTGTCCAAGCTTTGCATGAAGTTTACCATAACGGCAGGGAGTAGATTTTCCCCAGGAGGATGAAGGGGGAAACCCACTACACTGGTATTGCAAAGCATGACTTTCAGAAACATTACATCATGTTACATCCGAATCACACTACTTCATTTTGAAAGCATTTCTGTCCACTTGAAGGCACAGACATCAAATTCTCATCATTTTTACCAGGCTACCTGTGTAAAGCTTTTTATAAATGTTCATGTGAGGCTGGGAAATGCAAAATACCTATACATCATTTATTTTAAATTATATCACTGTTGAAGTGCCATTTTAAAAAGAAATTTAATATGTCCATGAAGTCAACTCAATACAGTATTTTTTTATCAGAAAATTTTGATTACAATCCTTCTAGAATAAGTCTATTGTAGGATATTTTTTGAGGATATTTGGTGGACTTCAGCCCTTTCAGAATAATGCACCAAAATAATCCCAGGTGGCAAAATAAATGCTCTGGCTGGTGGTGGCAAGGCTTCTATCCATAGTGATTAACATTGCAAAATGAGGAAACGTAAGGCAAGTGAGTTCAAAGGAAAATAGATAATTTTGGTGGCTGGGTGAAGTGTAAACATTATGCCATGTACTCTGGAAGCAAGAGGAGATGAGGTGACAGAAAGAGTGTTTAGAAAAAGGAGGAAGAGTAGTTTTCAAGAAAAAAAAAAATCTGAAACTTTCCATTTCAGCAGTCAAAGGATATAGCTTAAATTAGCTGAGATTTTGTGGTTCCAAGTAGCGTTTACTTGATTTCATCTGTAATGCTAGGGAATATTCGTGATCACCATTGGGCGTTCCTGAGTCCATATATGTTCAGGAAATCCTGTCACTCTTATTCAATGGGTGCAAAGATCAAATATGTGCATAGCCAGTCTGTGCCTCAACATCTGCCAGAAGCACAGAGTCACCAGGAAGTTAGAGTCACTCTGAAAATAGCCTCGGAGAGAAATGTGAACATTTGAGTAACTTCACTCTTTTTTTGCCTAGGTAATTTCTTCTAGATGATCACAAAACCATGGTGTTTTTTTGTCACCCCCTCACTCAGATACCCTTTCTTACCTGACACTGAATTGCTTGGTGCAATTAGTCCTTAATCTGTGCTGGGTAAGCTTCCTGCTCAGCAGATGTCATATGGGCTTAGCACAGCACATCCCATACTGTAACTGGGCAATTTCTTCTTCTTAAATAAAAAAAGGATCCAAAGAGTGATTAATGGATGAAAAAAAGAGCACAAAGGGTACAAGATATGACCCCCAATATGACATTTTCAACATAATATTATTTGCTTGATAGTCAGTTCTTTTCACTAGCCAGAAATATATCTAGTTATCTCACGAGAAAAAAAGTCCTGTGCAGTGACAAGCCAGAAAACCAAGTAGAAGGCAGTCAGTCTGAAAGCAATGTGCTAATCATCAAAACTCCCAGATTTATCAGCAGAGATTAAAATTTTCTTGCAAGAGTTGTTTTTGAGAAAAATCTCGGTTAGCCTTTGTACCCCGTGGTTGAAATCATGAAACAGAATGTTTCTGTGTTTGCTATGGGACTGAAAAAATGAGATTTATCATCATGGACATAAAAAACTTCTGTTGTTTTAGCACATGGTGTTCTTAAATGAAATTTAAAAATTTTATTTATAATGTCTACAAAAAAAAAATCTCTTATTACCACAGTCCCAAATGATTTTACTTCAGTGGTTGGGAGACATCTCTTTCAAATGGAAATTTTTTTTGGTTTGTATTTTACCTTTTTCTTTTTCATTTGAAAAATCAGGAGAACTGACTTCACTGTTAGCTAATGTGTTCTTAATAACAGTTATTGCCAAGAATTTCTTCCAGGGTACTTGAAATTGATGTTTCCAAAACAAAATGAGTTCAGATTGATAGCTGAGATGACAGAAAATAATAATTTCTGAGAACAAAACCTTCCATGACGCTTTTCTAGCAGAAATCTTTTTTGTTCATTTTACATCCTGATAATTTTCTTAACATCTTTGCCGTTAAGAAAGAAAATTAAAATGAGTATTAGCTATCCTTCAGGTTATTATATGCTGTCTCATTGCAGCTGATAGGCAGAATGTTTATGCAAAGCAGCCAGAACAATTGCCTTGCCCAGCTCTCAGAAACCTGATGCAGAGAGAAACTCTTTCTTAGACCCAGGGGAGATGTGAAGATACAGGGTAATATTTTTGGTGTAATAGCAGAAGTATCAGGTGACATGTTGTTAATCTTTTCATATCACAATAATGTCCTCTCATGAGATATGCTTCAAATTGCCACTCTTTACAAAGAATCAAGTAACAGTACTAGATAATGTCTTGTTCTCATTTAGCTAATCAAAGTCAGTATATAACTGACCAATTATAATGTTTATGGGGTTTACGTGGATTAAACTCCATAGTCTGTACACTAAACTTCATGTTCCACATACAACACAATGATCAGATAAGTCAAACTTCTTCATTTTTTAGAATTAATCTTTAACATCTGCCAAGAAGCCTAATGAAAATATTTTGCCTATGAACACCAGGCAACTTCCAGATGAATTTGATTTGCTGTGTTAAGCAAGATATAATATCTCATACAGTGTGGAACAGCATAGGTATTTAGATCCACAGTTCATGACAGGTTTCTCATTATTGAGAAAAATACCTTGTAAAGATAGCTGTGCATTGTCTTATCACAATTACACACATGTGGGAAAACGTCAGTAACAGACTGAAGTTCAAGGTGCCCATTGATAATCTTTTCAATTAATAAATCATTACTCAGATAGAAAACTACACCTCCTCTTTATGTTCTGAAACAGCTTTTGCTTTGATCATTCCTTTATTTACCCATGACATTTGAATTGATATGAATTGAATGAAGAAATAGCCTGATCAGCTGATCACAAAACCATTTTCTTCAAGGGCAGTTCAGTGACAAGGCGTGGGGAGTCTAGCTTCTGACAATAGAAAAGATATACTTGAGAAGGGACTGACTTCTACTATAAAGAGTTTTAGTAGGAATCTGCAAAACAAAAAAAAAAACCAAGGGTTTTTGAGGATATCACTTATTGATAGAATGGAACTGTTACTGACAGAGCTGTAGAAAATCAGGATAGGCTGAGATGAGAAACTATATCACATTTGAAGAATATGTGCTTTCGGAACAAGGCAGCAAAATAAGTGGCTTGCCAACCTCTTAGCAGAGTATTTCCATCTCTAATGCATATACTCAGTGTTGTAGAACATTTATTTCTTCTAGCTATGTTCTTACCCAGCCTAATGTGAATGCATAACCAATGCAGGAGATGAGTTGAAGTTATATTAATGCTTGTTTATAAAATGGTCTGAAATATTCAGAAGGGAGAAACTTTAGAAGAGCAAAGAATTTCTATACATGAAGATGATTTGTGAAGCATCATCTGTCTCCTTCTGCTTTGGTCTTGATACTCTTCATGTCTGTAAACACCCACCTGCAAAGTATTTGAACTCCAGAAATAAATATTTTTCAGAGCAGCTGGTGCAATGTTTAGCAAGGTTTACTTTGAAGATTAACAGTGTTGCATTATAAAATGTTAGCTTGTTAAAAGGGCTGCATGCCCTCTTCAAGCACTACTCATAGTCTTGGAAAGGAAGGGGATAAAAAATGAAGTGCTCTGCTTCCTGTGTTTACAACACCACACCACATCTCTCTGCAAGGAAATGTTCAAATTAGCAGACCCGCTTGTCCTAGTGACAATCACCACCAGAGCAGTTTTGTTGGAGAAGACTGATGGCTGTTGCCTGCAACACAGTGCTATGAGGAGAAGTTGGCATCTTGGCATTACAATTGGAACTCACCAGAATTTTCATGAGACGAACACTGCTTTGGTTAATGTGCTGTAGTCTGGAGGAGGACCTCTAGACTTCAGCTACTGGAAGAGCTGAACTCTTCTCTCAGAATAACAATAGACCATGTTCCATGCAGGGAGAGAGCTAGACTGGTTTGAGTAGCTCTAGGGCTCAGAGTAATACCCCAGGGTAAAAGCTATATTATTCTGGTATGGTCCTACTAAGAAGATAACTGAATTTTTCTTTAACTTCCTCCTACTTCCAGCAAATCTTCGCCTGCCTGCTCATCTAGGAACAGGTCTTCAAAAAGGGTGATCATATACCAGTCAAAAATTATGTAGTTGTTATTTATTTCATTTTCTGTTAAGGAAAACTTAAAAAAATAAGTTAATTCATAAAATATTTAAGGAATTTTCCTCAGAAATATGGTGTCCAGCTAACTGATAATTCATTGAACCTACATGGTCTTCCCCACAATAATCCTATTAATCTAAAACCTTCCATCAACAAGCCAAACAAATACCAAACAAAAAAACAACACACATACCAAAAAATTGATGAACCAAACAGAGCCAAAAAACCTTCCAAAACAACAAACCCAACAACAACAACAAAACCCAAAACCAACCAACCAACTAACCAAAAACATCAACATAAACCAAACAAAAACCCAAACAAACAAATAAAGTATAGTAATTTCTGTTTGTTTTTAAAGTTCAGCCTTCTTTCCTTGGTGTCCATGTCCATTTGGCTACAACAGGATTCTCCTTTGGGGATTCCTCTTAGGGGAATCACCTGTCCTCTCAGGTTTTCAGAAGGTATGCTCCAGGCTGCAGGAGGAAGGGGATACTTAGATTTGTTATTTGTCTTTGCTCATTCTCCCAACAGGAACAGGTTTTTCTGGCATTTGCAGGTGTCTAGTGTTGCAGAGGAAGCCAGGACAAAGATAAGGCTCCTCTGTCCATAAGTCTTCAACCAGCTCCTGTTTAAACTAATTTTAATTCAAATTTCCTAGCCAAAATTCTGGTTGAGGGAGAGATTGAAAGCACCAATTTACTATTGTCAATAATGACCACCCTACAACACATCAAAGCCACAGATCCCCACGCTTAAAACAAAAGGCAAATTTCTATGGCATTGATTCTTTGGTCTGAAAACTCAGCTGAGTTGCCTTTCACCTCAAAAACTGTCAGAAGGAAACTGAATTACCCTAATTTCTCTTGCCTGCAAAAAAAGGCCTTTGCACAGTTCAAAAAAAATCAGCAAAAACCACAGACCACAGTTTGTAGCAGTGAATTACTGACCCAGAAATGTTTGCAAGGCTGACAGTGGTTTTTGTTATCAATTACTTCTACCTAAACTATGATTCTATCTATGCTACATCTAAAAATCATCTTTCTACATTGGCCATGATTCTGCAAGTGTTTGCAAGGTATGCTTAAGTGTATGCATACAAGTGGGCTCAGGAAAAACCATGATACTAGAATTAAAGAGAACCCAGCAAGCAGTTGGGTATTTGATTCTAAATAACAGTATTAGTAGTTTGGCAGAGGCATGAAGGATATTTTGTATGGTAGAGAAGATCCCGTTAAGTGGGAGGTCATTAAAGACACTGTTTGCTACCCATTCTACTTAGCTTTAAATGTGAAGCTATTAATTTCTAACATTACCTTTTGGCATCATAACAGTATTTAAAGGATAATCTTCTACCATGTGTAGGTAGCATTGTTTCAGTTCAGGCAATGAGAAAAAAGTTGTTACGCTTTTGTAAAGACACATTCTTAATATAAAAAAAAAAAAAAAGTGGAGGGGACTTCACTTCTGGTTGGGAGAGGAGGTGGCGGGCCTGGGCCGAGCGGCTCGGCCCGGTGTGGCCGGGCTTGGGCTGATCTGGTCTCCCTGGTCTGGCTGAGATTTTCTTGTTCCCAGAGGGGTGGTAACAAGCTGCCAAACTTCTCACTGAAGAGCTCACTGGACTCCAAAAGCAAGAGAAGCTCCAAAGCCAGGAGCAGCC
>VYXF01008447.1:44841-85588 GCA_013397295.1 Polioptila caerulea
TATCTCTCTCTGCCTTTCAGAAATTATCAGTCCTTCCTGTGTCCTTTATGAAACTTGAATTGAAACCTGATCTTCAAAGTGTCCACACTACACTGCACTTTTATCTCTTCTCTGGTGATTTTGCAGAGATTATAATAGAAATCATGGGTTAAGAATTGTTCTCGACATTTGAATGAGAGAGAGACTGAGATGCTATTGCGTTTCTCAAATTTCAGAATTAAGGATGTTCCCACCATTTTTAAATGTCTTTTTACCTGTCAAAAGGCTGTTGATAAATCCCTGGTGGATTAAGGCCACAATTTACACCGGCAACTTTCTAAGTGCTGTAGAGGGAAAAAAGTTTTACATTCCCATGAGGAACAAAAAGTTCTGACTGCTGAAGGATTAAACAAGAATCTAGTCAGTAGAACTGGGTGCACTGTCCTGGGAACCAAACGGCAAACTGATGTAATTGTATGAATACTACATACCAGAGATTTTGTAATGTATGTTTATCTTAAAGTGCCACATAATATGCACTACCAGGAAAAGTTAACACTAAGGATTCAATTAATTAGTTAACTGAGTCTCAAAAAAAAAAAGTTTAAAAATCCCCACTGAGCAGAGAGATGTTCCAAGTGTGGGTAAAAAGTCATGTATTAGTTCTATCAGGATTTCAGACATACACCAATGAGTTGGAAGTGTATATGGAAATCACAGAAAATAAACCATGGTTTTTCAAGAGATCATCACCCATAGCAGTGTACCCATGCTGGACCTTACAACGACTGCCCAGCCTTCTCTTAATATGGGCACCCTCCTCCCCTTGACACACCTTCAGATTCAGTAGAAAACATAGTCTGGTGTTGCAGGAAGTTTGTGACACTTGCTCCTATCTAAAGTCAATGTGGAAAACAGATTATTCCTCTCCTGTTCTCTTTTCCATATCTGAAGACTTAGTCCTCTGGTGTCTAGACTGAATACTGTTGACACTTCCAATTTCTCTACAGAGATAACATTTCTAGATATTTTTTTATTCTAGTCTTTTTTTTTTTTTTTTCTTTGCATTTTCTTCACTTACTTCACAGTGGTTTGAAAAGGGGAAGAATGAGAAGGAAGAAGAAAATTCCCTGGATTTCTCCAACACAGACAAAATATTTAACAATATAATGAGGAGTTTTACTAAGGCTGAGAAAAATTGTTCCTGTACATGGAGCCACTGTTTAGCTTTTTCACAAGATCATGATACCATTAATTCACATCTATTTTTGCCTTTATATTCCAGACCCTTTTTTTCTAGACTGTTCCCTAGACTACTACACTCCACATAGAACTGGTACAGCTCATTGTCCTTGACAAAGGAAATCTTGTATTTGGGCTAAGTTCATTGTATCTGGCTTCTGTTTTGTTGTTTTTTTGCCATTTCTCCCCACTCAGGACATAGTGCTTTAATTTATCAAGGTAATTTTGCATTCTTAGACCATCCTTTTAGGCACTGGTAGTCTCTCGTGGCTGTATATATGGCCAATGAGGTCTGGACTTGTGAAATCTGCACAAGAATGGAATAAATTCCGATTAGAGTGCAGTGTTAAATTCTTTGTTTNCCACAGGACTTCTGCCTAACGTCAAGGCCAGCTTCATAGAGCCCATATCATTAAACTTCAGTACGCAGTACCTACATCAAACTGTGTGTGTATTGTACCCAACTCTCTATCAGCTATAGATGTATGATGTCTCAGCTGGTAATCTTCATTCCACACAGACTTGTACCAGAATAGTTCAATACTTTGGATAGCAAGTCCCACTGCCTGGGTACCTTTTCTGGTTCTCTGTTTAATTGACTAGAATTGATTTTATAAACAGTTAGGCAAATGGTAAGGTGTTTCCCAGGCATCTGAAAACTGATGGCAGGGTCCCTGCTGTGTGCAGGTCTACAAGAACTGACACTTGTCCTTGAAGAGAGTCATTGAGACACTCGTGGAGAGATCCATTCTGACACTGTAGAAGAGAAGTCTACCTGCCTGCTGATGTAAAGCAGTAAACTTAATTTCAGTTTTTAATCTGAGCCAACAGTTTTCCTGAGTGATTTTAAAACAAGCCAAAGTCTTACTGAAAGTTACAAGGAGAAAGAAGACTGCCGCTGAATGCCTTACTGATCCCAAATACAGCACACATGCAGAGCATCATCACACACAGAAAATGTTTCTGTTGTTTGGGAGTCTGTACCAAGAAAATGCTGAACTCCCAAGTCCAGTCAGAAAGAGTGGTTTCTGCTTTTGTGTATCTGGCTGGATACATTGTTACTATTAGACATGCCACTTATTTCTGAACTATTATGTTAGCATTTGTCAGTTGAAGGGCAGCATTATGTTTCTTCTTTCTCTTGTGACCAATCATTCATCAAAATATCAAATGCAGTACAAGATTGGGCATGAGACTTCTACACTGTGTTTGGCACCAGCAGGGCAGTTCCGTAATCTCCAGAGCTGATGTTTGCTAGCTCGTTAGAGACAGAGAACTGCTGTGTTTATCCAGGTTCTTGTTCTGGAGCCTACCCTAGAAAATTTCAGTTTGTGCAAATACCTATAGGCTAAACAAGGCAACATTTGATAAACAACTTGATAAACATGTATTTGTAGGCTACACAAAAGGCTTTATCATCCACCCTGGTGACGAGGGGCAAAGTAGATTCTGAAAACACTGCCAAGCAACTATGGTACTTAGCAAGTGCATTCAAGATTACAGCTTTTGAGAAGCACCATGAACCATGTGCACACTCACAAAGTTCCAGACGTTTCCCTTAGCCTCAGCTAGATCTTTTTATGGATGTGCAATCCAATGGATATCACAGACAATTTGACTAGGCTGAGGGTGAAGTACAACCACCAGTCAGCTCCATCACATGCCCGCATCCAGTAGTGAACACAGGACTTCATGGCTGTTGTTGCTTGACTAATCTCATGGAGAACAGAATTCTGGAAAGCTCTGCCTCTAAAAAAATGTGGAAGTGATGATGGATAATATCCAAAGGTCTCAGCTAAAACCACCAGCAAGCTCCCTAGGGCTGATAGGGAGGACTGACAAATTCCCCCCTCCCCTAGACATTTTAGTTGGTGGGTATTTGTGAACACCTAACCTACAATCTTTACAATAGGATTGTTCAATGTTTTCTGCAAAATTATGTTTTATTCCTCTTCCAAACACTCTTTCTTTCCAGAGACTTAGGCACTGAAGAACTCTGATGCTGAGAGACCATTTTTTGCATGAGGGCTAGTCAGGCCTCCAGGTTATGGAATGACTGTAAGCCACTGTCAATATCTCCTCATGCTATGAATTCAACTCCAGCTGTTCGTGTCTTTAAATTAAGGCCTTTACAATTGTGATACCGTGATTCTTTTTGATTTTGAGTCAATTTGAATTACTTTTCTAGACAGAACAGGTGGCAAGTTCAACAGGAAAAACTGAATGAACCTAATTCTGGCACAATAAGGGTGAAAATAGAGTTTACATCAATATGTTAATGCATATCCACCAGGGCAGTGGGAGAATGTAGAGGTACCATACCCAATGTAAAATATCTAAATTCAGCCTTTTGACCAGACTGGGGCTATGACCTGTATGCATCCCCATTATGTGAGTGTGTCCTCAGTTACCTAGTTTTGGAATATAGGTCAGGATATTGAAGTTAACAGAGGGGGTAAGAAGAACAAAACAGTGCAGTACAGCAAAGGGACACAAACACAACTGATAGGATGGGCATTAGGACAACCATGTGTTTAGAGTGTGTGCAAGCCTGCCAGGATGTCTGTACTTTGCTCCACATGGGAGGTTTTTCAAGGACCTGATTGATTGCTTGGAGCTTGTCTGCAGCTTGGCCTGCTCTGGGTGGCCAAATCATTCAGTTCTAAGTGTTTTCTATTGGTTTGTTGGGGTGATGGATGGTTTCAGCTTCACTGGATGTTACTGTGAAATAACTGTTTTTAACCACATGGCATACAGGGAGTTCTGTAATGGTCACGTGAAATGTAGCTTATGCTACCTACTGAAACACTTCACATGTGTACCTACAGAATAAGAACATAATCTGGAGTGGAAGAAA
Source organism: Polioptila caerulea (assembly GCA_013397295.1). NCBI lineage: Eukaryota > Metazoa > Chordata > Aves > Passeriformes > Certhiidae > Polioptila > Polioptila caerulea. Next base: position 48,920 of record VYXF01008447.1, read on the forward strand.
CACTGACTAGGGTCAAGAGTTGAGCATTTGGATTCTGCATCATTTGTTCTTTAGGAAGTCAAAAAGTCTGGGAGCATACCAACAAATTCATTTTTTACTCTCTCAGGATCCTGCTGCTACCATTTTTGATTGTAGTTTCTATTTTTTTGTTTCTGTCTGGAGACCCATGTTTTGGTTTCTTTCCCAAATAAAACTATGTGGTCTGTCCACCTCTGCTACTTAGTTGTAAAGTAATCAAGAGAAAGCAATGTGCTGGACCAGATTCACATAATGAAAAACATGAGTCAGGCTCTAAAGAAAAAAAAAAAATTAAAATAAAATCAATAGTTGACTCTTTTTTTTTCTTCCCTGCTGTTCATAACACTTTAATAACTTCACAGAATCTGCTCTGGAGTCTATTTTAAAATTAAATATTTTTATTCATTCGAAGTAGGATTACTCCAGGATGCTATATAGAAAGCATTACATATACCATTAATACAGATTTTCCATATTTTTGGTCATTCCAGTAAACAACTGCAGTTCTACTTCACTGAAACTAAAGCAGACAGTGGCAAACATTGTACTGCATAGTACTTCTCATGTTCTTCTTCTCATTAAGGCCCTGCTTCTGTTAGGAGTGTTTTTGTGCCCTCATAAAATAAGGCGTGCAGAACATTTTATATTAGATGCAAGCATTTTCTCCCACTGTCTTGTCTGAAAGGTGAGAAACTTGTATGAATTCTTTTTATCAGTTTCTTCATTTTTACCTTGCTTCTTTCACTTCTCATAGCTGCCTGCTCATTAACCCACCTTCATTAGAGAGAGAATACTTCATCAGGTAAAAAATAAGAAAGTGTTCACAGTAGGAAAGGTCTTTTCTAATCTGGGCAGACTAAATTTCAGGCAAGATTCCTAAACTGTGCATTAAGTTAATTGTTTCTAAATCTCTATCAGCAGCCATTTTTAATATGAAATCAACCATGTGCTCATTTGAGCTCATTAGCAGTTTTGTTTGTTCCCAGGTGAAGTTTCATTTGTTCATTGTGATTTTCAGAGTGAAATGAAAAAGTATCCAAACAGACAGACGTTTCCATACGTCTCTCTTAGAGAGAATTGTAAATGATATCTGAGGCATGAAAAGTTTACTTTAGTAAGGAACAATAATTCTGATGCACTAATAATTGGATGCAGTTTGTTTCTGTTATAACTCCCAGAGCTACTTCAAAGCACAATTAGAAGGAAAGGAACCTCAGCACATAGCTGTACGAACAAAGTTGTACATAGCATGACAAGAAAAATGCAAATGTGTAGACACATTTAATGTTGTCCTTTGTCACCAGCAAATGAGTATAAAAACATGTAGAACAGGAACAAGAAACAAATTCATTTTAAGTGAATGTGTAGTAAGATTTTTGCATCTGTATCTTGATTAGATATTAATTAAATGAAAGAAAACAAAGAAAACTATATAAATTACTCTCTTAACTTTAATTCTCATCATATATACACAGGTTGAGTGACTAGTTTATTTGCACACCTGTGTTGACATTTGTAATTTACCTCAAAATACAGAAGTATTTTCAAATGAAATCTGTTAAATCAATGACTCAAAACTAAAGATGTTTGCTGTTTGTTTGCTCATTTGTTTCCCAGCTAATAGTACCTAAAACTCCCTGGAACAGTCGTTAGGGGGGTAAATTTTCATCTCTCATTTCAAGATAAGTGTGTGTGAGAGCACTGCAGGCAAAAAAATAGGCAGAGATTATGTCTCTTGGTTTTGTGAGAAACTCTCTTCACACATTTCTCCAGAGATGAGGAGGAAGAGGTATTCCACCATTAAGAGATGTAAAATTGGAAGGGCTGCTTCTCTAGGCAGTGGAAGGGATATGCTCCTGCTTGTAATGATGTTGCTGAGACAACTTAGTACCCTCCACTGCTATTATTTATCCAGCATGATTAGAGCAGTTGTCAGATGTGTTCTAAATTCTTAAGAATTTGAAGGGTACAAAAGAGTAGGATTACTGAATCTGGGGTCTCTTTCCACTTCTTTCCCTTCTGCCCATCATATAGAATAAGGCCAGTAGCTCAACTCTAACAGGCCACATTCTGTCTGGCAATTTGTCTCTACTCTTGCTGAAGTCCAAGATTTTGTGGACTTCTTTGTGAACCGATACAAAATTCAAGGTCTGGGGATAGTGTTGAAATGTTCCATATACTCTTTACAATCATATTGGGTATTTTATTGCTGGCTCCAGAGTTGAACATCTTGTCAGTAACCTTTAGTTCAGCACAATTTTGTGCAATTTTGGGGTCTAAACTCGGTGGCTCTAGTGGCACCTTCAGTTGTTCATGCTAGAACACAGATGTAAGTGTGGGAATTGTAAGAATGGGAATTGTAAACATGGTCTCCCATCATGTGCAAAGGCATGGGCTGAAGAGGAGTAGTGCTTTGGGCGCTCAGGCCTTCAGTCTCTCACCAATGAAATAAAACATTTTACATCTAATTCACTGGACAAGGATGCTCTGTTGGCTGCACTGGGGCCAGGATGTCTGGGATGTATCCTGCCAGGCCTCATTGCCAGTGGTAATGTCTGGAGCATCCCCTAACCACCATTTCCCTTTCTCCTTCCATGTGGAAAAAAAAGGATTGAATTTAGCTCTTAAAAGAGTCAGTTAAAGAGAAATTATTTGACGTTTTAAAAACTTTTTTTTCATTGTAGGCAATTTGTAGTGGAAAAATTTTTTTCAACTCTATGCTAATAAACTCACAAAAATTTGGAGCCAGACAAATACGTATGTGTCTAGGCTTCAAATCCATTTTCCCCCTTATGCTCACTTTATTTCTAGACAGCTGCTGCTCAAACAGGGTATGCATGTGCATGCACACATAATGCTGTGTCACAATGCTCTTTGCCATGTAGTCAGTTGCCAATGTGTATGTTCTGACTCTAAGTCCCTCCATCTGGGCTCAGAGCAGCAGCATGAAGTCCTGCAACCTCAGAGGGTTTTGTCTAGACTGGGGAGGAAAAAGCAAAAGTATTCTGTCTGTTAGGAATAGCAGGCAGAGAGAAGGGCCATGGATGGGCCAGCTGGCCAATAGGTTTTTTAGATAAATCAAATTTCTGCTGTTCTGGAACAGTTGTTAATCCTGTCTCTGGGACTTGAATTTGTTGCCTTTTGACAGAACTGGGAAAAACATTACCCTTGTCATCAGACCAGAGTACGTTACAGATTTGTCAGAATTTGTTATGTGATTGTTCTCTGAAACAGGTTGAGGACCCTGAAGAAAGCAGATATGTAGACTAGGAGAATTATAGAATTCTATTCAAGCAGCCATAAATTATCTCATGCCAGGTATCTGATTCCAGGCTGTCTCTGTGGTGAACAGGGCATGGCAAAGGCATTCCTTTTGAAAGGGTGGGCAGTAGGAGTGGATAACTTTATCTCTCTTTACCAGAGAGATACCACCTTTAACACGTGGGTCTGTCAGTATATTCAGCGTAAATTGCCTCTGAAAAATGCTGCAGAGGCATCTGTAGAGAAAAAGAAATACCAGTAGTATGTTTTGTATGGATTTTTACATGTTTCTACATCAAATCAGACAGAGAAAATGAAAATTGTCTTGCTAGCCTTTTTATACTCTGATAATTCTAAGCTTTTGATCACTAGAAAATCTAAGATACTTTTGGTGCTTTCTCTTATTCTGTAGAGTCCCTTTTGTTTGCTTTAATAACCTGTGCACTGACATTTGTCTTGGCCAGCCTCAAGGGCTGGTGGCTCAGGTCAACACTTGGAGGTGTGACTGCAAGCCACTAGTCTAAAGGAGTGAGCTGAATGAACATTCAGAGTGTGGTTTAGCTCCATGCTGTGTTTTCAGTCTGTGGTGCCCCTGGTTTTTCTATATTATATATTTTCTTTTCATTGTCATTTCTACAATAAGGGGTAGACTTGAGTGTACAGGCTAACTTGGTGTTCCACCTACTGCAGGGGTTTGATCAGGGGACATCACAAACCTTTTATTAATCTGTTAATACCTGGCTATATTTGTTGACCTCTTGTAACACTACTTCATGACTAATTGTTTATGTCCTAGTTGACATTTTTGAAAAAATAGTGAGTGAAAGTCTGTCCTGTGCCTTTTACTGTAATAATAATTCCTCACCACCCTCCTTATCTGCAATTCTGATGAATTAATTTAATTTTGCCGGCCGAATCACCCCATTTATTTAAACTGGTCTGTTAAAATGAATTAAACTTCTTGAAAATAGGTTTTGTAAAATAGTTTGAATTTTATTAGCTTGCCTAAATACTAAATGCCTTAAATCAAGAACAGCTACAGGGACGTCCCCCAGACAGTGCAGTTGTGTAGATGACCCATCGCCCTGTTTGTTCCACCCAGCACACCACCCTCTTCAAGCTGGCTGTATAGCTGCAAGTCTCCAGTTGTGCCTGACTGAAATAAGAACAGGCTGAATAATATAAACCTCCTCAAGTAAGATAATTTAAGAATATTATTAATATTACCAACATACCTGAACTAAGCTCTCCACTTTGAACATCTGAAACTGATAATTAGAATCTATTTTTTGGGTTCAGATTTGAGTGTTTCATTGCTATTGGAGAGGTATGAAGTTAATTCCTTCCTTTTGCCTGTGGTTTGTGTCCATGCCTGCTCCTAAAATTTAGATCCATTGAAATGGAATAGTTTCTGAAGAGATTTCTAATCTATGCGCAAACAATTCATCAGCTAAAAATGGTTCCAGGATGCTTCCTCTGAAATATTTAATACTGCTTTCCACCTCTTTATGGATCACTCTTAGGATTAGAGCAAACATGTTGTATTCAGAAATTCCTGGTATCTATGCATCTGGTATTTTAATACTTGAAAGAAGTATTTGAAATACCTGAAAGAAGCTTTTCTATGGAAGAAGGAACATGGAGCTTCTCCCCTGGTATATCCCCAGAAAATGATCAGCAAAATAATGGGCTTGTTTCTTCCCACCATTGAATCAAAAGGCCTTTAGAATCATCATTTTTATTTAAAGGAAAAGACATGAGTCATTATTTTCAGCTTCAAAAATATTTAAAATCCAAGTACCTTCAGTAACTACTATCAGGTTCATTTCAATACGTTTTTTGCTGTATTAACCTGCATCTCATTCTCAGCAACATAAATTAAGGACTAAATATGATGAGAAGTTTATATTTGAGCATTTCCAATTAAAAAAAAAAAAAAAAGCTAAGCAACAAAAAATGTGGAACAGCTTTATTATGCATTACTCCCTAAAGATAAATATTACTTAAATTCTTTGCCAACTCCTTTGACAAGTTAAATTATTCCAAACAATAATAAATGCATGCCAGTATAGCTTTCTGCTTTTCTTGTGTTGAATGCCCATTTACTAAATATTTTTTCCCAACAGTTTCTTTCCAAGAAAACTCAAAATATCTTTAACTATAGTTAGTTGACAGCAAGTTGACAGAATCTATTTCTCTGAGACTGTATGGCTATACTATTTCCAAGAAATTTGACACTTCAGTTAACGAGGTGACCTGCTGTATTTTTGAAGGAAACACTTCATTGACAAAAGAAGGATCTGGGTGTTTGCAAGTGCAACACAGCAACACTCTGTCATACCTTTAACTTGTTTCAGGAGCAGAACAGAGCAGATCTAAAAAGCAGTTAATTTCCATATTTGTTAAGAAGAAGTATTTTGCTAAGAACAAAAATAAAGCAAATTTCATTAGTGTAACACTACTCTTGATAGCAAATACAGGATGATTTAGAGAAAAGATGCAGATTGAAAATGCAGAGAGTTGAAGCATACTCAGTGTCTGAATGAAAAAATGCAGAAAGTTAAGGAGAAGCATGTATTTCTAAGCTATAAAATTATCTGGATGAAATATGTACATGTTTATTGTCTGGCATGTGGCAAATTTTACATGGCTACCTTTGTTTTAAGAAACTCTACTAGACCTGTGTCAAGACTAGTCCCTCCTTATTATAAGATCTGTAGTTCATAAAACAACAGCTTACATGCTGGCAGTTCAAGTGCTCTGAGACATGTCCTCCAAAGTGTCAACAGTTCAGACTGCTACCCTTGTGCCAGTGCCACTAACACAGGGGAAATATTTTCCCATTTGTCTGGGCATTCCTGAGGGATGTTTTCAGCTTTCAGCATCGCAATCAAGACATCAGGGACCTCACCACAGAGCTTGGACCCTCATCTGGCTGATGGGAGTTTTCTCTTTGATATCTACATAAATGTGAGAATAGTCATTAAGAGCAAGATTAATTCTTACTTGAGGCTTTGTCTCAGCTGCATGGTTCAGTCTGATTTAAAATACTCCTACCTCAGCAACTGATATTCTCCCCCTTCCCTCTTTTCCCACCAAGGTCCTTCTACGAACTCAGAATAAAACCATGATGTTGTAAGAGGATTTATTCCTTCTTTACACTTCCTTAGTGGCACTAATTTGCCACTCTATGTCTTGGTTCAACATCCAAATTAAAAATTAAGCCATCTCTCCTACCTCTGAGTGCAATCATCTATAGCAAAGATTGCCTTCCATACTATGAATATTTTCCCTGAGTCCTCATCTCAAAGCAGCATATATTCTCACAAGCCCAAAGAGCAAGCTCTGTAACAGGATTTCAAGCAGCAAATTAAGCTCTAAAGGGAGTGACTAATATTTATAGTAGTTCATGTTTTCTTGAGAACTTTAGCTGTTTGGGTAAGGGAGGGTCAAAAGGTTACATTTTTCTGCATTTCTCCCTCTTTAACTACTAGATAGAGTGTATAATTTATGATTCATCTAAAAATGGATCTAGACCTTTCCTACAATCATTCCCTCTTGGGGGAGGTTTGGGACAGCCTAAAAAGTTATTTTTATCAACTCCTCTACTCTTTAAGATTCTGTTTATAAAATGCTGGAGCTAAAATCTTTCAGCATCCTAATTCCAAAACTGAAATTGTAAGCAGTTCACCTTCCAATCTTGATACGAATGTGACATATCACAATTGAAGAGGAACACCCAGAGAAATAAAATCTTGACGTTTCGGGTCTCCTCTTAAATATTTTTATAAAAATAAAGCATCTGTAAGAAGATTCAATAGTCTGAAATAATCTTTTAGCAACTCATGTGAGTTTTTCTCCTGAGTTCAGGACAATTTACAAGGCAAAGTTACTATGAGCAATCTGAAAATAATCTGTGGCACAATAATGTATGTTCCTCCAAATACACTCCATAGTGCTGATCTGAGAACTTCTCCTAAGTATTTGGATAGGAATGATAATCATAGAGATAATTTTCTTGGCATCTGGATTAAGTCTAATCTTTTGATTGGTTTATAAAAGAGTACTGAAATAAGATGCAGTCACATCTTTCCTTATTTGCCTGAAATTGAGTGATAGCTCTTCTCAAAGAGTTATCCAAAATAAACTTTCCTTTAATCCATCAAAGCAACATAGTCATTAATACTCTGTTCTGTCAGTCATTTGTATATCATTTCTCATGTTTTGTTCTACAAACAATTTATATAATTAAACTAAAGAATACCTTCAGGCTTGAGTACACAGCAGGGGAGAAGGTCTGAACAAGAAATTTTGTTCCGGTGTCTCTTCAAAAAGCAGTAATTATAGTGTCCTCATATGCCACTGAAGAAGCTACTTGCTCTGCTGGCATGCCTGTCACAGAGTTGAGGCACTGGAGGTTCTGCAGTTCTTTCCCTTGTCCTGAGGGGCTCCTCAAGTCCTCTCATTTTCACCCATTCTTGGGTAGTAACCAGGATGGTGTTTACAGTCTCCTCTAAGTCCTTCTCCATTTTCCCATGACCAGTAGCTACTTGAAATAACTGCACAACTTCATTAAACAAAATTTCCTTTCTCCTCCTGATGATTGTCATCCAGCCAGAGAAGGGCAAAAAACAGTAAAAGTGAATATATCTGTCTTATCTAAACACTATGATTTACTTGCATGTTTGAGATAAATTCCCCTTCTCTTGAACTGCTACCTCTTACATAGAGATAAACAACACACACACAGCTCTTTGCAGTGCCTCTTTGTCAGACATACATTAGCTTCAGCTTGTCTGTTCTTCCATTCTCCTCATATAATTTCTTCTAATAGCACAAACACCCTTCAAACATGACTTTGACCTTTAAAGAAATAAAAATCTTACATGCTGTGATGCCCAAGTGAGAGGATGATCCTGATAACAGGATGACTCCTGTTATTGCGCGTGGGACTCCAATAAAGCCAATGCATAAAATATGCTGGGGATATGAATGCATTGTATAATTTCTGTTTCACAGTTATCCCTTACACCCTTACCCCTTTCCAGCTACAGAGTAATTCACACATCTTTCATGGTCATACTTGAGGCACTTTTATAATATACATTCTATTTTAAACCAACCTCTCTGCTGATGTTAGTTCATATTATGCCACTGAGTTCTGTGACCCCTTCCAAGTAACTTCTGATGATCTGATCTAAACCTCTCTCAGGTCAGAGGTTATCATCAGTCATTTAGGTCTTGTAGTTCTCTTCCCCCCACCCCACCCCATCCTCCAACACCAGTCATTCCCTTTGTTACATAACTTGTATCCTTTGGAGAAGTTTTGTGTGCATCCTGCATACCCACATGTCTCTCTCCTCACTGGGGCTGTGTTGTCTCCTTGCCTTGCCTTATAGATTTCAAGGCAGTCTAGGGTCTCTGTGGTGTTGTGTGATTTTTTCCTCTGTCATGCCTTGCCCCAGGATTCACTGCACACACCCTGAGCCTGGACTGAGAGGTCTCCACTAGCAGGGTGGATCATGGCAGCCTTCCATCTGGCTTGCAGTAACACGTCCTTCCTATGAGAGATGGGATTTTTGGGCTCCTTCTATTGTTTTCATTCTTCTACCTTGTGTGAGGAGGCCAAAGTGGTGAAAAGACTCATTCTCTGCATTACTGATGTTGGCAGTAAAGGCAATGCTTAGCTGGTGTCATCAGAGTTGTGTAAGGGGCCTGCAACTGCTCTGCATTACCAGCTATTGCCACCCAAAACTCAGAGTTCAGCTTACCAAAAGGAACAGAACCAGCCACAGGGGACTTCCAGGTGATGGAAGCGTATGGGATTGTTTAGTGTCCCTAGGACAGGAGTGGATAATGAAGTATGGAAAGGCTGCCAAAGGCTACTAAAAATGATGGTTCTCTTTACCATGTTCCAGTGTCACAAAGTGCATTCTTATATATGGTCCTGCTGTACGAAAGCCAAAAAGGCAATTCAAAAATACTGTGCACTTAATCAATACTAACAACGTTCTCTTTAATCTAGTTAGAGCTGTCTGTCTCTGTGCTTCCAGGGATAAAAATTTTCTCAGAAGCTAAATGACTGAACAAAACAGATTCTGGAGCTTGGTAAACTCTTTCGAAATACTGATTTCTTGTCGGCTGCCAAAGTCATGAGAGTAGATGGAAATGGCCTTTGTCTGGTCCCAGTGGCTGGGACAAGATCACAAGGAAATTAGTTTTGAAAAATCACCTTCCTTTAATACAAAACTTTCCAAATCAACTCATGTCATCACCTATCCATGAAGAATTTGGCAGGAGTGTACCAGTCCAACTGGCATTGTTTTACAAAGCCAAGCAAAACAACCGATAAATTTGATAGTTGAGTCTTTGGCTAACTAAAAGCTATGGAAAATGGGGATTAAATCTTTCTTTTCTTCTCCTTCCCTGCCACTCCCAGAAAGCTTTATGGCTCTAAAATGGGTTTTCAGCAAAATTTAAGCACCATAACTCTAACCTGTGATTTTAACAGCTAACCCACTCAGCATTTGTAGAGCCTCTGAGCATGTCCAGAACTGCCTTGCACCTTGACAGGGCTGAAGGGGCTGGTAAAAACATCATACTTCATCCCAGCCACATCCCACACTTGGCCTCTTCCCTGCTGAACTCCTCAAAGGCCCAAACCCTGGCAGCTTTGCAGGGTGGCACCTAAGATGCCCTGAGGCCATGAGGTTCTGCTACAAAATGTGTTGAAAGCAGTAATTTTCTTTCTTCCCTCTTTTTTTTTTTTTTTGTGGGTGCAAAGAGAAAGTATTCTTGAATCCCCTCCTCTATTTTGGGGTTTTTTTTTCCCTTTTTTTATTCCTCAATAAGATAATAGCGTAGCGATTAAAGAATTCAAGTAAAAAGGAGTGGACAGACATAGATTCAACTACTCAGGGCAGAAGTGCTAAATTCACATCTCCAAGTATATCAGAACAAATGGTTTGAGAACCCATTTGTAGAAAGCAAATGCAAGAACCAGCATTTCCAAGTGTATCAGTGTATCAGCCACAGTTTCCAGGAAATATGAATCAAAAATTTTTGTAGTAATTACCCATTTGTAGGGATAATTTCATGTCTTAAGGAGCCAGATAAAGTGCTTGAAAATAAATCTATTTCTTTGCTAATTACTGTCATTGTTCATAGAAAGAAATAAACCAAAAGAAAGTAATCAAAGAGAAATTATATTTAAGTATGTAGGAGCTGATATCTTTGACATTATTATTCTTTCTCTGCTTTTACTGAATTCCCATATTGTTTGTCTTAGTGAGGGAGTTGTAGTTGTATGGGAATAGGCTTCATCATTGTTTTTTTATTTTGGAAACTGAAAATTTTGAGGCAAAAATGTTTCCACTTGAAACCAGTAATTTCTCTTTGGGAAGGCTGCCCATTTGCCTGTTGATCAAGTAATCTGCTTGTCTCCTGCCTCAGAATTCATGCATCTCTTGGGAGGGGAGGGGAAAAAAACTCACAAATAAACACAAGATATCAATAAAACAGGTAATAAATGCATCATCTTGCATCCTCCTCTGTTGTCTTTCTAAACTCTATAGAGAGGTGGAGTGTTTCTCCACAAAACTCTGGAAACAGCCTGCACCAGCCCCTCAGTTCCAGCTGCTGCTATTCAATGCTTGATGGCCAACCCACCAAAATCACAGAAGGCTTGATAAAATACATGCAGTTTGTGCCTATCTCCCATTTCAGGTCAGAGCTGATTCTCACCTTTTGAGTATGGTCCAGGGAAGGCAACGGAGGCGAGGAAGATTTGTCCTGGTTTACAGTCAGCACATCAATGAGGTCAGAGGAAACAAATTTGTTCCTTAGGCAGGAGGAACTTTGAAAACAACCATGAAAAATGCCATAAGTCACTTTAGGTAATTTTCATAATGTTGGGCACACCTTTATATTTTATAGAAGTTATTGCTACTTCAGTATCAGCAAGTGAAGAGCTAAAGAAAAGTCAGAGAAAATTTCCTAATGTAACAGCGTAGCCTAAATTTTAACCTAGATTTTCCCAACAACTTGCCCCTTTTAATCCTGGAACACAATTGAGGCTTTGTGATTTATTTTGGCAGACCTGGCCTTCAGATATACAGTACTTGTCTTACTTGTTCCAGAGAGACTGTATATCATTTTGATCAACTCCCAGAATTCCCTTCAGAGCCAAGAAAATGACACTTACTGAGTCATAGCCCCTCAAATATTTATGAATCATATCACATTAAATAAAAATAGAAAAAAAAAAAAGAAACTGTGAGAGAAAGTAAAGTTTAGATTTATTTCCTTCTGTTAAATTCCCATCTGAAATGATTTCTTTGAATGTCTGCTTAAATATAATCCATGATTTTTCCTCCACATAAAACAAGCCCATTTCAAATTGCTTGCAAGACTTTGCAATGCACAGCATATGGGATGTTGAGATGTGCAAGGCAAAATTGATGACTAATACTGTAGACATTATTTATTAACTTTAATTCATACTATCTCATATCCTCCTGTCAGCTTACTCCTCCTCCTCCTCCTTTATTATTACAGATGAATGAAAACTGATGCGTCTGCATTCTTTTTAACCCATTAAAATATGTTAATTATTTACGGTAAGGTATCAGAATGAATAACGAGACTGTCTCTGAAGCTTTCAAGATCTGTTGCAGCAGTTTCTTTGCTTGGACATAGCCTAAAGCAAAATACAACGAATTATTCCTTGTAAAACCCACATTTCTCTTCAGAATTTCACAAAGCAAATCATAAGCCAGTCTTCTGAAACACTGTTACCCTTGTACATTCTAGGGTTAGGTGTCCAAATGTGTTTTCAAAAGCTGTTTTATTGCAAGAAAAAAAAAGTATGAACTCGTGCTGTCTGGTGGCAACTGAGGGCACCTGCACGCCCTAGGCCAAGTCAAGGGCTCTCATTACCTGGGATCTTATTGTCTGTTCACAAGGCAATATCTTCATTCTAAAGGTAAGTATTCATTAAAAAAAAGAAAAAAAAAATAGTGAAAATGTTTAAATATTTTTAAAAATAACAAGGCATTACTGCCTTCATTTTGCAGTGGGGAAGATCCAGCTTCAGCTTTGTTCATTGTCTAAAGGAATTTAAATCCATTGCCTGCATCTGCCCTGGGGGAGATGCTTCTGAGTGGTCAGAAGCATTTGTAACTTCTCATTCCCCTTGAAAACCTGTCATAGTGAGCAAAGGCACGGTGGTTCAAAGTCAGAGAAAGAAAAGGGTGCAGGGCTGGCAGTGGCTCTGCAGCTCTCTTGGGTGGTCAGGATATGCAGGTGTGGCTCCGCAGACTGCCCTAGGAGAGCTGCCAGCAGGTCTTTAGCACTTCCAAGTGTGTCATCCAGCCTTTCAGTAACAGGACCGTACAGTGAAGTGGCCATGACTTTGTCAACAAAGAGAACCTCTGCTCTGAGGCCAGCTGAGGTTTATATGTAATCTGAATTAAGTGAAGCTTTTCAAGCCTCCATGATCCCCCAGGCCAGATTCAGCTATTGCTGTGTAGACACAATCTGTGCACTCATTCCCCATAACAGACATATTACATGTGGAAGAACCACAACACTAATCCTTTAAGGCTTAAACTTTTTGTAGATCACAGCTACTAATTATCGCTGTTTGATTTTAATGGATTAATATACATCCTTTTATGCACAACAAAGTAAGGAAAACAGCCAGTTCTTCTGTTTTTTCTGATACTTACAGCCATTCTAAAGGACTGTTTTTTTCTCTTTGTAGTGAACAAAATACAGCAAAATAAATGGAATTTTTTTAGAGTTGAAAGTGATGAATCAACGTTTTGATGCAGTATGACTGGTTCCTGTCAGTGTTGTCTGCTGACATGATTTTCTTTACATTTACTTTACAAAGTACAAGCTATGTAAGCATCTTGGAGCAAAAATGAATGAGGGTGTACCATATCCCCTTACAATGATATGGCAAGTGGTGAGGGATATGATTCATGTCTGTAAGGCACTGGATGCAACAAAGGAATTAAAAACAGACCATCTGTATCTCTAAGAGAGGAATCAAGGACTGAATCCTGCAGCTCTAAAAACATAATTATGTGCAAATGTAACAAAATCAGTTTGAGAGTAATTTCTAAAAAACGTTATGGAAATTTCTGATTTGAAGGGATAGAAATTAAAGCTAGGAGAGGTTATTTTGGGGCAAAGTTATTTTGTGTTGTCTGTTGTAATTCTGGGAGGGAACTCCTACCCCAACCACCTACTTTGTGAGCACCTTGAAGTGCACCTCCAGCTGCAAAGCCAAGGACGTAGCCATATATCTTAGAGTGACAGATCCAGGAAACCAGGAGGAGTGGGGTCTGATTCGGATAGAAATGCCCTCACACTGCCAAGTCTGTGAATTTCAGAAGAGGCTGTGTTCTCCAGTGCCTGGAGCAGTGCTGCTGCCATGGTGTGCAGGGGAGCAGCAGGCACAGCTCTGTGCTGTGGGTGTGCCCTGCCCACATCTGTCACTGAGCAGGATGCACCACACACCCCCCAGCCTCAGCTACCTGGGGCCACTTGCAAAGGGACAAGATAGAGCTTGGCTTTGGATAACAGCTTTCCAAAGCTTCAGTCTTGTGTTTTACATGAGCCTGGACCAAATTTTTGAGGAATGAAAGTATCAGGGGGAATGATTTCAAAGATGAGATAAATGCTACTCTGCTATCCTACATATATATTGTACATATTTGCAGCAAGAGCTGGGCATAGATGTGGTGAAAAACATTTTCAGGCCAGTAAAATACAGGAAATGTCAAAAATGTTTGGGGGATTCAGGATGATGAGATTAACACATTAGTTTTATCTATTTGTAGTATTCTGAGAATTTGGGAAGGACTTTGTAGAGCTTATTGGCGAAAATCAAACCTCTAACCTCAGGAAATCCCACTTTAGGTTCTCATGAGCTGAACTGCCAGGGCTGTCTGGCAGGAGACAGCTTTTACACATGTGGGAAGAGCATGGGATTGTTTCCAGCTTCCTTCATAAAAAAAAATACAAAAACTCTTTCACTTTACTAAATTATTAGGAAGCAAAACAGCTTCAACTATTAAATTCTTCCTTTGCATTACTTTCTTACACCAAATTGTGAGTAAATTTAACTACTAAAATTCTTGAGAAGTAATTTGAGGAAGTCTTAGCTATTCATTACACAACCGTCCCTTAAACAGAGTGCCCTTGGGAAAACAAGCTGTCCAGAAACTGGAGCAAATATGTATAGCACTATATTGCAAATTTAATGTTTAGCTGAATAAAATCAATTTTAAAACAATACATATTTGTGAACAATGTTTTTATAAGCAGACACTGATGTCTAGCAGTTTAGTAGTCTGGTCAATCCATTTGTTTGTTTCCTTTTTTATGGACGGCTGTTACCAGCTAACAGAAAATCAAGAAGTGCCTCTTAGATGATTTCATTTGTTTTGGGCTTGTTTTTCACCAGGACAGCTTTGGTTACCTTATGTTATGTGACTACATGGATCAGAAGAAATAAGGGATGTTCTTCCGGGGTTTTTGATGAGTCCTGTTAGGACTATGGGTCAAAATCTCTAAAGGTTTAAAAATGTATTCTACAGATTGCTCAGTGTCTCTCATCAGATCAGTTATGTCAAGTGGCACTTTACCTATGAAGCTACCTATGGAGATATAGAGCCCAAAAAGCCATCAATGTCCTATTCAGAAAATAATTCAGAAACAAAGTGAACATGGGAAATGAAGGCAAATGAAGTATCCATGCACTCAGAGCAAAGACACTCAATGGTCACAAACATTTTTTAGCTCAATTCATTTGCCTCTCCTGATCCCTATTTGTGTAAAGTTTCCTCATATCTGTGAGATCTTTGTGTGATTCTTTGTGTCAGTAAGAGTTCACTACAGCGGGGAAGTATTGCAAAATCTATTCTGCAGGGGAAAGTGAAAAAGAGAGTGTTTGAGCCTGTGAGTTGGGAGCAAAGGGCAGGGAGGGGAAAGGAAATCACCGCTTGCAAAATAGTCAGAATTCATATTGCCTCTTTTGCAACTTCTCTCTTCCAGTTTATTATGTTATTCCATGTCTGTATAATCTCTTGTTATTGTTATTTTCACTGGGCCTCTTCTCTGTGTAATTTTTTCTTTAAAGTTACAAAGACCATGTGCCAGATTTTGAGTAAAGACAATACAATATGGGGCCATTACATGCTTTATGCTAGATAAAGATCTCAGGTTCAGGTTGCCCTCACTGCTCCACTAAAGTAAGTTTATTTCATTTGGTGGATTCCCACGTTTCCAGCCAGGCACCGAATCCTCGTGTGCTGAAGCAGAACTTAGGGTCTGAAGGGCAGAGGGGATATTTCACAAGCAGGGATACATCTGCACAAGCCACTCTCACTTTTTGTTCTGGCAGTGCTCCCAGGTAATGTCACTGGACAGGCATTCTTCCCCTAAGAACTGGGAATTTCTTCCCTGAAGCTTGTGGGGCCATAGTAAAATCCAGCTGTTGTACCTCAATTTAGCTGCACAATTTGAGGAGGTTTAAAAATCCAATAGAAGAGATTGTTCAGCGTCTAAAGAAGAAATGGCTCAGTAACTTGGGGGTTAATATTAAGTTTGCTGTTGGAAGAATGTATGAATGACTGTGGCAAAACCAGAGTGGCATAATTTAGACCAAGGGAAGGGTATAAACAATAATGAAAGAGGGAACTTCTCCAAAGTTGCTACATTTATGACTATAAGGATTTCAGTTGTCTTTTCTAGAAAATTGCCACGAGCAGCAGCTTTTGTGCAGGTTTCCCCACACTGCCCCTTGACCTTTGTGAACCTCTGTTCCCTGCAGAAGAGGTGTGCCAGCTGATGCTCTTGCTCTGGTGAACCTGACCAACCTGTTCATGCCTTGGGTCTCAAGAGTTGCTTTTAACAACTCTGTAACACTGAGCTAGAGTTGAGGATCCATACGTTGTTTAAAAGCACTACTTCTCAAACTAATTAATTTGCACCAAAAAAAAAGTGTATAATCTTTGCATTCTCTATTACATTCAGTCTCTGGAAATATATTACTTTACATGCAGGATAAGCTCTTTTTTTTCATCAGCTCTTCTAAAATGTCCTCACTGCTCTCATCAGGAAAGTGGTGCTATAGGTTTAAACATTGCATTTTAAACAAAAAATACGTACTTAGACTCTGAGCTACATCTGCATCTTTTGTGGATATGTTGCATTTGTGTACTCTTATATTTGCCTATTTCTCAGTTGCTTAAAAGCTCATGTGAAAACCTAATTTAAGATGAGAAAATACAAGGGTCAGGTATTTACTCTCTTTTCTATGTTTGAAGGATCAATTGCTTGGGAACAGTCCATGAGACAGATTTAGCTCTATAGTACTGATTTCTCTGTTAGAATACCCACTTACATTCCTCACACTTTCATAGTAAAAGTAGTCAAAGACGGTATTGAGGATTCCTGTACTTGGCTGTAATTCACTGGTTTGGTTTTTTTGGTTTGTTTTACTTCTTTTTTTTTTTTACTGTTTCACAGTGATTTCTGAATAGCTGAATGATGTATTTTTTTAAAGTGCATTTTAAAATTACATTTGTGCGCATCTACCAAGACAAATTCATATCCACAAGAATTTCTACGGTAGAGTAGTTTGGAAAAATGACCACAGCCATTCGAATAGAGCCATTTTGTATTCATTCACTTTTTAAGCCTTCCTAGCACCTGGACTAATTTTTAATATCCCAGTTTATTTACTAAAAAATGTCAGAGAGACTCGGAGCTGAGTCTTCCATTGTAATACCTTTAATGAGTAGAAGCTTCTTGACAAAACTGGTTCTTTCAGAGGTCCTTACTGTTTCAGCAGACACATTTTGAGTTTTAAATAAACCTTAACGTGGAAGATTTAAGCCTCAAATATAGCCCCCATTTTTAAGCCTCAAATATGGTAAGAATTGTTTGCATTTTATCTGACCACGCATAGTCAAGGGTTATAATCATCCTGAGTCAGATTATAATCATCCTAATTTAATATATTAGCCTGTAATCCTGTGCCAAGTTTGTAGGTTCCTGGTGCTGCCATTCTCAGCATGCTCTCCTACAGTCAGATGCTCTTTGCTCCAAAGGCAGTTCTGACAAACTATTCAAGCTTTCCTCACAGTTCTGTTGTTTTAGCTCTTAGAAAGAATGTAACATTGTGAACTGAAACACTTTACTGCACACAGGATGACCTTACTAAATTCTTCTGAAACTTTGCTCTCATGACACTCCTAAAAAGATATTTGTATTTCAGATTTTACAAGACACAAAGTCTTGTCTATTTTTTCTGCTTCTCATCTTTCCTTCTTTGCAGCTTTTCTGCTAACTGCTTTGTATTGATATCATGATACATTTTATAATGGCTATACTGGTCCATTTTTCGATACTCTATTACAGCTGGAAACATCTCTCCAGTTTCTGGTGAGCATCTTTAAAAAAAAAAAAACTCCAGACCAAACAATATGTTAAACAAATATGTCACAACCTTGACCCTTCATAATATTTCATCTCCATTTCTATCAGATGTCAATATATTGAAAGGATCCTTGCTACCTTCCTCACATTAGATCTAGAGGATAAATTGCAGTGGGTTTTTTTGTTCTGCTTTAGGCTGTCATCTTCATACTTCAGAACCAGTTTTGCTCATTTTTTCAAGTTTTCCTGGGAAAAATAAATCAATGGGACATTCAAAAGAAAATTTTATTTATGAAAATGTACATTTTTGTGTAGAGAAGGAATATTAGTAAAATTTCCTCAAATTTGGCAGCGTCAGCCAAAAATAAAAAAATCCTTTAATTTTGTTTTCACAAGCATTTGTAAAAGACTCTCCCTTCTCTTCAAGTAATTGTACACTAAGATTTTGGCATGAAGATAAGTTGACAAACACAATTCAGTCTCTGAGAATGAGGAGCTGAGTACATTTAACAAGAGCTAATTATAATAGGTCATATTTTAAAAGGCAAAAGAAGTGTAATTCAGGTCCCTGAGGCACTCATCTGAGCAGTGAGAGCCCTAGGTATTCTTTTTATTTATTCTTTTAACTGCAAAGTGTTCTGTGCTGAAGTCAGTAGCTGCAGTTGCTATAATCCAAAAGAGGCAGCAAAAAAACAGCACCTATTTGCAGCCCTCTGTTTAAAACCAGATATGCTAAGTTGGAGCATGTGCAGGATCTGTCACCTCCCTGCAGAGGCTCCCTTAGTTCCCTCCAAATACTCCCCTCTGCACCTCATGAGCCGTCTGCTCCACAGCACAGCAGGCACCAGCAAGTGCACAGAAAATACCCTGGCCAAGGCAGCCTCATGGGCTGATGTAGGATATTCTTCTGTGCAGGAAAACAGGCTTGAGCCCTGCAAAGGCTGGAGATCCTTAGGCAGTCTCCAGTTCCAGGAAAGATTGGTGCAGGTGCCTCTGGCCTGCTGTCATGTTTTCAAAGAATGCCCGTAGGCATTTCCCCAGAAGGTGCTGCTGTGGTCTGCATCCCACAGAGACAAAGATCTTGGGCTGTACAGCCACTTCAGACACCAGGAGCTGATGTTTGTCATGTTGGGGTGACCTGGCACCTTCCTGCTGGCCAGCTCTGGGCAGCTCCCTCTTCAATGCACAGATTTTTGTATTGACATCCTGATGCAGCTCATTCTTACTGTAAACACCAGGTGTTGAATCTGGGAGATTAGACTGTACACCAAGAACTCTGCATCTAAACTAGGGGTGCTTGTGTTCTGCTTTGGATTTGGCCTCTACCTTTTATATTGATCAGGGCGTACCGCATGTAGATTGAGATTGTAATGACTAACTTACACATAATCATTTTATTGGTTGTGTTTTCACACAGACATATGTACAAGATGATTATATCTCCTATAGATGAAGTTCTCTATAATTTTGTAATTCATGCTGCAATTTACCATATGTTGTTTATATCTAGATGCCTATGACAGCTAAACTTTTGGTTATCAGAGAAACACTGGAAAAAATAGAGCGTGTGAATAAACAGCTATCCATTGACTTCCTGATGAATTAAAGCTTACTCATACATCGTCCCATAAATGAATCAAATCCCTTTTTACCTACTGATTAGCTTTGACCTGACTCTTCCACAACAATAAAGCACTTTGACATTATAACCAGATATGTAGGATATTAAAAGCCTTCTGATTGCGTATATAGTTTCTATTTTAAAAAAACAAATTTTAAACTGAAGGATAAAATTACTTAAAAAAAAAAAAAAAGATAAGTAGTATTTTTTCCAACATCAGTGTAATCTGAGTGACAATATCATCCTCTATTTTTCATACACATTTTTAAAAACTTTTTTAGGAATTAAGCCATAGCAGAACCAGAAGAGAATCAGAAGTGTTACTGACTTTAACACAAATTTAAGTCCCTGGTGAAACTTGATTTGCTTTATTTATTCGCATACACAAGAAAAAAGAGACAGTATTTACTGAGCCGTGCCACTCCAGAAATTCCAGTGAGAGACATCATGAAAACAAGGCCTAAACCAGCTGTTCAACAACCACACACAGAAACCTAAAGTCACCCTACTTTCTCCAAGCATAGCCTTATCATCCAAAGGCAGAGTTATCTGTGCTGACTTTGCAAATTATAGTCCAGTAAGATTCCTGTGGGCATGCAAATTTGGAAATGGGACACTGAGAAAATGGTAGAAGTAGGATTTGTGCTCATCAAGCACAAATGTCTTTAGTAAGACATCTTGAGAGCTGGGTTCCCCCCTAAGCCTCATAGCATATGTCTAGACAACACATGACAGACAAGAGCTTTCTTTGGCCAAGGAATGAGAGAAATATTTGGGTCCCATGTTTCCCTGCTTCAGTAGTGTAATGTGTAGTCCCTTCCTTCACCTCTTCACCTCCCTAGCCATCCCTTCTCTTTGTCGAATATGGGCAGCACTGGCAGAGGCTGCAAATGTTATGGAGCATTGGAGGAAGCTCAAGCAACACTAGCAAGTCTGCAAGGAGATGGCATAAGGACAGGACAGAGCAGAGACCAAGACAGGCACCCTCACATCGCTCAGGGTGAAACTGCAGGGAATCTCTTTGGGGGTCAGGGGGGGATTTCCTCCTCCAATCTGCATTGTGCCCATCACTTCCCCCAGGCTTTTCTTGCTGATGGCACTGAGCTGTGAGCTTCCCAAACAGAAAGGCAGAACGGTTGAATGATTGAATACCTTAAGCTGGAAAAGACACAGGATAATCAACTCCCTGTTTCTCACAGGACTAGATGAAACTAGGAGTTTCACTGAAAACATAGTCCAGCTGCTCCTTGAATTCTGACAGATTTGATACCATGATCACTTCCTTGGGGAGGCTGTTCCAGGGACTAATCCTCCAAGAGAAGAACCTTTTCCTAATACTCAACCTGAACTTTCCAGTGCAGCTTCATTCCACTAGGTTGTGTCCAGCAGCTCATCCCCAGGGAGAGGACACAAGCACCTCCACTGCCCTGCATGAGGAAGGGGTACTCTGCTGTGAAGTTCCCCCTCAGCCTTCTCCAAGCTGCACAAGCCAGCTGACCTCAGCCTCTCCTCATTAGACTTTCCACTGAGACCTTTCTCTATGTGGCTGACCCTCCTCTAGTTACACTCCAACAGTTTGATGTCTGTCCTCTAATGTGGCACCCAAAACTGCACTTGCTCCTGCTGAAATTGATATGGTTGGTAATTTCTCAGGTCTGTAGCCTATGTTGATTTCTCTATAACATCTCTTTATCCTCAAGGAAGTCCACAGTTCCTCCTCATTCAGTAGTGTCAGCAGAGTTACTTAATGTAGATTTGCCTTCTCTGTCCAGATCATTTGCAAAAACATTAAAGAGCACCAGCCCTAACAGTGAGTCCTGGGGCACCCACTGGTGGCTGTCCACCAGCCTGACATAACCTTGCTCACTGTAACACTTTCAGCCAGACCCATCACCCTGTTGTTCTCCCAACATTATATGGACATGTCTAGCTGTGTGTAGGACAGTTGGTCCAGAAGGCTACGGTGAGAGATAGGAGAGAAAGTTTTGCTAAATCCAA
This sequence comes from Polioptila caerulea, assembly GCA_013397295.1. Lineage (NCBI taxonomy): Eukaryota > Metazoa > Chordata > Aves > Passeriformes > Certhiidae > Polioptila > Polioptila caerulea. The sequence continues at coordinate 70,272 of VYXF01008447.1, forward strand.
AACCTCACAACTGCCAGTTTAAATTAAATGGCTGATCCTTGTCATAAAAGAAAATTAAGTTGGCCAAGAAGGACTTCCTGTTCATGAGCCTGTACTGGCTAAGACCAAAGGCTGCCTTGTCTCTCACGTGTTTTTCAGTAACTCTCAGAAGAACATTCTGTATAGTTTCACTAGGCACAAAAGTGAGACTGACAGGCTTGTAATTACCAGGATCTTCCTTTTTAACCTTCTTGAAAGTAGGGACAACATTTTAGTTTTCAGTCAATTGTGTGCTATCTATATTCTAAAGACCATTGAAAAATAATGGAGGGAGGTCCCATAATGAAGTTGTCCCGACCTTTTAGTACCCTGGGATGAGCACCATCAGAGCCCATAGACTAATGTGCTCCAGCTGGAGCAGATGACAGCATTTGCTTTGCACAGGAGCAGTGATAAATTTTCTGAAGATATTGAAAGTCCTAGTAACAGGATTGCAATTGTTCACACAGGTTGTGCCGTTGTTCATAGTGATGGGAGCATTAGACATCTCTTTTCAACTTTGCTGTAAAAAGAATTTCCACTTCTGACTAAAAACTGTAGCTATTCTGCTTGTGCTACTATTGCAGACTTGGGAAAATTTGTGTCACAGGAGCAGCTGAAGACATTGCACAGGCAAATATTTCCACTGCAGATGGAAACAGAGGACAGTCCAGGGTGGGTAGGATGTATCTTTGCTGGCTATCCATCAGCTCTGAAGGAGATCACAGATTGTGCACAGGTCTATAAACGTGCAAGCAAAATTAAAAGGTTAAGCTTAATTGAACTCCTTTAACAATAAAGGAACTCCCTTATTCCCAGTTCTGGCAATTGAACAAAAACTTGAAAGCCTCCATTTCCATTTGAGAAGGATTAGGGAGAGGCAGAGTTTGTTCATTCGTAGTTCTTTTAAGTTTTTGGAATAACACAGTCTTCTTGCATTATTAATTGACATATTTAGAATGTGTCTTTATACCTCCCTGAACTTGTTTCCTAGTAATTGATGGAAAAGGTTGCTAAGAATACCTTGAATGTTTATGAACAAAAATTCTAAGGTCCAATCTGATAATTGGAAATATATTTAACAGCAGCTTCAGGGAATATTCTGTTTCATTACACTTTGTTTTCTGTGTATTTTAGTTTTACTGTATGTATTTATTAAAAGTGCCTCTATGACATCTCTTCTACTTTGCTTACACAGAACAGATTTCTCTGTGTTATTGGGACATCTGGGGCAAAATAGATTTTTTTTTTTCATTCATGTACAATAGTTATTCTTAAAACAGTGCCATCCTTAACAGTCTGTGTGTCAAAACCAGGCGTCATTGATTTTGTGATTTTTTCTTCAAAGGTAAGTTTACTGTGAATTAAAGTACATTGTGTACCCTTCCTCACACATATCTGAGCAGCTTTTCTATTAGCCTGTTGGGATTATGAGACACATTTAAAGTGCATTATTTGGATTGCTTTTATGATGTTGGTACCAGATCAGATGCACATGTAACCAAAATAGTAGTGATATAACTCTGAAAATATTCACCATTATTTCTGCATCATCAGAGCCAAGAACAGGCCCCACCTCATTTCAGCTGATTTCTTTTAATTTTAATTTTTCTGAAAGTATATACACTTTCAGAGGAAAACCTATAAAGAACAAACAGCCCTCAAACACAGAAAATATTAAGCAAATAACTGGATTTATCAAAAGGCACAGACAATCACAATGTTTTGTTTAGTTCTCATATTGATTTTTTTCCACTTGAATTAACATAGTTGATATTGTCTCATAATCCATAATATGGTTTATTCAATGCAAGTGCTCTCTAAGAGACAAAGTGTCAGGAAGAGACTGCAAATGTAATCTCGTAGATTGGGGCTAAGAATGATCTTAATCTAATTGGGTTCTAAGTCTCTTCTCCTGTAGCTAAAGAAAAGGCACCATAATATTGCTTTATTTGATTGCAAGGTCTTTGGAATCTTCCTCTATGTTTGTATGCTGTCTAGTGCCATGGAGACTTCTCCTTAGTTAAGGCCTGTGGGTGCTGTTGCAATATAGAAAAATGAGGAGAAGCAGAGTGAAATGACATAGGAAGTTTCTATAGACATTCTGTACACAAAGATAATGTTCTCTGTTTCTAGCAAGAAAATACTCCAGGTAGAAATATAGACACTTCCTCAGAAAATTTTAGTGCAGAGGAGTAATCATTCTTATGGCTAGTCTTGTGCTAGGAGGGAACTAAAACAAAATTAGGCTGAGAATCTTGTTTTTTGCTGAGGAGACTCCAGGAACATATTTATGGTGTGAGCTTGCCCTTTAGTCTAAAAAGCAATAAACAACCATTATGAGAAACGGCAAAGTCAAGAAGGGTTTAAAGGCTGGCATTTATTAGAACAATGTTTCCTCATACCTCGTACTAAATTTTTGTCCTCTGAATGTTCATTTAATTTCCTTGTTGGACACAATGAGAATTGCTCTAAAAAAAACCCACCTGTCTCACCCTCTTGTCCTGTTTGTCAGACGCCTGCAGAGTCAAACGTTGTTCCTTTGTCTGGAGCAGTGGACACAAGGAAACATTCATCTGCAAGGAATAAAGCAAACGGACCACAGTGTGTTTGTTCAGTTACTATGAAAAACTGAGTGGGTGCACCAGAGTTCTGTGAACAAGGTTCAAGATTTCAAAATAGAATACTTGGAAATATACTTGTCAGCACCATACTCTTGCTCCTGGGTTTCCTGTGTAGCTCTGGCCTGTGCCCAGCCTTATGAGCCCCCTGGGCCAGAGCCCTGAGCCAAGCACGGTGAGACAGCATAGCCAAACAGCAAGGCTTCCACTTCCAGGGTCCCCTTGACACCAGACAGGGCTCCTCTCCTAATGGAGATCACATGGAAAAAGAAACATTTGAAATCTCTTTGCTCTAAGCAGTCTCAAATATTTGCAGGCAAATCACACCACAAACTTTATTGAAATATCCCTTGCATTTCACAGTCCACCCTCTCCAAGAGGCCTGAAGGAGCTCTCCAAAATCCACAGTGAGTGTGTGGCAGAGTGCTTTAAAATTGGATTGGTTTTCACCCACAGACTTGCACATCAATCCACACAGCAGGATCCCCAACACTTTATTTCATGTTACCTGTGGGTTGGACTTAGTACAGCTGGAAAAAAGTGTCCTAGTAGCTCTCAGTTTGCAAATCACCTTTTGCCCACACAAATAAATAGCAAAATCACATTTATCACAGGGCCTTGTACAGAGGAAGAAAGGGGCAAATGACTTTCCTCACATAGAGCCCTTCCAAATGCAAAGGCAAGTTCCAGCATAGTCCTCTGACACCTAGATTGTATTTTCATACCACGGGGTAAACATTCTCCTCCTCCTCATGCACCTGTTGGGTAGGGAGTAGATGTCTGATTTCCTCTTCACAGCCAGGAAAGCTGGTGCAGCCGGTATGAGACAGCAAGGCACAGCTCTCAGCAGCTCAAGGAGAGCAAAAAATTGCCATTGTAGAAATGATTCTTGGCAGAGAGCTCTAGAGAACATTTAGTCCAACCTCTTGCTCTAACTAGGACTGTTTCCAGCCCAGGATCAGCAGTAAAGACTAAATAACCACTGAGATCAGGATAAATTCTTCAAAATGTTATAAGACATCAACAACCTCTCATTTTGGACTACTGGGGTTTTTCCCCTAAATCACAGATACTTGTTTTTAAAATGCAGTGAGAGCAATCAATCTTTATTTTCCTACCAGGCCTCAGAGAATTTATCAAGTGTCATTATACGGTTGATTAAATCCTGTTTATTTTCTACATGAATAAACATAGAAGCATGTAGAGGACATTTTAGCAATCTCCTATAATCTGAGCACATAATTTCTTCTTACCCCATACTTCATGCCAGGTTTAGGTATGTGAACAGTGAGAATCACTGTAAACACAAGTCTTCTCAGCCTAATGGAATATGACACCTAATAATTTTCACTATTCACTTTTTTCTTCCAATACTACTTTGGTCAGTTATAAGCAGTGCGTGTACTTTCAGACCAAATGACACAGCAAGTTCTGCACTGACTGTGAAATATTTATTTTCTTGAGGCATTCCCTGAGAATTTCCTGAAAATAAATCATTGAACATGGAGTAAAACAATCATAATCTAGACCTGAAGTGTCTATGTGGTGCTATGAAGATTGGAATGGGTATAAGGAAAAGGGTTGATACTTCATCTAAGATGCAGATTTTATTGTCCATAAATATATATTTTGCTGTTAGTGAGGTATCTGGAATTGTTTGTCAGTTGTCTGCAGCCCTGCTGGACATGCCCCTTCACCCTTTCCCACCTCAAGTAGCTTGAAGCCAACAGGCTGTTTTACAAGCCTTCTATTGCTCCTTTGAGAAATCAGGAATAATGATAGCAGTGGAGGAGCAGCCAGGATCATACCAGAACTGGCAGGGTCAAGAAGACTGCTTCCTCTCACTGGACAGCTGACCTTCTGAAACCCTAACCGAGAAGGTTTTTCCATTAATCACAAGGAAGATAAAGTAGATTTGATTTTTTGACAGCCATACAGAAGTGACAGAGGCCAGAAACTGCCGGGATGGATGGATGGCTGCAGCACAGACACACAAGTCTTCAGACATACAAAGTGTGTCATGAGTATTTTTACTGTTCTAGACCTTAATTTGCAGGGGAGAGTTGGAGCATATTGAGTCAGTTACTCTTGTCTAGCTATATCTAACTAAATCACACTGCCTTTTCCTGCACAAACTTTATTATCACCTGTGAGACAAAATCTCCCTATTCACCTTAGAGGCTTTTGTCTCACTGTTATCCCAGGTACCTTTGGAAAGCCAAACATATTCAAGTGACAACATGGGCAGATTTAGCTCCATTTAGAATCCAAGGCAACCTTCATAATTGCTATTTTTTGAAAGACCGCCTCTTGCTCCACATGTGGCAGTGCCTTTAGTTATTGACAAATCCTTATTCAAACCTGTTTTACACTAGTTTTGCACTGTTAACTTTATGCAAGTTGATGAAGGTTCCTGTGCATCCATTTAGGTGATTAATTCCATTGTCATTGAATTCAGTGTAGGAAGTCCTGATTTATATACTGCAATTACAATATGTCTCGATCCGTTTCTTGGCTAATTTACATGTTATCATTTTCAACTTCTAGAAAGCAAAAGAGACTACACAAAATAGGAAGTACATAAGGGTGAAAACCTTGACAAATTATAATTTCTGAGTCTGCAGTCTGCTTACCTACAGCTTTCTGTGCAGTCTATCTAATCAAGGGATGTTTTTGCACTTAGAAGGAGATAGAACTTCCTTTCATAAACAAAGATGAAAAAGTGTACAGGAAATAGCACCCAATTAAACTTTATGGTACTTACATAATGCTGAAGCCTACAGTAAGCTGACTAATAAATTACCAAGCCAAATAATACAAAGCATAATACAAATAAATGACGTCTCTTGCTGGATTCAGAAATGGTAGAATATTAACCATGAATAGCCCCAATATAAAGTTGTGCCAAAAAAACCCCTCAAATATCAAGAATAAGAACAAGGGAATTCATGGTCTAGTGTCTGGCATGATGCAGCCTGAATTTTGAGAGATGCTACAAAGCAAAAGCTTGCATGAGTTTGACTATTCTCTGCTGTTTTGAAAATTGAAATTTCTCCCATGAAAAACAGATTTTAAAAATAGAGGAACAGACATTGCAGGGGGAACTGTCACACTTGCAGTGACATGATTTTCCAAAGCTGGAAAGGACTGTTCATCTTATGGGCAGGAACATGCAGGACTTCTACAAATTAAATTACAGTTAAATTTCTCATTATGTAATTAAACATGACTGCAGCAATCCACTGAAAATATTCACTCAGCAGATCCAGTTTGTTCCAGGTAGACATCTTTAATATTTCTGCTAATTCTTACTGGCCTTCTTTCTCCAATCCTTCTACATTTTCATGACATGAGAGACAAAGGAAAAGGAAAGGCAAAGAAGAGATACAGCAAATGAGAAGGAATGAAAAGTTTAAAATTGAATGCCAAAACAAAATATGGCATTTTCATTAAAAAGTTTCCTGAAACATGTACATCCACTCTGTTATTCTACCCCATTTCCAAAATTAATTTCCTTTCAAAACCTTTAGAAAGTACTTTGACACATTCATTGAAGTTTTTTGTGCATGTGTTTGGAACAACTTTAGCTTCCACCTCTACCCACACGGAATAGTGAAATAACAAAAATAAAATTAAAAGTTAAATCCCATGGGTATGAACCATGAGCTGTCCTGACCACAGGATATGATGAGCCATTGTCACTTAAAAGTTGGATTGAATTATAATACATCTTCAATAGGAAATATGGAGCTGAAGAAAAAGGCAAGAACAGACTTTCAGCATTTATACAGTGTCAAAATCTAGTTCTCACTCTCTTCTCTTTTCAGACAAGAAAATCAAAGCACATAGCCACTATAGACTTCACCATTTTGCACAGAGCTTGTTGTAAGTATCTTTGCATTTTTCTCCTCTCAGCCATTTCTACAACAATGTTCTACCATGGAGAAGTTCTTATAATGTTAAGGGGGAAGTGCTTGATATAACACAAACAAATAAATTATCTTAATGTTATATTTCATTGTCACTGGAAATAAGACACTGTCTATCCCTGGAATTTGTGGAATGCAAATTGATTGTTGGGGTTTGAACTTCTTTTAAAAAATGAATAACATTCAGATCCAGTTTCAGTCTGAGGGATTTTTCTTTGCTTTTTTAACTGAAATTTTTGATTTACTGATTTCTGATTTTGCCTCTAACTTTAATAATGCTTCAACTAAGAAATCATAAAAACTGTTGTGGGCATATCCTTCACTGTTGTGAAATGTTCTGATGTGGCTCCATATAACTTACAGACATACTAAGATATTTAAAATAATGGTTTAAAGAGATCTAAAAAGTGACCTGAACACTGACCTATGTTTCTTGTGCTATTTAATCACTTCCAAGACTTTTGAGATGGCCTTGTCCAGGACCACTTTGCCTCCAAGGAGATCCTAGGTAAAATCCAAGGAGACAGACAAGATGGACACCACCACAGAAATGCACTTAGGACATGGTGTTATTTTACAGAGAGTAAAGGCCAGAAAATGATTCTTGGTAGTGGCTTCAGTAGAAGACGAAGAAACCTGAGTGGAGAAAGGGCTCTACAGGTAAGACTTTCTGGAGACCTTTCTGCAGTTTGCTTTGTAATCACCCATGTCTTCTGTTAGGGTTGTGTGATTTCTTTTATGCCTAAAAGAAGTGCCATTCCTTCTCTTAGTCAGCCACAAATTTTGGAAGGCTGATTCTGCTCTGTGATGATGGGTGCTGTGACAGGTCAAATTCAAGGTACACTTCTGGCTATGAGTGCATGAGTCACTTTTTTAATGCCAAAAGTTCTTCCTAATGAAACACAGTGAGAAAAGCAAGTAGACTGTTTCAGACTAATGCATTCAATTCAAGAACTTAATTACTAGAGTTGTCTTTGAACTGTGTTATTTAAATGGCTTCCCAAAACTATCAGAAATCCTTCAGACTTACATTAGATGAGCACTATTGGTTGACTGATTTACTGTTCTTGTGGGTTTTTTTCCAATTTACACCAAAGCCACTAGGAAATTATCTGAAGAACAGAAAGACTTGTAAAGGACACTGCTCCCAGGGCATCTGGAGAGGTGAATCACTGTTTTGAATGATTACCAGCAAAAAAAAAGTCATGAAGTATGTCCTTATAGAGAAAAACAGCTTTCAATTCAATTTTAATGGATAATGTTACAAGGAAAAATAAAACAAGTAATTTCACTGGGTGACTGCAGGATTTTTATGCTCCTAAAACATCTGCACAAATAAACTTGTCATATTCTGTTGATCTTCCGTCTTTCCATCAATACAAGAGATGCTGTCTCTTTGTCAGACCCAGAAATGTGCTGGGTGGAAATGTGAAACTGATTGAAAAAAGTCCAAGGTTAGTTCAAAAGCCAGACAAAAATTCCAAGCCTTTCTTAGTTTCAGATTAACCCATGTAAAACCAGTAAGTTTCATGTGCTGATTGTCAAAAAGCCATGAATTAGTTTATGCATCTTAAAAACTCTGAAAAGCTTCTCTTTGAAGATTTCCATGAAGTCATTGTAAACAAATAAGAACTGCACATCTGAGACAGTCTCAGCCTAATTTCAGTTTAAAACTTGAGAGAAGGCAAAACTCATTTTAAAAGTGAAAACTTCATGATCTCTTTTAATGTATGATACCTTGAATTCCCTGAAAGCACTGCATTTCAGTTCATATCAATATTGCATATGATAATGCCAATGTGAATTTGGAAGTTTATTGATTAACAAAAATTTCACAAAGATAAAAGATTAGCTTTTACTGTCTTTAGGATTTGGTACTTGAAATTTACAGAGTGCTAAAGGGAGACAGCAGGCAATGAAAAATAGTAAATCCTAATATTAGAAAAAAAGACAGAGAGACCGTAACAGCCTTGGATCTTAACACAAGCCAACCATCTGCATATGCAGATTGAGTCAGCAGAACTGTCCAGACTCCTGATAGTCTCTTGGGCATGGTAGTCAGCTGTGTTCAGTATTTCATTGACTCAAACATATCTGTTCACTGCTTTACATGCTTTCCTATTTTGTCAACTTTCCTTTTTCTGATATCCTTTTTTCCCTGATGGTCAATTTGGGAATTACTATTGTGTGGTATTCACATGCTGAGATAGCGCTTAGTCACCTCCGTCGTGGAATTCTTATAATTATGTGAACCTAGTTTCTGGGAATACAGTCATCTTGCTCAGCTGTTCAGATACTGTGGAAAGCACACTAACTTGTTAAATTTTGAGTTTGATTCTTTTTTTAGGTTTTTTTTTTTTTTATTTTATCTCTATTTTCACTAGGTAGTATGTTTGCTCCTACTTGTGCAACACAAACAAGTTCAGATGTCAGTGGAATTGAGCCCTGGATTGGGAAGTATTTGCATGTAAATCAGTTAAGTGCAGAAAACTAGGAGTTTACTTATTTCTAATATTTAGGATGTATTATGTACTTAAAAAAACGACCAACAACAACAACAACAAAAACCCAATTTGAGCTAATCACATATTTCAGGATGGAGGACTGGAGGATACCTGGTTATGTCCACAACTGCCTGAACAGTCACACATCAGACAGAACCACATTCCAGAAATCATATCCACCACTGCTAATGACATTTAAGTCCCAAAACCGATAAGATATACCTAAAGAGTTGGACAGATTGAGCATTTTGTTGCTTTCTTAAGTTCCAGTTACAGAAAGGAATTAATTACATGGAAATGCTCTGGTTGGCACAAGCAAATAAATGTCAGCTTTGAAGAATGAGACAGCAACACATCACTATGCCAGCAATTCAGTGAATAGTCCTACTGGTGAGCTCTGTCATGCATATATAAATATAGCTTTCTGCTGGAATCACTGCTGTCTTGGACATCCAGACAGATTCAGAAGCCCAAAGGCAATATATGTAAGAAGAATAATCCTCATAAAGGAAAGAGTTATTTGGAATGAGAAAAATTAAAATTGTGGTTTATCATCAGAAGATAGAAAAGTCAGCCAAAAAATAAACCGAAAGAAAATTGTTTTCTGTGTTCAAGGGAACTAATTAATTAAAGCAGAACAGCTGGCTGATCTGAGACTACACAGTGGAGTTTAATAACCTCTTAACATCCCAGAAGGGGACTGGTCTGATTGACAGAGGTGTTGAGTTGCTGAGGCACTTCAGAACAGGAAACTGATGCTCAGTATATTCACAAACAGGATCAGTGATCTTAATTAGGATTAAGAATCCTCTAGCTTATTCTGATAGTGACATTTATTTGCAGAATTCCCTCTTACTACCTTCTGGACTTTGCATTTCCAGTTTAAAATTCGTAATAGAAGGAGATATTTTGGCATTTCTTCAAACAAACCAGAACATTCACAGATGTGTGTGAAGCACTCTGTGACATATGAAACCAACATCTGTAGACATGTTGGTTGCACTGAGCATGGTGGGAATTCAATCTGCTTACTCAGAGTTCGGACACGACTCAGAGAAAAGCTGGGACTCGCCCAGAATCGTGGTGAACAGCCAATGTCAGAGTTCCCAGCACCTGAGTCATGTACTTAGCTGAGTCATCTGCACCTCTGTCAGTGCATGGCCTCATCCACGATGCATCACACTCCCTTCCTTTCACTCACTCTTGGTTTGCTCCTAATTTAAACTGAGCAATTCTAACATTTATCCTGTTTTCATATTTATATGCGCACCTCTTTCATCCAAGCTGGTTGTCTACTTTTATCTTCTCCTTTCCCACCATTCTGTCCCATCCAAGATTCGTGTCAGTGACTCAGATCTTTCCCCCAGGTTCTATAAGAAGCATGGACTTGGAGCACATCTCCCTTTCTATCCATTACCAACACTTCACTCACTCTGTCTAGGAGGTTGAGGACAGCAGCACAACTCCACACCCCTGTCCATGGAGGAAGACCACCATGCTTTGCACTGATCAAAACAAATAAAAACTTTCCCAAATCATAAGCTTTACATTGTTTTGTGTGGTAAGGACAATAATAACTGTATTTTTAGACAGTGGTTGGTTTTGTTAGTAAATTAGCACAACACATAGATAGCTAATCACTGCTGTTTCACCTGGCCCCAGTCTCCACACAAAACCCTGTTACTATCACAGGGTTCATCCATAAAAAGAAAAATGTGTCTTTGCAGATAGGGTCAATGTTGTGATGCTACAGGTGAGAAAGAAAAGAATAATGATACAAAAATTCCATCCTTCAAAAATAATCTTGTAATCTGTCAGCTATCTCATGACTTGGGAGATGTGTTTCCATAGCTGCATTATGACTGACAGAATGTCATTGTCAACTCAGCTGTGTTAGTTAGGGACTGGATCATATTCAGTGGTTCATAGGCAGGCACTTTTTAATTTTTTTTAGTGTCACAGCTCTGTCTTGGGGTAGCATCTGTTCAAAGTTGCCATGACAAACTCATTTTTTTATAATACACCACCATTGTATGTTTGGAAAAACTATAATAAACATATTTCAAAAACAGTCTTCTGGGTTTTTATTCTAAAGAATTACAAGGGATAATTTAGTAGAGGTACAGAGTACTTAACATTCTCAGATTTAAATTTCATGCAACAAGGACTGTATTCACCTGCAGTAATTGTTACTCATTGTTTATACCCATGGTCACAATATTAAAAAACTATCATCAGGTCAGACAATAATGTAAGTACAATTCCTGGTCCTTCATGGGAAAAGTCTCAAGTTTTTACCTGGTTTTTTAATGACTAACACTTAAACCAAGGATGTTTGTACCTCTGTGTGGACATGTCCCAGGCAAATGGACATGCCTCTTAATGGGCAAAGAGCAAACACAGCTTTAAAGAAGGAGAAAGAAAAACAAGCAACCTCTCAAGTTGCTTAGATAATCTTTGGGAAAATTACAAGAAAAGATATTTAATATACTGAAGTTCATGTTAATGAGTCTTTGACACCACTACCTGCTGAATCAGGATTATCCCTACGTATGAAGCAAGCAAAAGAATGATCAAAGCTTCCTCATCTCTGTCTGTGGTACCAATAACCTGTGGCATTTTTGATTTATAATTGAAAGTCTTAATGTTCTCACATGAACAGCAATTTACTGGATGGAGCAATTTAGACTCTTGGAGTTCATAAAGGCTTTGTCCAGTTAAGCAAAAGAAATAAACAGGTGGGGTAGCTTTTAAGTACCATGACCAGCAAGTCTATGAGGTGCCCATCTGCTGCCAGGCACAGGCAAAGATTGAAGACTTGGAAACATGATACCTGCACACTGAGCCAGGCTCTGCCAGGACTGGCATCAGGAACCACTGAGCACAAGGATCCCTCCTGTGCCACCCCTGCCCTTAGCCTGAGACCTTTGGCAGAGGCTGCATGTTCAGCTGATCAGGGGCTGTGGCCGCAAATCGTCTCATGAAGGCTTGTGCTATTTTTCTTTCGCATGACTTAATGCAATGTGTTATTGTGTTTGGTGGACAGTCAGAAACAGCCTTAGCTTCATGTGATAGCAGGGTCCTCACAGTTCCTGGGGAACTGGGAAGCCTGATCCGATTGCCTTCCCACCCTGGGTAGATTTAAGACCAGCTCTCTCACCTGATCAGGGCAGCCACTCCTGTAATCTCTGCTGAATTCAGTAGTCATGGGATGTTACAGGAGACAGCTTGGGAAACACCAAAACATCATTCTCTCACCTATTGCTACAGGTTGAAACTACCAGCCTAATGGCTCATGGATTTTGCCCCTCACTCAAGGGCACAGGTTGGACAACTGCCTTCACACTGTATTTTGAATCTCCCTCAGGATTAGGTACCAGCCTGCACAGTGTGGGAGAGCCAGGCACGGGCTCAAGAACAGCACTGATGACACTTTGGGAAGGGTCAAGTTGTAAAAAAAAAGTGCTGTGTGAACTTGGGTCCTCGTACTATTTGGTTTCCACTGAACAGAGGGGAACTGGGTGCTATTTCATGAGATGATTTGGGTCTACCAAAGTCCAATCTTGGATTTACAAATAATTAATTTGATCCAGTACTGAATTCTCAGATTTTTCTGGCAATAAAAAACATGGTTAAACTATAGCTTCAGTCCATCTAAAGATAATATATATTCCCAAAGGATTTGGCAGTATGAACATCTTTAATAAATCCAGGCCCTCCTAAACTGACCTTGTTAGCCTATATGATCAAATGAAGTTTCATAATGATATGTAAAGAAAATCACATTGAATTAAAACATCTCATTCATCTCTAACACAGAGCTTTCATATCCCCTGTCACACCAACCCCTTCCCTAATATTAAAAAACAATAAGAGGAATTGTATTCATACCTTTCTCAGCAGTAAAGTAGCAGTATTTTCCACCTCAGTGTGTATCTTTTGTCAGACTGCAGCTTTAATTCCAACAAGCCTGGTACTCTTCTCTTTTGCCAAGAGGCAAAATACAATCACATTACAAAATGGTAAAACATTTCCTACCTCTTTTCATCTTCAGAAGGAACATCAAATTAGACGAAGGATGAAAGGCGGGTAGTTGAAGAAAGTCAACAGTTATATCTTTGTAATTTCATTCAGCTGTTAACTTGAGAAAACCTTTTAGCCTTTACACATGTAATGCATTTATATTTTATCATGAATTCCACTGTAGACCATGGCATATTGAAGATGAGAGGTTCAAATAGATTGAGACCATGAAAATATATAAAATATAGGATGTATTACTCTTAATATAAGGCTTAATTTGTAAGGAGCAGAACAAAATTATCAATGACTACAAATTACATGCACAAAAAATTTAAAATCATTAGAAAAAAATCTGTTTTCTTCATAACAAAAGACAAGAATGATGGCTAAAGTTGTGTGCCAGACAGGTCTGGGCATGGTTTCAGTACTGATTAGGGAAGGACTTGCAGAGCTTCTCCTCTACTTTGTGCTGACAGATTATACCATGCAGTTGTACAAAAGGGGATTTAGTTCTATTAGCCTTCTTCCCTCTGCCTCATAAATCATTTACTGTAGCAACAGATTTACTTAGCACATATCTCAGTGATTTAGTAAAGGTAATGAGCAACAAAATGGTTTGATTTGCAGCCAATCTACACTACTGATATCTTGAAAGAGTTTCCAGCCTGGCCACTGTTGGAAGAGCACTTTTCACAGCAGTTATCAGAACAAAGCTGAACTTTCTCAGCCTGCTCAGTTCCTATTTCTCATGAGTTTCCTTCAGTAAAGTCTTCTTTGCAGCTGCTTTGCAGCTTGCAAATTTGCATATAAGTGGATCTGAACAGGTCACTATATTGGTCCTGGCAAGCTTCTTCCTCCATTTTTGCTTTTTGAACATTAAATCACATGGCAAATGGCTTTAGGGGTCATATTTTCAAATGTCCCTTACATATTTATTTACATCATAAGCAAAATAAATCCATTTTGGTCAGATAATATCTAGTAGTTTTACGTACCTCATACCTTCCCCTGGTAAAGTAGCCTGTGCAGTTTTGTCCTGTGAGTTTTCTCACACAGAAGTCCTGATTCCCACTTGGATTAGCCTGAGACAGAGAAATTAACTAATTAGAGGGGAATCTTAACCTGAAGTCTTCAAGTGACAGAACAAATTCTAGACATTCAGTTAATACAAAGCTAGGTCTAACTGAACTGAGAGCAAGAGGAAGAGGGTGGTGAACAAGAATAGCGACTGTGAACATTCTGAGGACAAATAATGCCTTGCTAACCTGATAGCCTTCATACAGGAGGCTCTGTGGGCAAGGGCAGAGCAGTGGACATCAGTTAGCTGAAGCTCAGGGAGAATTTAACTTGTTTTTCAGTGATATAGCCAAACTGGAGACATATGAACCAGATGGGTGGACTACCCAGGTGGGTAGAAAATTATCTAAACAATGAGATTCAAAGTGTAGTGATCAGCAACTTGATGTCCAGGTGGTGACTCACCACTTTTTACTGGTCTTGCTTTGGGGCTAGTAAGGAGTACAATACTTTTGGGATTTTAAGAACCAATTGTGCCTAAGAACAGAACACAGCCTAGGCAAGATGGAGAGGGCACCAAAAAGCATCCCATGATGAACACAATGGAAGGAAGAACTGTCTTTCTGGAAAAATGAAAGGCTGGAATAATGGACAATCCAAAAGCTCGTGATGTTCATCAAAAACAAAAGCCAAGTTCTATCCTTGGCATGGATCAGCCCTATGCAGCTGTGCACTCTGAAGGTTACCTGGCTGGAAAGGAGCTTTGAAGAAGAGAATCTGGGCAACCCTTACGGACAGCAGATTTAGGATGGGACACAAGTGTGCCATTGGAGGATGGAAGAGCTACACACAGAGCTGTGTGAACAAGGAACCGGCAGGCAGATTATTACTCTTCAGGACACACCTGGAATACCCTGTCCAGCTTTGATTTTCCCAGTAGATTCTGATAGACTGGGACAAAACACAGAAAGTTCAGTAAAGGGCTGCTAAGTTGTTCAGAGGCTGAAACCCTTTGAGAGGCAAGAGATTGGATAGTCAGGTCTAATTTCAATGACTTTGGAAAGGATATTGCACCAGTCAACCTCCAGAGGTTCCTTCCAACCTGAACTATTTTATGATTCTAAGATCACAAGTAAAAAGAAGCCCAGAGTTTTGTCTCACTACAAGTGATGTAAAAATGAAATGTAGCAAAAAAAAAAAAAAAA
>VYXF01008448.1:0-20499 GCA_013397295.1 Polioptila caerulea
ATCCAGCTTCTATTAATGAATCTTGTACTTGTAAATTTATTCTGAGATGAGATTTCTTCAAGCTTCTCTCAGCTTCCATTGTATGGCTTTTCTGCCTGCCATCAAACCAGCAAACTCATTCCACAAGATCTTAACATTATTTGTATTTTGTCTAAAGAAGGGATAAATCAATTAGTTTCTGGCAAAATATGAACATTTTATTAGCATAAGTCACAAAGCTGAGTGATCCAGAATCCAAAGTAATTGTCGGGATTAGTACAAGGTACTCACAGTCATCTGTCAGCTAAGTGTCTCCATCTGTCTGTGTTTATGGCTGGATTAGAAAGGGGAAGTTTGCAGAATCAGTAGCTCAGTCCCTCACCTTCATATCATCAGCTAACAGCACTCAGCTTTCTTGCCACTAGACAAGAGTCCTTCCAAGAGTGAGGTAACCACAGCTGGTTATCAGGACACAGTATTCTCAAGCAGAGTCCAAGGTCTCTAACACATAAAAAGCCATAAATAAATAAAACCTACCACTGATGGGCAGAAAAAAATATTCAAGCTCCATATACACTTCAGAGTTCCCAGATTCATGAGAGGGTCCAGTATCACACTCACAATCTAAGCCCCACAGTGTTTTCACTTTTACAAGCTGCTTATTGTTGTTGCAAGTTCCCTAGTTCATGTATCTCAACTTTGTGAGTGAGGCTCTACATACTCCACATTTTAAGAACATCTTTGAGACTTGAAGATTAATTCCAGCATTTGTCCACCCTCTTTATGGAAGTGACCTCAGAAATACCTGGCTGTGGGCTTGCTCAGTTGCTAAAGCCAAGGAAAATCTTACGCATTTATTGTACTTTGAAATAAATTCAAGTATGCACTTGCCCAAAGTATGGATGTATTTAGTATGTTCTGTCTGATGAGTTGATTCCATGTGTTTTTTGGGCTATTCAACAACATCAAAAACCCAGTACATTCAATTCAGAAACTTCCCTAGAAGAACCTCCAGGGCAGGTAGAACCTTTTGACAACTTACGCAAAGGTTACCTTTGCCTAGATTAAAGGAAAGAGGAAACCTGAAGCTGCATCTCAGAAGGTGAAACTTGAGATGAATAGGCTGTTCAAACCATTATCCAACCATCTGCTAATTGTATTCCCACCTATTTTTTTCCTTCTGTCTCATTAACACAAAAATATTACTACAATCCCTTCAACTGTCAAGAAAGCCAGGAAATTGTCCCTCCCTGAAGAAGTCTTCTCAATGGGATCCCTGAAGATCATTGTACTGCATTTCAGGAGATCAAGATTTAACAGTCTGGTGCTAATTCTGGAAATGCATTTCCAACATAAAGACTATTATTTGTGCAGTTCTAGTTTGCAGACATGTTTTCTGAATTGACTAATCTCTTGCTAAAATCCATCATGGGTCAGTAATTACAGAAGAATATAGTCTGACTATCACTAAGTAAAATAGAAGACAAATAACTCCATTAATTATGGAGCTAAGCGAACATGGATGGCAACTTGTGGTATTCATGTGGCATCCACCAAAATTTTGATGCCTAATAATGATGTCAAAGGACTGGACCTTTTTCTCTAATTGCCCTAAAGAGTGGCTTCCTGAATGGATTCTCTGGGGAATGTGAAGAGCTAATCTTGCCTTGCCATCAACCCATCAGCAGGGAAGCATTTGTAAGGGTTTTCCTCTACAGGTAGTGACAGTCATGTTGACTATCTGGGGTCAATATCCATGAAATTTTGTCACTTGTGTCATATATAGTTGGAACTGGCTAGCCTGTTCAAGCAACATTGTGAGAGAGAGAGAATAGAAAGGAAATTCTGAGCAAATGAATATCCCAGACTTCCATTTTCCCCTTTGACACATGTCATAAGAGTCACATGTCTTTATAAGCCTTGTTTCCTGAGGAAGCATTTTGATTTACTCTCTGAGCAGCAAAAGCACTCAACAGGCTTTTCTGCCAGTTTGATAATTTTGTGTCCTGAATACAGACTTAACAGTCAAAATGACAGAAAGGACAATTAACCAGTTTCTGACATCACCTGGTGTGTCTATCCTTTGGAGCTCTGTTGAAGTCACTGAGATTACTCTGTATTTCCACTGATGTGAGCAGGTTAAAGCATAGCCTAATTTATGCTGCAACTTACTTTTTTAGGGAAGCATAGGATTTTCCATTTTGTATTACAATACTTAATTGGGAGTTGTTTGTTATTGTAGCATTTATTGTCATGTGGCCTAAGTGTTAGTGGGCAGAGTAATTTGTCAGTGTAATTTTGTATTTCCTGAAATCACAGATCCTTGGATGTCTCAGACACAGTGCTCCAGCCAGTGGCAGCATAGATGTGACTGAGCTGTAAGGAGCTCTTGGTACTGCCTTGCCTCATAAACCGTGATTTATAGCTGTGTATCTCATTATTTGTATTGTTGTTGTTTGCAGCTATATGGCAGGAGTGCTCTTCACGGTGTGCCAGAACTGTATTTGCTCTTGGATGTCAACATTTCCTCAGCAGGACTGCATGATTTTGGCTGGGCCTAGTTAGCTTCCATATATATATGGATATATTCATATGGATATATTCATATGCATACCCTCTTGTGCCTGCGCCACTGTTCTGTCAATCTGTTTGATGCTGGTCTTAGAATATTTTGGGTTGGAAGGGACCTCTAAAGGTCATCTAGTTCCAATCTCCCTGCAAAGAGCAGGGTCACCTCCCACTGCATCAGGTTGCTTGGAGTCCTGTCTGGTTTAATCTTGAATGTTTCCAGGGATGGGGCACCCACCATCACTCTGGGCAACCAGTTCCAGTGTTTCACCACCTTCATGGTAAATATTTTCTTTATTATAGCTAGTCTAAATTGACTCTCTTTCAGCTTAAAACCATTACCCCTTGTCCTAATCCACAGGCCCTACTAAAAAATTCAGCCCCGTCTTTCTTATAAATTCCCTTTAGGTTCTGGAAGGTGCTGTAAGGTCACCCACAGCCTTTTCTTCTTGAGACTGAACAATCCCGACTGTCTCAGCCTTTCTCCATTGTAGAGGTGTTCCAAATTTTTTACTATCTTTGTGGCCCTCCTTTGGACATGCTACAAGGTCCAATGTATGTAACATTTAAAAGTTACAGTGTTTGTCACCACAAAGAAAGAATGTCCTGACAAAGAGCTACACTGGCATTTCCCATCACTTGGACTGCAAAATCCTGACTGAGAGATGAAGGTCTATGTGGAACATGGAGTAAATGTATGTCTTTACAATGAAGGGTCTTTTAACAGTCTGTTTAGTCACAGTCAGATTAAATTACCTAAAAATTGGAAAACACATTCTTGAAGAGTTCTCTTCTTACTAGCTAAATGGGGGGACAGTGAGGGCATGCTGGTTTTGGCTGGGGTAGAGTTAATTTCCTTCACAGTGACTGGTATGGGGCTGTGTTTTGGGTTTGTGCTGAACAAAGGGTTGATAATATAGAAGCATTTTTGTTGTTGCTGTGCAGGGCTCGCACAGCGCCAAGGCCCCTTCTGCTTTCCACACTGCCACCCTAGGGGAGCAAGGCAAATTGTGAGGAAACACAGCCAGGACAGGTGACCCAAACTGACCAAAGGGATATTCTAGACCATATGACACCTTGCTCAGTATGTAAAGTAGGGGGAGGAAGGAGAAAGGGGCGATGTTTGGAGGGACGACATTTGTCTTCCCAAGTCACAATCACGGGTGATGGGCCCTGCTCTCCTGGAGATGGCTGGACACCTCCCTGCCTATGGGAAACAGTGAATCAATTCCTTGTTTTGTTCTGTTTGTGTGTGCAGCTTTTCCCTTCCCTATTTCACTGTCTTTATCTCAACTCATGGATTTTCTCACTTTTACCCTTCTGGTTCTCCCCCCAGTCTTGCTGGTGGGAGAGTGAGCAAGCAGCTGTGTGAGGCTTGGCTCCTGGTTGGAATTAAACCCTCACAGAGGGCCAGCTGCTCCCTAAGGGCTAGGAACCTGGAAACAAACAACAGTAACATGCCTGGCAGGGCAGCAGATTGACCAGGCTAGGTTTACTTCCACCATACCTAAATGATGCAAGCAGACTAGACCAGGGTCAGCTGCAACCTAGAGTCCAGATCATTAGGCAATCTTGTGATGATGAAGCAAGTGCAAGGTCAAGACAGGATGTCAATCCATGGGATAGAGTCCAGTGATTGTGGGGAGGGTCTGTAGAGACAAGACAGGTCCATGAACAACACCCAAAACATGGGGTTTAAGATCAGGCACAGGCAAGACTGTGGCTTCTCTGGAGACCAGTAGCCCTACAGCAAAGGTCAAGAAAGGGCTCTAGTTAGCTCAGGGCTGAACTCATAGGAACCTCCTGGGACCATGGTCAGGGATAGTTCCATGGTTCCAGGAGACCATGAATGGGAGAGTTCAGGCTGGTCGGAGAAACTAAAGCCAGTTAGGGCAGTCAGGGCACTGACAGCTTTAAACTGAAAATACTGTAGAAATAGTAAGAAATATGGCCCATTATTTAGATGAAACTTTCCTCAGTACAAAATGCTCTGTAAGTATCTGTTCTATGTGTCTGAATTCTGCTTGAACTATCCCATATGAAAAACATTTTCCATCTAAATTGATTATGGTCTCAAGCTAATGTGAGCTCTAGAGCTTGCAGAGCTCACAGAGGAGCTTTAACTGCAAGATTCAATGCATTTCCAGGGAACATGGCTAGTGTGTGTTCATCGAGTTTTTTCTTAGTCTATTAGTCTCATTTTGTGTGAAAGGGAGTCAAGGGCGTGATCTCTTAATGGAAAACAGATTGCTATGCTTTCAGTTTGGGGCAGTATTATATTATATTAACAGAAATACTCAGCTGAGAACAGGTCTCCAAAAGAGGCTTGTTCTGTGAAGAACAACAACTTCTCCAAAAAGAGAAGTTATCTTTTTTCTCAAAAATAGTGGTATCTTCAACTTCTCCAAAAAACCTGTAGGCCCAGTGATTTAGCTGCATTATGGGAAATTGCCTAAAGTCCCCGGAGTACCTGATCCACACTTACAGTCCTCATCTCATGTATTCCTAGTGAGAACTTAGTTCAAAGATATGTTGAGTCTTTTCTGGAAATCCAGCAGTTTTTATTAATAATCCAGCAGTTTTTATTAATAATCATAAAAAGTGGAAAATGTAACTTTTAATGATTTTTAATTGGAGCAGGGACTTAAATCTTGTTTTCACCTGCACTGGACAAGTGCCATATCAGCTAAATGTGCAGAACCAGTCACTTGGACCCAGTAGGAGTAATGTTGACTTGCATTTTGGCCCATCAAATGTCTGATTGTTTTTCTGAAGTGGATTCTTGTCAATAGAAGAAATCAAAATGGAGAAAGCTCATCTCAATTTATTGGCCTTTACATAGGTAAAACTGAAATCCACAGTTCTGTTCAGGAAAATGTGTCTTCAGCAAAGAGTCCTATTATAAAATCAATATAATTGTGACTCTTAGTGATTGCCATCTTTCCTAGCACCGGACAACACGGTGTTGGAATCAATATTCCACAACTGAGTGGAAGGAAAGAATGCAAGATAATAAGAATAACATGTTTCTGTCTTGATAGGATGCTGAGCACTGTAAATCACTGTGGACTTCAGCCAGAAAGAGTCTTCAGCTCCTGCTGAGAGTGTCAGCAGCAGTGATTTTTCCAAGTTTGTATCCCTTTGCACAAAAATTGTGCAAATTCGAGCCCCTTCTCTCTGGTCCAATAAATTCTGAAATAGATCTTCATTCTCCATTCCTGGAACTTGTGATTTCAGTCTCTAGGGATTTGGCTTTTCTGTGTATTTTCCCCTTAAAATGTCTCTAGTTGAACAAAATAAAATTATTTTTTCTACAGCGTATTGGCAGAAGTAATAGAAAATCAGTCATAGAATTCCAATATATTTTCAGCCAGTGTCTAAATGTCTGTTCAGATATGCTGAGAATGGACAGTCAAACCCAATGCTGGCCTTAACCAGCTTAATTAGCTACTAGCACATTGGGTTCAGATGAATTGCATCACCTTACTCTAAGGTTAAATAGGGTATTTGGAGAGCAGTCTCTTTATGCTTTTGCTCTTGTTTTGATAGAACATGCCCTTTGTGGTGAGCTCTTTGAGTGAAATTCCACAGTCCCCAGCTGGAATGTAAATACAAGTGGAAATCCTTAGGTGGTGAAAAGTGTTGTATCTCTAGTCAGCCAAAGTCAGGTGAATAAATACAATTTCCATGGCAAACATAACCCATAGTAAATGAACAGCATGGTGTGGTCAATTTGTTTTTCTCTGTGTGTAGCTGAGCTCTCAAGTAGGATTCTGTATCTAGAAATAACTCATACTGGGATCCTTCCTACCCTCCTCATAGTTAGGTTTCTTCCTTTTTGCTTCATGTCCTATTTCCCTCGCTCTCAGTATGACGGTACATCCTGAAGAATTCTTGTTGAGTTGTCACACAAAGGATATTCCTTAGATAGCAGGAAATGCAACTCAGATACATGGCTTGAAAAGGAACTGGTTGGTTCTGTTACATCCCACGGTTGATGCTGTGCCGTAGGGGGGAGTTGTCTTACTGTGAAATTCTGTGTGAAGCTGACACAGAGTGCCCCACTCTGCTGGAAGAAAGCAAATTTTTTTCGTACCTTTTTGAAGTGAATGGAATGCTATACCCTAGCAGGACAAAGGAAGTAGGTATTGCTGCTGCTGAAGCCTATCAGCTGGGAGGCAGTGACTCTGAAAGTCCAGCTTGTGGCAAATGACTGCATATGACCCTTTGGGGCAGGGCTATGGCTGAGTGAGCCCAGTGAGTGATGGCTGGATAATCACCGGGTGTATAAACAGACAACCCTGAATAAAGGGATCAGATGTCCTCTGCAAACAGCACTGGTCATATGTATCTGGCACCAGATCTGTGCCTGGTTCTGCTGTCCACACTTCAAAAAGGTGATGAAAAAATAATGAGAGTTTAGAAACTACTGCAGATATGACAGATATGACTCCCACAAAGGGAGTCTTAGCAGTGAGAAAGCAAGTCAACCAGGGCCTGTAGGTAACTGTACAGACAGAAGATTTTGATTGAACAGCTTGGACAAAGGCAGAAGTCATCAGGAGTCTGCAAGTTTGCACATTGTGAGATAGACAAAATCAAACAGAAAGTCAAGTGTGGATACATGGTGAGGCCAAAGAGTTGCTGGGAAAAAAACAACAGCAAATGCAGTGTATTCCTCTTTCCTTGAAGGGACTAAGTAGATTTACATTATGGCTGGCAGTTTGCCTGTGAGATGTCCTCCAGCTCAGAGAAGTCTTATATAGGATTTCTGTGTCTTGTATTTCACTGGAAGTGAAAATAACCTCCTGTTTTTCTCCCTTAGCCATAAAATCTATGTCTACCTTCTCACCTGCTTCTTTGACCTGTGGGATTGCTTATTCTCCTTTGTGGTGGGTTTGAGCACAATTCTTAAAGCTGAGATAGTTTATATTCCTAATCTACAGGAAAGGTGGATTAAATTCACTGGGATCATTTTTCAAATTCTCATCATAAACAAAGAAGATTGTCTATGCTCATTTCAGTTGTGTTATTGTATGAAAATGTCACGTTTAGCAAATAACTGGGATCTTGCTGCTGCTGCTGCTTGTGTCTTCACCTCGCTCCTCATCTTCTTTGGGCCAACTGCAGCTGTTGTGTTGGTGCTGAGTGGCTAGGAAAATAATGATCTGGAACTCAGCAGCACATTGTGTGCAAGCAATGATTTTATTGCCAAGAGTATGTATAAAATAAATTACTGCCACAATCCTTCTAGAAATCCTCTCTTTCCTTAGCTCTATGGCATCTCCTTGGACAGTGCTGCTGGGCTGGAGCTCTGGCAGGGACTGTGTGCACCAGGGCAGGAGGTTGTGATTTGGCATGTGGCAGTGGGAGGGTGGGAGAGGGAATAAGAAGGAGCTGGTGGAAAGGCTGAGGCTAAGTTTTGCTCCTTTTATGCTTTGGGACCAAGGTCATTTTTCTGAGACAAGCAGCTGGATGAAGAGAGCAGGACCAGGGTGAGAAAGAAGCTGGACAGAGATGCATAGTAGAATTGGTAAAAAGGAGCACCTTGAGAGGAAAAAGCAGGGCTATCATTCCTTTCCATGGATGGAAAATTGATAACTTTTTTTTTAATTCGCTTACCTAGAAACAATGCTGTGAAGGGGCTTAATCTTTATCTGTAGGATCAAAGAGGATGACAATNGATGGAAAATTGATAACTTTTTTTTTTAATTCGCTTACCTATAAACAATACTGTGAGGGGGCTTAATCTTTATGTGTAGGATCAAAGAGGATGACAATCGAATATTTCTCTCTATTTGATAAAACAACATAGATATGTGTTATTTGAAAAAATTCTGTGTCCTGTTGTCTGCCATACATTGCTACTAGTGTGCCATATTTTTGTTTTTCTGATTTTTCAGGAAGCCTTTAAAGAAAATGTGTCATATGATTGTGTACTTAAGGGTTGAACCATAGAGTGCCTCCCCAGGAGAGCCTAATTAATGTAAGCAACATAAAAACCCAAGCACGTTAGATTGTTTCTGATTTGCAATTATCTGTCATGACAATGCCTAGCATTGTTTTCATAATTTCATTTTTCTGTTTGTTGAATTGTCTGGTTCAACCCGGTAGGGAACTCCCTAATCTAGTAGGCACTGACTGCTTTTTGCAAGACTCATGCTCGTGCACAATGGTGTTACAACCCAGCCTCTGCTGAGATCCCTCGTCTGCCTTCATTTTCTCATACTATTATCATTCCATTTCTATGGCTTCCCTGAGTCCCAGCTGTCCAAACCAGCACATACCAAATTCTGCTGCCCATCTGTTCATCTGCACAGAGAAGCGTGACCACATCCCCACAGCCTCAACCAATTTCATTCACTTCCTGCTGTCTTTGGATTCCAGATAAAGCTTTTTTTTAAAAGAAACCTTCCCCTAATCTGTCCATTGACTGATGTTAGTGTGCATGCTTTCATTTAGGAGGAAGCTTTATCATAATGGTTGTATTGCTTTCCCAACAATGCCTGCCTAAGTAGGTTTGTGAGTTGAGACCATGGGCAGAGCAGGCATTTCTTTGTTTTTGTTCCCATTAGGTGTTCAGTGCCAGGTTGCTCCACGTTTCAACTGTCACCTGGTTTCCCTAGGAAGTTCTTGTGTCAAAAATTTGCATTTACTCATTGCTGTGGTAGGACTAATGTCAAAAGCCCCAGTCACTAATATGGCCCTGCTGTGTTTGGTGTTATATGAACACATGAAAATGCAGCCTCTTCCCCCAGTTGCTTACAATGTGCTAGCACCGTGCAACACGTACCCCTGCAGCAAGCACTTCTCACGTTATTCCCTGGTATGGATGCCTGCAAAATGAACATCATCTGGAAGCAATGGATCATTTTACCTAGGCCACCAAACATGTGTTTGTTGCTAATAACTTTGGTTCACTATTCGAGCATGCCCAAGCAAAATGAATGGCCTGGATTCAGAAGCCTTTGTATCCCACCTCCACTTTTCCCCACACATTATTCTATAAGCCCCTGATCTATGGACGTTTGTTTTATAGGCCTATGTAAAGGACCATGTGTTTTACAGAATAGAACACAACAATAGTGACAGCCACATTTTCAGCTAGTGTAGTTTGGGATCTGGATATCTTTCCTCTCCCTCTCTCCCTGTTTAGGTCACTGTATTATTTTCAGAACTGGCACATCTCAGCAGCCAGCATGTTACATGTGACTGGGTGGGCTCTGCTTTACCTGGGGGCTGCTTGAGTCCCGTGCCATGAGTTTGTCCCAGATTTAAACATGCAGTTTCTAGAAAAGATGATCCCTGCAAGGCAGTGACATTTAGCTCCTTTTTTGCAGCCATGACATCCAAGCAATGAGTAAGCCCACCAGAATACCTGTCTGGTGGTGCACACGCCTGTTGTGCTGGTCTGTGAGCCAAAGCACTTCAAGTGATGACCAGTGAAAGCAGGACACCATTGCCTGGGAAACCAAATAAATAGAAGCACACAGCCATCCATCACTGCCATCTGGAAAAGATTGGGCTGAACGTCTTCCTGTCAGGATCTGCTACAGTATTTATTTGTGTAGCTGAGCTTTGACTTTGGGG
Organism: Polioptila caerulea; assembly: GCA_013397295.1. NCBI lineage: Eukaryota > Metazoa > Chordata > Aves > Passeriformes > Certhiidae > Polioptila > Polioptila caerulea. The sequence goes on from VYXF01008448.1 coordinate 10,138, forward strand.
ATTTCAGCAAAATATTCCTTTCAGCGACGACTCGAAGAGAAGATTTGGGTCTGATTGTCAGGCTAGTGCTAATTCCTCTGTTCAGTTTTGCAAAATTACAACTGTAACTAATAGCTATGTTTCTTATTTTTTTCACAGGTAGGGACTTCACATGTATGGGAACAACATGTAAAAGATGATCTCATGTTGGTATTGTGTACACGTGTTACCAAAGCAGCATGAATGACCAAGAGCTGGTGACAAGTACAGGTGTAAATGATTCATGATGGATGAGTTTGCTCCTCTGGCGCCTGATAAGAAGAACAAGGTTTTGCTTAACACAAATAGTCTGGTGGATTCTCCTAACACAGCTGAAAGATGGAGTTTTTTAAACATTAAAAATAGAAACATCTGAATTTACCTAGAGTATAAGAAGCTTGTGGGTCAGGTAAGTAGTTCAGAGGATAAGGCTGTACTAAGGAATGTATATTGCAATGCAGTAAAACAAACCTTGAAATGTACTAAAGCTTAATACAGAAAGGACAGCATGAGGTGTACAAGCTATACAGAACAGCAGCGAGTAAGGAGGAAGTTGTACCGATTCATTTCTCTAAGTGAGGACACAAGAAAAGGAAATAAAAAATGTAGATGGGCATTTTTTTCTAACCACAAGTCAGAAGGATAATATGAGCAAACTCTTCTCAAACCAGAATATCACAGAATCAGAATCATAAAATCATAAAGAGTTGGAAAAGATCTCCAAGATCACTGAGTCTAACCTTTGATCAATTACCACTTTATTAACTAAATCATAGCACTGGGTGCCATGCCCAGTCTTTTCTGGAATACTTCCAGGGATTGTGCTGAGTACAGGTTTGCAGCCACTGTCCTGGTCCTGCTGGCCACACTATTCCTGATACAAACCAGGATGCCATTGGCTTTCTCAGCCTCCTGGGCACAGCTGGCTCATGTTCAGCTGCTGTCATCAGCATCCCCAGGTCCTTTTCCTCTGGGCAGCTTCCCAGCCACTCTGCCCCCAGCCTGTGGTGCTGCCTGGGGTTGTTCTGACTGAAAAGCAGGACCTGGCACTTGGCCTTATTGAGTCTCACACAACTGGCCTCAACTTATTGATCCAGCCTGTCCAGATCCCTCTGCAGAGCCTTCCTGCCCTCCAGCAGATCAGCACTCCCACCCAACCTGATGTCATCCAGGAACTTACCCTCGATCCCCTCATCCAGGTCATTGATAAAGTTTTTCACAGGACTGGCCCCAGTCCTGAGCCCTGGGGAACCCCACTGGTGACCAGCTGGATGTAACCCCACCCACCACCACTCTCTGGGCCCAGCCACGCAGCCAGATTTTAACCCAGCAAAGAATGCACCGGTTCAGGCCCTGGGCTGCCAGCTTCTCCAGGAGAATGCTGTGGGAAGTGCTGTCAAAGAGTCCAGATAGACAACACGCACACCCTTTCCCTCACCCACTGCTAGGGTCACCTGGTCATAAAGGAAGGTCAGTTTGGACAGAGTACCACAAAACGTCACGTTTCGGGAGGAGCATAAGCTTTATGTATGCTGATGCCTGCCAGAAGTTCCCTTTGGTCAAAGAAGGGCAAAATAATTTCCTAAACTGAATAAAAAAAATAATATTATTGTTCAGAGGAGAGGGAGTGTAGCCAGGGAAGGCACTATGTGCTTAGCCATCTGAGAGTGCTGGAGAGCATGTGAAAGGCACAGAACAGTCTGGCACCAGGACTCAGGGTTCTGCTGACAGAGGACATGGACTGAATTACTAAATTCACAAATACACTGAAGAAATAGAAGAAAGAAAAGAAAAAATTTAATTAAAAATAGAGAGGACAAAAGAAGAGGGAATTGCAGTGGGCTTATTCTGTGGGAAAACAGGCAGACATTGAATTAACACATTCAGAGATGGATCTAATAGTCAAGAAAAGTCTAATAGTCAAGGTTAATTGTCAAGAACAGAATGCAAGAGTCCAACACACTGTTCTGCAAAGCTGCAGTAAAGGTGTCTGAGACTAAGAGCTACTATTAAGGGAGAGATTATGGTGTGGAAGATTTTGGTCTGGCCAAAACCAAGTGCTGCTGATTTGCAGGAAATTTATTCAGTATAGTTTTGGTCCAGAGAAACCAAACCTCAGAGCACGTGCAGAAAAGCATCTTCCTTACCTTTCAGCTCTTCACTTGAGGTGCTGGTCTTCCCAGTTGGGTGAAATATGTTTTGCCAAATAGTTTGCGAGAGCAGTAATACATAGATGAAGAAATAAGCACTAAGAAAAGGTGAAATTATTTGCTTTCAGGGGTCAAGCAGTATGGTGTGTAGTTTCTTTACTATTTTACATGAAGTCTTAGGAAACTGTCAGACTTGAAAGCAATGGCCTAAAAGCAGAAGAGGAAAATTTCTCAGTGATTAGCTTGCTTTCCAGTGAAGATGAGACTTTGGCATTCTGTAAATAAAATGTATAAACTACTGTGTTTAGTGAAGTTTACATCAAAACCACCACCAACAACAACAGATAGGGGACTGGAAAATGAGGAGAAGAAATAAAATCAAAAATCCCTTCAGCTGCTGGACTGTGGCTTTATGTTGTTGGAACAGTAACTCCGGGACCTCTATGTATCATGGCGATGTAAGTTCTACCAATGCTTTGATATTTTGATGGACAGATGTTGCAGGGATGCTACAATAATCACATCTGCTTTCTCTATCCAGTGTCTTGCTTGCTTAGGGCTCACTCTAGAGAGGTCAAACAGCATTGCTTCTGTGCTCCTTGCCTCTGCTCCCTTGGAGGAGGCAGCGGTTTTATTTTCCTCTCTGGAGGAATCCTGACGTGCAGTTGTACTGGGATGGCTGCACTGTGAGCCTGTCCCTGTGAGCCTGGCTCACTTCTCTTCCTGCTCAGTGATGCCTTCCCTGGCTGCCTGACTGGCACGTAGTAGCCAGCTCACAGTGTCCTGCCACCATGGAAAGCATGATCAAGGATTCTGAGAGCAGCTGTCTTTTTATTTTTGATACCTTACATTCTGTAACAGAACTTGGAAAGAAAGGGAGCTTTGGTGTTTTCCTAAAATGGGCTCGTTTCATGCTGTTAACTCACACTGTTCACCTGTGACAGGTAATATTTTGGTTTGTTTCTTTTGCTAAAAGGATTGTGTATCTCATCCTTTGTCCATACAAATAGCATATTTGTATATTAAGAGGGCCAATTTTGAAGACTGAAAATACAGAAAGACATAAAAATATAACGATTTATGATTTTAAAATATATTTAATGACTTCTAAATAAGCCGAACAACCTTCTTGCATTTGAGTTGTGGTTTCTGAACTCTCTGATGGGCAATGCAGTAGCCTGAAGCTAAAGGGGAATTTCTTCTGTTGATCTTTATAGGTGCAAAACAATACCACCATGTATTATTGCTAATAAACTCAATTTTATTTTATTTATATAAGCTGCCTCCAAATATGCTGTGTGCACTGGACTGAGGAGGGAGGGATTTATGTCATTTTAGAAAAGACACACAGGAAGTCTCAAGTGAAAAGAGAGGAAGAAAGGCTGAAAGGAAGGAAGAAGGGGAGAAAGAAAGAAAGAGAAAGAGAGAAGGAAGGAAGACGTGGAAGGAAGATGTGGAAGGTGTGAAAGAAAGAAAAGAAAGAAAAGAAAGAAAAAGAAAAGAAAGAAAAGAAAGAAAAGAAAGAAAAGAAAGAAAAGAAAGAAAAGAAAGAAAAGAAAGAAAAGAAAGAAANAAGAAAGAAAGAAAGAAAGAAAGAAAGAAAGAAAGAAAGAAAGAAAGAAAGAAAGAAAGAAAGAAAGAAAGAAAGAAAGAAAGAAAGAAAGAAAGAAAGAAAGAAAGAAAGAAAGAAAGAAAGAAAGAAAGAAAGAAAGAAAGAAAGAGAAGGAAAATTGCCTGCTTGAACAGAGGCTAGATTTTGCTTTGATGAAGCCGCAAAGAATGTGAGCACATATGAAGAACCTCTTATGAAAGTTTTTGGAACTCAAATAAGACATACTTCACTTCTCAAAGCATTGCCATAGAGCAATCCCTCATGTCCCATTTAGTACATCAGCCACAGTGCATCAAGCACCTTCAATTTATCACTCTGGCATCTCTCAAGTACCTTCTGTTCAATCCCCTCCTTCAACCCAGGCAGTTGTCTTTATTCTAGCACGTCTTTAAATGCAGGAAGACTAGGAAGGCAGAAGGAGGACAAAAAAACACTGCAGCTTATATCATGCTACTGACAATTATTTTAAAGTGATAGAAAATGAAGGATGAAGCAGGAGACTGAGTGAAAGCAAATGTAGAGCCCGTCATCAAAAAAAGAGCAAGATTGATGCTAGTGAATGCTGTGGCTGTCTCAGATGGCATGCAGGCTACCAGCTGGATTGTTAGCTGTTAGTTACTTTGTTGAGGTTTTTTTAAAAATATTCATGGTAACTTTTTGAAAACATTTTTCTCATTTCTGGAGTCACACTCTATGAACTGTAAAGTCACAGTAATGTGCTCGTCGGCCAGGAATTGTTTAGAGTCAGGAGTAGAGCTGGTAGATATTTTTCACTTGAAAACAATTTTTTGATGAAAAATGGCCTCTTTTGTGAAACCTTCTGTATTTAATGAAAAACAGAAAGCAAATATGTTCTTTGACTAAGTTAAGAGTAAATATCATCCCAAGGCAGTGTGAGCTCCACATGAAGGGGGAAATCAAAGAGTGGGAAAGTGCACACGCTCCCTAGAGCTTCTTTCACTCAGAATCTGTCATTTCCTCCATAGGGGTGCTTAATTGGAACTGGTGCAGGATACAAATGTTGAATACAGAGGAAAACAGCAGTTGGAGAAGGACAACTGCTGCTGTATGCCTTATCAGAGAATATCAGGTAAGGGCTGATATTGTTGTCCTCAGATTCAGAGTCCATGCTCTTCCTGTTTGAAAGATTTACTCATGCAATGATACTTTCTGGTCATTTTCATCTTAGTGTTATTCGTAGTTTTCCAGTGATTCTGGAATATTTATGGTCTGATGTGGGTTCACAGAGTGAGCCATGACTGAGGCATTTTTCACCCTAAACATAATTACCTTCAAGTTGTCATCATTCCCTAATGTGCTTAGTCTCTGTTCAGAGTTCTGGATTCATCTCCCTCATTTAAGTAGTAAATAGTTTTGGAGTCATATGTCATTGAACATCTCTGTACTTAAACATATGTGAACTCTCAAGGACTAAATTTATTCCCTGGCCTCGCCTCTTGATTTGCAAGGAGAGACAGCCAGCCTTGTGTGGTACAAGAGAGCTCATTTAGTGATTAACTTGGTGCTCCATTCCTTTAGAACATGGCACAAGACAGACTGATGCCATGACTGGCTGCATTTCACTGATGTACTTCTATAAGCTGATGTCTTAATCACATTTCTTGTCAAGGTGAAGGGTTACAGACAGTCCCCAGAGGCAGATATTTTGAACAGGACCTCTGTCACTTGCACTTTTGGGAAGCTTATTCCAGATAAAGGTCCTGCTTTGGAGGAGCAATGAACAGAGGCCATGGATCACCTAGGAATTCAGCTGGCAGCTCTGACAGCTGTGAAATTGTCCTATCAGCAGTGTCATTGAAGGGAGTGCCACACAGATCTTGAAACAGAGCTAAGTGACTAGGGATCACCCATTATTTCCTCATGGTGCTTCACATTGGAATAAACTTCACGCTTTTCCCTTAAATCTGATCTGGTCAGAGAGCACTGAGAACTCTCTGTGTGAAGAAGTGAACATGGGGAGGGTGTGGTCCCTCCTGTGGCCACTGTAGAGGGTCCTCACTGTTCTCCAGGACTGTATCCCACTGAAAAGCAAGGAACCAGACACACTGTGTCTGGGAGGGGAAGTCTTCCTTGGTAAACAGTATTCACAGCTCATGGGCAAGCAAAAATCCTAGAAAAGAGGTAGCAACTTGCCACTGTCTTATTTTTTTTCTTTATTCTGTGATTAGTAGCACTTTTGACATCCCAGATTGTTTCTTTTGCACCGAGTGTTAGATAGCCAAGGGATGCATAGGGCCCTACAACAGAGGCACTATTACACATCTGTGCTCATGCTCCATGGTGGTTTTACTTCAACTTGGCTTGAGGATCACGTTATTTATTATTAATTTCATTTTATTTATGCTGATATTTGAAAGGAAAAAAAACGTGTTGTTTGTTTCTGATGAAGGAGCAGTTGCAAATAAATGACAAAACTTATCAGTCAAGTGGGAATGACTGCTGAAGCTGAACATTCAGAATTCTTTTTTAGTTCAAAGGCTCTCTTTAATTTGTTCATGACCATCTGCAATTTTCACCTCTGAGACTCACAGTTTCAAGTCTGACCATTGGCCACATTTTTTTTTAAATGTGAGGAAAATTGATTTAGTAGTTCCTAAGTATGAGGAAAAGTGCAAACCCCATGCTTTCTGAGTAAGAAGGGATGGAAATGTTCTTATGATAATATAGCTGCAGACAAAAACTTCAAAATAGGCAAAAAAAGTGTCTTCACTGAAGACAAAATATTGTGGATGTCCTGGTGAAAACTGATTTTCTTTTGCCTGAATAACAAGTGCTTGGGGATCACACTTAGCCTTGGCTCAGTTAGTTTTGAAGTGCTCCTGTGGTATTTTTAACAGCAAATGCCCACTGGAGCCTTTACTGCATCCATTGTGTTTCCCATACATAAATTGTTTTTGTGAACTGTTTGTCTGGTGCATGCAGTAGTGGAGGGCACTGTACATGAGTGTTTGAAGTAGAGAAAATGGTATGGCAGAAGTAGGCAGATTTCATTGGTGTTGTAGCATTATGATCGCTGCTTTAATAATTGCCTTGGCATTCTGAAGGATCAAAACGCTATGGAAATAAAAGTTGTAATGTAGTTATATAAAATTAGAGCGGCAGTAAAAATGAGAGTGGGCTAGAGCCAGGAGAGGACACATGAGAAAACAGTTCCTAAAGTGAAACATGGATTAAAGGTTCATTTAAACAGGTTGCTGTGAGGCTCTGGACTGACCACAAGCATGTTAAGGCAGCATTCAGCTCCTCTATAAAACATTTGCTGGTCCACAGGAAGAGTTTGTTGCATTAAGTAATTTATGGGGTGCTAAGAAGTTCCTTAAGCTATTATTAAAAACATACAAAATCTTCCCTGGTTAGGACTCTAGTAACTCAGACTTCTAACTAAGCAGAACTGATAGGGCAGGCCTTTTGATGTTTAATGAGTTCTGAAGCAGATGTGAGATGTGATAGACAGGGGAGCTGGGGTGATTTAGTGCTCATGGAACAAAATGATGAGATCCCCTCCTGAAAAAGAAAATGTAGCTAAAAAGGACAGGTTTTCTGGTTTTGGGGGGTTTTTTTCTTCTTCCCCCCTTCTTCCTTCTTGGTGCATGTGTTTTTGATTTCCTCACCCCGTGCCTCTCAGTGCTGGCTTGTTTCCATTCAAACACACACAGAACACTGAAAACTAATTAGCCCTGGATGCAGCCACAGGAAGTTAGCCTGCCAAGTCCCCTTTCCCCCACAATTCCTCAACTTTCTCAGCTTGCCTCAGGCCAAGGGCCTTGCACTGGGCCTCTCTGTGTAGGTTGCCAGGTCTAATTTTACAATTTCCCTTCACCTTATCAAGTGTGCCCCAGGCCCAACAAGGGGGAAAGGATCAGAGCCAATGTTGTGTTGTGGGCCTTTCTCCCCCACACCCAGTCCCCACCCACCTCTTTTCTTTTCTGCATCAGTTTTGGGAGTCTTGGTCGTATCTAGTTTCGGTGTTGACTTGTTAATCTGACCTTTGCTAATGCTTTTTAAAGGAACTAAAGAGAACTTCACCATCTTGTAAAACTTGAAAGTCCCTCCTCTCCAAGAACTTTTCTTGAAGGTTAACAAATTTTCCCGAGAGCCAGAGGAGTACAGGTGTCAACCATTTTCAGGCATCTCATTTCAAAGCAGAGCCCACCACAATCCCAATGTGAGAAGCCAGAGTCTGATTAGAGGAACACAGCAGGCTGGATGCCAGCCTACAGTGGGCAGAGTCATGACATGTGCAACTTGACAAGAAATTACCAGCTTGGCTGCAAAATTATCACGGGTTGGAGGCATATTGGGGTCCTCTTCTTGATTCTTGTGTTGCTGTGGGACATTTAGCAAAAGTCACTTCAGCATTTTTGACACCCCTTTCTAAGCTGGTTATACCAGGACATAAGACCTATAGAGAGTACTTTGAGTTTTGTGGATTAAAGGCACTGAAATAGGATATCTATTATCAAATCACAGTGGAAGGAGTTGGAGAGGGTAAGATATCAGGCAACTGAAGCCCTCCTTCCTTCTTCTGTGGGATAGAAGAGTGGAAACTCCTGGCCCTGTTGGGCTGTTGCCCATCTTGTCCAGTGTCCAGAACCCAAAAGTCCTCAGAGCAAGATTTGAGGATCCTGTGGTACAACAGCTGAGGAAAGGGAAGAGGATAGTTTGACCTTTTGTCCCAGTGCCATTCAAATCTCCAGGAGTTTGGAAGTTTTTTAGAACAAAACACTTGCTGCTGTTGCCTGTGGCAGCTGTGGATGTTCTTGGCCCTCTTTAATTGCTGTTGGGCTTTGAGCTGTGCCCGTTTCCTGAAGCAATGAGCTCCACAGTGTAATTGTGTTTTGTGTGAACATCCTCCTTCCATTGATGGGCACTGTGAATATCTGGAGAAACTCCTGCAGTGTCTGCTGATGCTACACCTGCTCTGTGGACAGAGAACTCCAGCAAGCATGGCTGAGAGAGGAGGATCATCTGGGAACCACCTCTCTATCAACTCAGAGTTTGAAAATAACCTGAAGAAAAATATTAAGTACAGTGCTAGGAATGGGTGCTGTAGGAAAGGAAGAATATCCTATTCTTATTTTATTCCTTCCTGATATAAGACTTGAGAAGAGTTTTGTAGTTAAGTTACATCTTAAACACTTTTACCATCTTTGCCTTTGATTTCCATGAATGTTCTTCCTGTAGAGCAGGTGGTGGCATCTGACATGAAACAATGTGTGGGGAGCCTGCCACCTCTTTTCACGGGCTGTCAGCCTCTTTTCATGGCCCACAAAATGCCTGTTATGCTGTTCTATTTAACATTTCATACATTTTGTAAGGGTTAGAGAAAACTCAGTTACAGAGGAGCACACTGTTCTGAAGTGGAGACCAAGCAGGAGCACAAAAATATGATGTTCCAGAGTCCAGTTTGGAGCATTCTTTAATGTGTGGTGTGTAACATGTGAGTAGTCCTTTAAAACGAAAGGGACTGGTCTGGTGACTGCTGTAATGCTAAGTTCAAATAGCTTAATGAGCTCAGGCAACCTTGATAATTTTTAGGGAAAAAACTGTCTTCTTTGGGTACAGACAATCCTGCTCATGTGATGTCAGACATATCAGCACAGCATGACTTCTGTTGAGCAGTCTGTTTTTTCCTCTGCATCTGGACCTGGCACAAGTGGCTCCCAGTGTATTTGGCCTGTCCCTATTAGAACACTGAAAAATGTAAATTTGGCAGGGTAGTAGAACTAGCAGCTCACTAGCTGACCTATATGCTCTTCCTCTGGCTCCAAGTTTTAACACTTCTTGCAAAAGAACAGCCTCTTAGTTTTTTGATCTCTGCCTGAGTGTCAGGACTCTTGGCCAAGATTATCACATCACTATGGGTTGCTCTGAAGGAATCTCTAAACCCCAGTGAGAACTAAACAGCAGGACCACGTGTGTCCTAAAAGAACAAAACAAAGACCAAAGCACTTTTTATGCAAACATCCATATTTCTTTTAGCAAGAGCAGAGCGGTGCAGAAACAGAGCACTTGATAAAGATTACTTCTGGTTCTTGCTTTGAAGTTTTCTGAGAGGTATTGCTAGTTATATAATGACCTACAATCCTGGAACCACAGCACAACTGTGTTGTGTCTATTTTCTGAGATTGGGTGCCTCTAGTTCAGCTCATTTTTCAGAATTCTTCACTTTTCCTGAAAAGCAAAACAAGGAAAACAAAAGCCCAATGTGAAAAGTTTTCTTCCTTTCATATATGTGACTTCAAATAAGAGCTTATGTTTTGCTAGAGTCCTAGCAAAATGAGTCCATGTGGCCAGTCCTAGAGCTATGACATTTACCTGATTGCAAGTAGAACAAGATAAAAATTTTCTGTCCCAACTTCATTTTGTAAAACTAAAAAGGAGTTCTTTACTGAAAATGGAAGATTACTCAAAATAATCCTTATTTCTTTAAGTTGTTCACTTATTCTTCTTAAAAACTAAACAAAAAATTTCAGAGGACCAATTCTGAGTTCTTTGTGGCTAGGATTTATAACCTTTTGTCAGGTATTAAAAAATGTGCCTTCCCTTCCCTTCCCTTCC
>VYXF01008449.1:0-23358 GCA_013397295.1 Polioptila caerulea
CATAAGGAGCTTGAACTATTAAAAAAAAGAGATCAGTTCACTTTGTAACTTTAAACATGGATGTTTATATCATGTTACACTATGCTAGAAACAAGTAGCAACATAAAGAAAAGGGTAAAACAAACAGCAGACAACTTAAACAGCTTATGCTGTGTTCTACAAACTTAACTTTCTGATTTTTGCTATGTAGATACACAAAAGCTTTCCTCCTGTGTTTTCCAAATGGGAAATTTTCTCTGTTTTTGAAGCAGGGTGAGGGACAGTTAATAAACCACATCCAGTCTATATTCCCATGATGGAAAGAGTCAGGAATAAAGTGAACAAGTAACATGGGAGAGGTATACAACATGGATAGCAGAAATACTCCATAAAGATGAATATCCTTTAGATGAAATTAATTATCATTGAGTTTAAACTTATTAGAAATCTTTGAAATACAGTCCTGCTAAACATCCTGAAAGGAAGATCCACACATCACATAACATAGCCAGGAACTTAACATTTTGAAATGTACTTTTAAGTTTATACCGTGTTAAAGGATTTCAGACTTTCAGCAAAGTAACTTTACTTACATCTAAGTACTGTTTTACTATACTCCTCTTCACTTCTTCTGTGATCTTGGAATTAGCCATATCACTCCGCAGAAAATCCAAAGTTTGTTTTGGATGGAAATGCACTCCTGTCTTCCTGTTTATAGCTTTATCATAAACTTTTGCAGATTCAGATGGAGAATATTTTTGAATTTTACTGTTTAAAGAAAACAAAAGAGAATATCTTTTAAGGAAAGAAGTCCAGAGTAATTTAAACAAAAAGCTTTTAAAATCTCCAATATATTTATCTTTGAATCATTCCACATACAATAGGGAGCCTGGTAAGAAATTAAATAATTTTTTAAGCCAAAGTTCAACATAATGAATTTTTTTCCATCTTACACAAATGTATTGCTTAAACAAGTAGTTACAATCAACTTAATGAAAAAAACTTCTAAACAACTCACTGTATAACAAGTGCCCTACTATCTAAATGGCCTTACCTATCAGAGAATCCACAGAGGTTCTTCAGATGCTGTTTCAGCATCAGAAGTAATAATATGCCCTGGGAGACATTAGCAAATTCAATTAAAGGAGCTGAATTTTCAGGTAAACACTTCATCACTGCATTTATATCATTTTCTTCATCAGAATCTGAATCAGAGTCCACTCGTTTCCGTAACCTCCGAGGCTTAGAAGCTTCCTCCTCACTTTCACTCCCGCTACCACTGTTACTGTCACTCTCGGTCTCCTCGTCCGACGAAGGCTTTCTTTCCTTTTTTTTGTCTTTCACCATCGACTGCAAGACAGGGAAGTTAACACACATTCCAGAATTAGGGTAAGGAATATCATGTATGTTCCTAAAATAATCTGTCCAAAATCATCACTAGTTTAAATTAGCGAGAATTCCCTGAACAATGTCAGTAGTTTATAACTTGATAGTTTTAAAATTATTTATGGCAGAAAGATAAATTTACCCTAAACTCAGATTTTTTTGCAGGGTGCATACAGAAGGAACTGAAGCAACAAGCACTTCCCTGGTATATTATCATTAAAAGACTGTTGAAGTTCATTAGCAGTGACAGCAAGATACAGTAGAAGCCCAAACACAATAAATCAGGAAGAAAATTCTGTTTTTCTTTCACCTGAATATAATTTCTGTATATTATGGAGATTTCCATATGTACTTTGGTCCAAAAATCCAAAACCAGTCCAAACTAGTTTTAAATCCTTGTCTGTTAAAATTCTATGATACTAATTACACTGCTGACCAAAGTGGTCATATTAATAATGAATTAGCAATGATTAATAATAATCATCTACCCTATGCCTGGCAGTGTTCAACGCCAGGCTGGGTGGGGCTCTGAGCAGTCTGGTCTAGTGGATGTGTCCCTGCCCATAACAGAGGGTTGGAACAAGGTGATCTTTAAGGCCCCTTCCAACCCTAGCCATTTTATGAGTCTATGATTAGTTCTGTGATTACTTGTAGATCTACAGAATTTCACACATGCATTATTACTGCACACAGTATGACTTTTCAGGACACAGACTAGGCAGGATCTCATCCTTTTGGTGCTGGGTGCTACACACTGCTTCTCGACCTGAAGAATGTACTGTCTCTTTCTAGCAGATTAAAAATCAACTTTGGTAGGGTAAGAGTTTAAAGCACAGGACTTTTCAAGGCAGAACTTTCAGGCATCAACTCTGTATTTATTAGTTAAACTGGACATTCTAGAAACTGGTTTGCTTCTTGACAATTTGCACCTTCTACTGTAATAGTTGCTCAGGAAAGGAAAACACTGAAGTCTTTAAGAAGCAGAGGCTTTGTGTGTTGCCATAACAACAGGTTCTTATGTGCTGCCTTAAGAAGTACTGCCCACTCCTCTCCTGCAATAAACAATGTATTTAAAATCTCTCAGGCAACACAAATGCAACTGCCATCAGCTACTCGACAACAAAATAAATAAAAATACACTGCCAACTGTATTGTACTATTGAAATTTTACACACAAACACAACAAAATAATATTCCATGATGATTCTGGGTTCATATGCTTTCAGATGCATACCATTAACTGTTATTCAGCCATATTGGGAAATTATATAGATTTGATCTCAAAATTCATCATTATTTTTTAATACTATAAGCAGCAATGTAACTAGTTTTTGACTAGTGTCTACCAGATACAGATACTACCAGAACAGTGCTGCTTTTTGACTATTGTTTACATGCAAACTAATGCAACTGGTTCACACAATAATAATGGTACTGTATTCACTGAAAAACTGACCACATTATAGAGAAGCTTTTGTTGCCACCATCATAAATATACTAAAATAAAAATGCACATACCTCTTTAAATGACTGTAGTAGGTTGCTACCAGAAACTGATAGTGTAATGTCTATATGATGCATTATAAACAGTGGCTCTTCCTGTGTTTGGTAAGGAAAACAGGCTAGATTGTCTGCTATGTACAAAAGCATATTCACCTCTGTTTTCTGGAAGTTAAAGAAAAAATTACACATAAATACATGTAGAAATATCCTGGATTCATATACTTCCTAACAGTCTAGAGCAAAAAACATGATCGTAGTTTTTATTCTATATAGCCCCTAAACCCACTCTAAACAACATCTATACACACAAAATTTAGTCATATCTCAAGATACATTATTTCTGGTCAGTCCAAACTGAGTATAAGAAGGTACAGAGTGATGCAACATGCATTCTATTACATAGATAAATAACTTACATTAGAAAGCAAAAAAAGTACACTGGGGACAAAGCTATCAAAAATTTTGTCATAAAAATACATCATAAAAGGAGAAGGGAAGCTTGTAATGCTGCATTTTAAGTGAAGGAAATGTGGTGCTTACTGCAGTATCATCAAAGAGGTTGAGTAAAGAAATTAGAAAGGCTCGTCTGTGTTGACGGTTCCCTCGGATCATGGAGTAGAGGTGTGAACACAGTGCACTGGATGATTCATCGTGTCTAAAACCCCTCACAGGATCTTTTGGGCAGGTATTAATTGCCTGTTGTACTTGGTAAGACATCTTCATACCAGCCACTGCTTTCATCTGAAATGGAAATATATTTATTTTTATTCAAAACATTGCTTCCAAAGCAGTACAATTGAATCCTTTTAAAGGAATGCTCATCTGGAATTTGAATTTAAAGCACGCACTGAAGCAATACTACCTTTTGAGGGAGCAAACAGATTTGAGCTGTCAAACAGAAGATGTGGCAAAGATCAGCAAGTTGGTGAACTGTTTTTGACTGTAAATTCTTGTAGGAACCTACAGCTAATCTGTTTACCCACTATAGCCAGGTATTTCAATTTTAACAACTTTCAAGAACATTGTTATGTTTTCATACATGAACAGAATATTTCACCACAGGCTTGGTATCCCCTGTAATGAAACCAATAACTGAATCCATATGAGTACAGGAGTAACAAATAGAAAATTAGTGTGGCGTTTTGTTTCTTTTTCATATATCAAATAATTTCCAGTTGATTTTACTCACTTTAACAGTCCTGCTCTAATTTCAGAACAAACTGAATCCCCAGTTAGGCTGCATAGCCAACTGTCCTCATACTACCTCTACTGCTGTTCAGAAAAGTTGTCTATGTGCCTACACACTGTCTTAAATGCCAGCTGCCAAACACAGCTAATTCCAACTGCTAGCCTTCATTTAATGGATGAGTTATCTGTTGGGATGCCATCAACAGTGCAATGCTCCAAATGCACTGGAATGCAAGGAAGGACATGTGAGAAGTCCTACAACATAGGACACACACTGAACCTAGACTGCAATCTTCCAAAATAAGGAGAATGCTGCAGCTCAATTTCAGATCTTAAGCAGAATTGGCACTATGCCACAACTCCACATTCTCACATAGCCCTTAGTTTTTCCTTTCAGCGAGATTCATCAGATGTAAACAACTTCCTGTGCTTCTTCTGCTTAGACTACAATTTATAAAGCCTTGGTGCCTTGCACACTGTAATATATATACTCTAAGGACTTTTATTGACTGTTACATGGTGATTTCTTTTCCAGTCCACTGATATAGGAAAATGACTGCTAAACATTATAGAACACTTGTCCTCACGTCTTATCAAATAAAGGCTCTTAAGTACTATTTAGTGTGGAAAATACTACTGTGAATCATAAATTAAAGGAAATTTTGGACTAGAAGAGGCACTTCAAATTATATTATCCTTTCTGTTTCTCAGAACAGAAATCTCCAAACAGGGAAAAGAGTCATCCTTATAACTGCTTAGAGTTAGTGTTTATTTTTTTATTTTTGTAATCTCTTTCTGAAGCTGAAGCATATTCAAGTGTCAAAGAATGAGACAACATAACAGTATTTTGTAAAATGTTAAATTAGAATTACTTACGTGAATGAACCCAGCATATTTTTTGTCTATTTCCACCAATTGCTGGTCAGCTTTGTTTCGCATAGCGGGCTCTGGATCTGTGCCCATAGCAATTAAGTACGGCACACACTTGAAAAACAAATGAAATGGTTATTCAGAGGCATTGAACCTCTTCTTTCTGAGTCTTTGTTCTTTGTTTCTACTGTAGAAATTAGAATACGAAGGTCTATGCAACTTACTATCCTTTCTTCAAGTAAATAGAACAAAATACTATGAGACACCAGCGTTCTAATGAAGTTGTGAGGTTTCAGGTAGTACTTCCCTTTTTCTCAAACTCTAAAGCCAATTTAAAATACAGAAAATTGCATTTAGAAAGCTTCCAAAAAAACAATTATGACTGAACATGTGTAATGGTTGCAGCATCAAAAATTAGTTGCAAAAATTTATGTGAGCAAATACTGATGGAGATGATGATTGAAGTTCAGACACTGACTGTGGAATTCCATTGTGTTTAGAGGATATAGGGATGGAGGTGGAAGCAAGCTGACAAAGGATAAAGAATTAAATAAAGAAAACATTTTGGCATATACCTCAAAGTTGTAACAACAATGTGCTCAAAGGTACATATCTACATGCTCTTTAGGTACCACCTGGGCTTTTACATCTTAATCCAAAAATAGATAATGAAGCATTTGGTATCTTGTGGACTAACAACATAAAGGAGATTTCAAAATGTGCCTTCTGTAAAGGCGTCTTGCTACAGTAAGACACTACTGTAACATAAGTAGAAAAGAAGACCTGGAAATTTATGTAGCAAGAGTGAAAGCCCCTAAAAACATGAATAAAAGAAAGTCCCCCCACAAAGGCCTATCATACCTGAACGGGATGGATGAGACCTTGGTTTAATGTCAGTGCAATGACATTTAGAGCAAAGTGGCGTACACTGGACTGGTTATGAAAGAAAGCCTCAAGGACCTGTTTGAGATATAGCTGCATGATGGAACTACTCATCCCTGAGGAAATATCACCCATTTCTTTCAGATCTTCCTGTTTTGCTACTTTTTTCCCTGTAAAAAGGACAAAAGCAATAGCATACTCATCATAGTATAACCAGTTATTTTGCCATGACTTGCTATATGCTAATCTATGAGTTTCAAAATAATTACACATTTAAGCTGTCTTAGAATGGGGTTATGATCTCATGAAACACAGAACAGTCTAATGTATATTATCTTATTATTATATATGTATATCAAAAAAATAGAGACAATATTTTACTTCAAGTCTTAATTCCTTAATAAAGTATTTTAAAAAAAGTTGCACTCATTATTTTTATCTGCAAATAAAACTTAGAGAGTTCTTTGATAAAAAACATTATTACCATCATTACAATAATTATGAATTCTGTATTGATTCCAGTATTTATACATCTTGGAAGTAAATACTACATCTATGCATATACCTCTTTTTCAATAGTTCTAAAATACTTTGGGTACAATACTACTGATCTGTTTACAATTTTAAGTGACTCAGTGCAGACATATTGTAACTGTATGCAACAAAGTCAGGTTTTACAAAGCTCATGAGCACAGAAGAACTCAGCACTTACAGTCTCTGTCTGCCTGCTGCATACGTGTATCCTCCTCCTGCAAGTAGGTCTGGAGGTTTTTTAACACCTGAATTTTTAAGTTTACTGAACAGTTCTTATCTGAAAGAATGCTGTTGTACAGAGTCTTCACTTCTTGTTCAAACATTAAACTTGGGTGCTGTATAAATGCAAATCCTAAGAGTGAAGAAAAGAGGAAATGGTTCTCATTATTATAATCTAGAAATCGTATGTCTGTTTTCTCCTTTCTTCAGAAGAAAGGTATGAAATTTATCTCCTCCCAGCAGTGTAGATTTTTCTAGTCCAAACAGTATCATGCTTCCATACAGACACCATCTGTTGCTTACAAGGAGTTGTGTTAGCTATGAGAGCTCTATTAACCATGACTCTGATGGATAAAATGGAGTGTTGACCCAGGGCAGCTGCACAGAAAGTTGTACAGGTCTGGAACCAGGTCCAGTGTAGTGGCCTGCATCTCAATGACTAGGAGCTACCATAAGGACAAGAAAGGAACATGACCAAAAATTATCTGTTATTTTTCTAATATATTCTAATACAGCTAGAGACAAATATTTTGCTGTGACTCATACAGATGCAGAGAAAATGTGGAAAAACTGATAAATACCATGAGTATTTAACATCATAATAGAAAAAATAGTCACCAGGGAACATAGTAAAATTTATGCATCTTGCTGTCATAATTCATATACCTATTGTAGTCTTCTCTTGAAGATCATCTGAAGTGTTCCCAAAACTATGTTTTGGAAGACACACACCACAGAACAGTTCCTAGCTGTAGTCTCACCCTTGCAAATGAACTGGCTGTTCACTTGTCTGTATTTAATAAAAACTTTCCTAAATTACTGGCAGTATATACCATTCTAGATAGAGTATGTAGATTTAAAAGTGCTGCTGACAAACTCTGATGGATTATCTTAAAAAAACAATAATGGGAACACAATATCCTAATTTAATCTACATTTAACTACTTCATTCTTTTTAAGACTCTTTAGGAAAAGCAGACATTAAATGCATTTTCTAAGGTCACAAAAAAATCAAATTTTGAATTGGCACACAGAAAAAATAGGAACATAAAAGAAAAATGGGGGGAAAATGAAAGCAAATAATATTGTGCAAGAGCAATATATAAAAATAGCTGTAACAGAGGGAAGATTGAGTCAAGTTTTTGAAACAAAAAGAGTGTGTAGGTAAAGGCTAAGACCAAGGCAAGCCCTCAGTGTGTTTCAGATCTCATTACTGTCTCAAAACAAGAAGCAGAGAAGCAGGTGAAAGAAAGGGAAAAGAAAAGAAAAGAAAAAAGAAATTATGGTGGTCTTCAGAATATGTGGTATGGTTGTGCAGTCTATACAAGCATATATTGATGTTTGTAACTTGACCACCTCTGTGCAAAGTCCAACCCATTTCTTACTGTTAATTTTAGAAATGAAAAGCACATGGATGTATCTGTAACAACTCATAAAACTTTTTCTTCATTCACTTTAAGAAGTCTAAACCATCAGTATTCTCAGGGAAATTCTTACTTTTCCATCCCCAGTTAATTGCAGAAAAAAAATCTTACTTGGCATAAGAGGATGATAAAGGAGATGAAGAAAGGCACCTGCTCTATACTTTTTTATTGACTGAATTCACATCTCAGAGATGCTTTCACACCATTTTTCTTCATACCTTTATTTTCACTCTGTTAAGAATCTTTAGAGTAAGCACTGAACTTGGTTGAGTAAAACATTAACTGTTAGTTAAAAGTTTAGCTTAAATTTACTAACAAGTTTATATCCTCAACTTGTTTTGCAAGTACACATCTGGAAGAGAAGCATAACCATAATTATTAACCTCAGGATTAAGCTTAATCCCTCAACAGTGGTGGCACATTCCAAGGCAAAGGCTAAAACTGTTAAGTGTCCCTACTAAAGTGACAGGCTGGTAGGAAAGTACGTTCTTCACATGACTCTTTTCAGTATATATAAATATTGAGTTAGCTTGCTAGTCCTTTTCACCATACTGCTGCTCACAAATATGGAATGAGTTCAAAAACTTTGCTCAGTAACCATCTTGAGGCAGAAATTTGCACTGTTTACCACATCTTCATATATCCAACAGTTACCTTCAAAATAGTACTTGGATGAAATCAATATATCACTAAAAACAGTGAGGTTTAATTAAAATAAAGATTGATATGCTTATAGGCAGAAAAAAAATCTGAAGAATGACTACTGACAAAACAGATCACAGTTCAGTAGAAACATTTTTTGCAAATGTGACATAGTCCATATCGATGAGCAGAGCCATCATGTCTATGGTTAGGAATACAGACCCTATCCCATATATGACATTCTGTAGAGTGCAATTAAACTGGCCTGGACTATAGCTAAGTATCATGTACATTGACATGATGCCTAGAAAACCTGCAGTGTTCCTGCAACAGAGGCAACTTCAATGCCATTAATCCTGCTCAACTGTTTTGGAATAATTTCTCATAGAATATGAAATGAAGATTCAGTCTTGATCCTCATCCTCAGAGCCCTCCCTAGCCTGTATTAGAGTAGGATATCTGAAAAGTCACCTAAACAGCAACATAAAAAAGCAAATTCATGTCCACAGTTAAATCACACAATGGAGGCTCTCATGCCTTGGAGGAAATTTATTTTATACCAAGCAATAACCATGAATTGAACTCTTCTAGACACCAAGACCTATCGGCCCAAACAAGATTTTCTCAGATGTATGATTTCTGTCCCTAAGTCAGTGGCAGTTCACTTTCTGCTGCAAGTCACTGAAATGCCATACTAATCTCACAAACACCATTCAGCTACTATAAACAGCAGTTCCCTCGACTCCTGCAAAATGTCTGCTCCTACCCCAAAGATGTTCCAAGTTTTTCCATCCTTTTTTACTCTTGTGGACTGAAAAGCAAGGTTTGGAGTTACAACATACTTGTATGAGGAGTAAAAAAATAGCTTCTTCATTACCTTGGAAATTTGCTGCCCTCTACAACTTTTCACACATCAAAAGGCATTCACCGTCAAAAGCACCCAGACTTATGCAACTAGCAACCCTCTGACAGCTTTGCTATGACCAGTTCTCAAACAAAATATCCAGTAAGTTTTCACTTTAGGCAAACTCTTGTGTGACTACACAAATATGTGAATTCCTACTGATACACATGAGTTTTTACTAGAGCAGAATAATAAAAAACAATTAATATTTCTTACCAAGACCAATAATGGCTTTTGTCTGTACTTCTTCATCTGAATGCTTTGTAAAATACATCAGCAGTTCAAGTACTTTATCCTTAATGTTAACCTGGGCAAATTATAAACAAAAATAATAGCTATTTGAAGATGAAACAGATGTTTTAAATCTCTTATAGAGAGCATATATATGAAAAAGAAAAGGAGAAATATTACTTTACTGCATATTCCTTGCAAAATCATGTATTTAAAAACAAGAAAGCTATACCATATACAATATGGAAAAATATATATCTTTGGGGGACTAGGAATAATGTGCTTTCAAATTAAAGTGGAGCATTCATTATACCCAAGACATGGAGAATAAATGAAAGTTATTTTACCTTACTGTTACCCTTAAAATCTTCCTGATCAAAATCAAAATGCCGACACAGGGCTCCAACAGTGAAAAGTGATCTAAGGAGTGCTGGTTTATTGGCAGTAAGTATTGTACTGTTGGGGTCTTCTTGGTGTTGATTTTTTAATTTAGAAAGTGCACCTGCAATAAAATAAAAGTTTTTGTCACAGTGTCCAATTGTGGTGTATCCCTCAGATAAGAATTGTACTCAAAACTGAAAAGTGACAATTACTTGTTATGATTTTACTTACCATAGTATCTATTAAAACAGGCCCACACAAATTTATAGTTCTGTGTGACCTTGTTCACAACAGCCCCAAGACAGCTCACACAGTGCTGAACAACCTAGGAGCAAGAAAGAACAAATAAATTATCTACTTAAAAGTTTAAATTGAGATTCTTGTGAAGTTATGCAAGAAAAAACTACATNCGGCACTACAAGCTCTAAGATTTTTGCAACGTTGCAGATCACCATGAAATCATTCTGGGTCTGAAACAACAGCATTTGTAGTGTTTAATACTTCTGGCCATGGATAAGCTAGGTACTATTAATATGCACTGACAGTCAAAACTCCCACTTATTTAAGATATTTAGTAAACATCTAAGAGAATATTTATATATTTTACATCTGCTATTGAATATTATTCTGAAATCTAGTTCTATTTTCTACAGGCATTCTGGGGGGGAAAAAAGTCTGGATGAGCAGAATTACACCTCTTATCAAGGCTGTGTCAGACCAGAAAATCTTTTGGTCTGATAATATTCTGGAGGTTTCTTACAAGAAACCTAGGAACTCTTTCTGAGCTATGCACTCTAAAGAACATAGCACACCTGAAAACCAGATATCAGCAACAAAATGAAGTTGTGCTATGACTTAATGCACCTTAAACAAAAGGCAAAAATGTGCATAAGTGTAGAAATTACAATTAATATTACTACTGGTTTGCATTATCATGACTGTATGTATATTTTAAGTGTGGAATCTATGGAAAACATCTGTTAAAGAGACACCCTGCTAGAAATGGGCTTTTGACAAATCCAGCTTGCTAATCAGGATAGTATAAATTCTGAATGCTAGAATCAAGCTACTTGACATGTTCAAGCTGTCAGTGGTAATTCTATGATTCATCTCAACCATGTGTAAACACAAACAAACCATTTGCTACCCACTCAGTGAGCTGCAACAAGTAAATATTTAGATAAATCCTTCCTATATTGTTTGGTCAGAAGCAGTTCTAAGAGCCTATTGTAAATGTGCCTAGAGAACATGGAAAATGCCTGGAAAATGCCAGGCTGTATCTACGATCTAAGTTGGTAACAATTACCCCTTAAGCCTGCCCCAAGCAGCTCACCTATTGAAAGGCACTGCTGCCACCCACTCATGCTCATCATCCTTGAGCAATGGGAGCAAGATCCTGCCCTGCTCCTTTTAACCAGTCAGGGTGCCAGATCAAAATGGCAGAAACCACTGCAAGATTCAGAGACCTGACTGGGGGAGGGTTTTAGTGTTGAAGCCCTCTACAATGTCTTACAGGAGAACACAAGAGCTCTGGAGCTAGAGAAGTGAGAAATGAAACCTAGAAGAGTATGAAATAAGACGTTTTTCTTCTCATATATTTGCTGTATCACTGATCACTCTATCTTATGAAACCTTATCCTTAGTCTTGAGATTCATAGGTTAAACATTAACTACTTTTAAGACTGTGACTGTAAACTAAAACAATTCTAAGAAACTATTTCCTGAAGGGAGAAAAACTGGGAAAGAGGCAGCAGAGGTTTCAGTTTCATTTGGCTGCAAGATATGGAGACAGAATATGAGGAAGAACATCTTAAAAGCCACAGGGATCTTCTAAAGGGTCTAGTAGCTTCCAAAGCTATGATGCTCACGGAAAAACTCCACAAACTTAACTTTTGTTTTCCTACCTTAAATTTCATCAAGTATATAAGACAGATGTTCATTTTCACGCTCAATTATCTAAGGAAAAGACTGATTTTCTCTACTTACACTACATTTAGTGGTCAGGTATGGCTGCATGGTCATGGCATGTTTGACCATTAGCTGGGGCCTTATTTTGCTGAATAAGAACAAAGTGGTTATGCAAGCAACCAAGCGACCAGAATTCACACTTTTATTGTCAGAATCTGCAAAAGATTAGAAAATACAAAAAGGACAGTAAGACCAAGTACTGTTTAAGCAATGAAAAACATATGGCCTAACACTGAGTATCTCTTTCATTGCATCTCTTTAATGATCAAAACAGAATGTTCTTATTAAAAAATGGGAACATAATGGGTTAACATTTATATGTGACCACAAAAGACTTGCAAAAAGAAGCAAAGATGCAACAAAGACATCACTAGTCTTTAAACTCCTTACTGTAAATGTTAGACTAGCCCAGTCAATAATCCTATTACACGTGTAGAACATACTAATGCAAATAAAATTTGCCATGTTAGTTCTGGTTTTAGTGATCTGAAAGTTTGGACCAGTTATTTTAAAAGTAGTTCTACTATTGTGGTTAGCTAGTAAAGATTAGGGAAGTTCTATTTTTACACAGTACTTAAAATTTCATCTTAAAAACAATGAACTTAATCATCTTAAGAACAATCAACTTAAGAACAATGATTTATTACAATCAGCTTTTAACAGGAATTCCAGAACAGTAAATTTTTGCAATGAACTGATTTCAACAACTGTTACAGTATCATAAAAAATTCAAAGGATTTTAGCTGAATTTTAAATAATATTACCTGATAAAGATTCTTCATATTTAAGAATGTGCTCGACCAAATTGTCAACAAGTTGAGTACAGGCTTTCTTCACAGGTTTATATGAGGCATCCTCTTCCGACTTCAACAGCTGTGGCAGATGAAACAGAAAATGGTTTAGTGTTAAGCTGCATTCATTTGCATAGGATACATGCTGATTTTGTAACAATTCCTACAGATACACAAGGATTTTAGACTATAAAAGTATTTAATTCTCCATAAAACTTACATGGTGAAGAAAAAATTGGGGGAAATAAAAAAGCAACGTAAGTAAAGAAAAAGTAACTGCAATAAAAATCCATAGCAGTTCTCCTGATTTTTTTCATCAGGCTGAAAGCTGCTTTATGCTTAATGAAATAATACAGAAACTAGCAGGAGTTAGAAGATTTTAAAAATGCTTAGAGAAATGAAGTGCAAATTCATAACAAATGTTTTTGACACTAAACTAAAATAGCAAATGAAGATTTAACATAGCTGTGAACATATCAATACTTTATTTAAGTGTTTTGCATATGAGTTTGGGTACTAAAGTTGTGTCCATGAAGAGTCTTCCAGTATCTAAGAAGGACTGAGACTGTATTATAGCCTATTCTTCAGTGACAGGCTCTTACTGAAGAGGTTCTGATTTACTTGATAACCTATTTTCATGACACTCCAGGCAAGAGTGGAATCAAAGTATTTTCTTACTTGAAAATTAACCAGTGCATGCAAGATGTGGAGAATGATAACACAGTTTAAGAGATATAAATAAACCAAGCTCAATTCTTAGAAATATTTGTATTAGACATAAGTAGAATATAATGCAGAAGTAACTTATACTCTGAAGATTCACTGCTTCCATAAATTGTGTAGAAAATACATTGGATGTGAAAATACACTTACCTACTGTTTAAAAAAAATTGACATCACTAGATACCTGATTTCAGAATTAAGTATCTTAGCTGTGGACTTTGTGTTGTGTGAGTCGTTATTGAAGAACTAATGAAATTAAACAAACAAATGAGACTTCCCCGAAAACCAAGAACTGAAGTGTTTTGCAAAGACAGAAATTAATGCCAAAGAGAACTGCCCCAAGAAAGACAGGAAAAAAGGTCAGATGTCAAAAAGCAGGAATTTGTCTATTGAAGGACTGCTCTTGGAGTTCCCCTTCTATGTGTTTTAGAATCAAAAGGAACACTGCTCTAACAATGTACTATACATTAGAGTTTATACTATATTCTAACAATGTACTATACATTGAAAATGCATTACTTACATTTTGAAGAAGCTGTTCAAACCAATCATAGCCTGTATCTCTACAAGCTGCAACCTAGAAGTATTTTTGAGAATAAACTGGTTAATGAACAAAGCATATGAGGAAAAATTATTTCAATACAGAAGTCATCTCAAAAGACCAGCAAGTATGCATACATTTCTATATGCATTAAGAGAAATGGAGACCAGGAACTGTCTTTTGTCAAACTGCATTTGAAAAATAGTTCCCATCGTTTAAGTCACTCTCTAATTTGTATTTCATACAACACAAAGCCTACACGCTTTGCTGGAGACTGCTGTCTCTAGTGCATGATAAGCTTCCGTTTCATAGAAAATTTTGCACAAATTTATGTATAAATACAATCCTGACACTTTGAAAATGGACATGCATGTGTATCATAGAACCACAGGGATCTCTTGAGTTGGAAGGGACCCACACGGATTATCAAGTCCAACTCCAGGCCCTGACAGGACACCCCAACAGTCACATCATGTGCCTGAGGTCATTGTCCAAATCTCGAGCTCTGCCAGGCTGGTGCTGTGACCACTGCCCTGGGGAGGCTGTTCAGTGCCCAACCACCCTCTGGGGAAGAGCCTTTTCCTGGTATCCAACCTAAACCTCCCCTGACACAATTTCAGACCATTCCCTTGGGTCCTGTCACTGACCTGACATCAGAGAAAAGTACACACACACACACACACACACACACACACACAATCACACATTTATTTAGGTATATATATAAGTGCTTTTGTATAAACAAACCAAGCCTTCACTGCTATCATATGTCAGGAACAGCACACAGCTGTTTCAAATTAGAACTGGCAGGAGAACTGAGAATTAAACAGAAGTCAAATTGACTGACTTCTTAGACAGGAAAAATGCAAACTAGACTATAATTTTTCAAACTACTGTGAAGTAAAATGAGGTTTAAACCTATAATTTTAAGTAATGAAGTAGTTTTTTAATTTTAGATTTAGATCTTTGAATAATTGATATTAAAACACCTGTTAAGCACAGTGGTTTTATACAATGTATTTTCACAACAAATTAAAGCATTTTTATCTGAAACAGATTTTTTATTTTGGAGTTAAGTTGTTTAATTTGCTGCTTCAAAAAAGTAAGATACAATTATGCTGACATCAGTTTACTCTGAGTAAAAACATGATCCTGTATATATTAAAACAGCTTATTAACCTTGCAAATAAAGGTTATCAATTGTTTGAGGAAAATTTTCTTTTAAGAGACAAGTTCTTAGGTAGGCTTAATGATAAAGTGCAAGTAGCAATTCCTGTAGAATGTCATATACAATAAAAATTGGCTGTGTTTTAACTGAACAAGTGCTTGATAGAATCTGAATATAGTGTGGTCACAGTTAGTATTGTCAGCAGGTTAGTGAGCATTTAAAATTTCCTACAGCCTGCTCAATCACATGAATACTTTTGGCATACATTTCATGCCAGGAAATATAAAAAAGGAAACCATCTGAATATTGTTGTGTTCATCTAAATATTATCTGAATATAGTATTATTGTATTAAAAAAATACATGATGATGTTCCTAAGATACTGAAAACAAAATTGAATTCTGCACACAATTCAAAATTTGTTTAACATACCACATCAGTGATGTTGAGTATTTTCCTTGTCATTGCTTCTTTGTCATGGTGTGGAGTTGGAGTAAACCAGAGCTTCTGGAATGTCTCATTTACTAATTTCTGAAGGAAAATAAAATATTAGCATAAATAAATAAACTTACATCGTCACATAAGTATTATTTCTAATACATACATACAACAGATGTGCTGTTGATCTGTGCCTTTTCATAAGGAATTATGCAACTTAAATGAGACTAGTAGAAAATGTTATCTGAGACAGACTCAGATCTACTATTACACGACTTATATTGATCTCATGTCACACTTCAGCAAAATGAAACAATGGGAACTGATGCTACAGAAAATAAAGTTACCACCTTCCTGCATTAATTGGTATTCCTAGAAAAACACAGCTGAGAAGCTGACAACTGAACAAACAATCCCCACAGCAGAACTGCAGCAGCAGTGGTAGTTTCCTTTAGTTGAAAAAACAGTTGTGACACGGTGGGAAAGAGAAGCCAAGTCTCTACACTCAAATATAGGAAGTATACTACCTTCCAATGTTTTTGAGTGGAGGACAGTATAGAATAGAATGCAAGTGAACAAAAATTATTCCAAAACTATTTCTCATTCATGGAATTGTTTTAAACGCATTGAAGTTTATGTTTATTTATTTATGTTTATTTTTATGAAGTTTATTTTTATTTATTGTCAGAAAGATAAGAGGAAGAGGGGGAGAGAACATGGTCATCCTCCCTTTCCAGCAGCACCTTGGCTCTAGCTGTTCATCTGTTTGTTGATTAATAGTCTTCTCAGAAAGCCACTTTACATCAACATAGCTCAAGAGGTAAAAATATTTGCTGTATCTTTAAAGTTTTCAAATTTTACTGAAAAAAATTTACTGAAAGTGTGATACAAAATTATTACAGGTGTGTCCCCAATCACTCAACCATTTTTAAATTATTTTGTCAAATTAAACAAAATAATAATTGTCAGCTTTATGATTTAACACATTTTAAACACATTAGGTTTGGGCCCTTCTGCAAATACACACTGCACAAAGGGAAGAGTATGAGCACACAAGCAACATTTCAGGGGGAATAACTGTCTCACTGAACATTCAGAATTAATATAAAATTAGTACAGATTAATACTTTATAACTTTAATAATTATATATAGCATATATTAATGTCAAGTAGTGAATTTTTACTTTAAAATTTTATTGATTTGCAGAAATTGAAGTTTTATATGTCAATTTTACTAGTTAGAAAAGAGAAGCAGCAGAGAAAATGCTTGCAAGAAGAAAATAAATCTCTGGAAAATATTTAAAATATTTTGATTGTCATCAAGTTGTTACAGAAAATAGAGGATAGGAAAAGAAAGAGCAGTAAGTCAGAGAGAAAAACAGAAAGCTAAAATATCAGCCCTTAAAAATTAATTAGTCATAAATATTCCAAAGGAGAAATGAAATACTTTTTTATTTTGTCAAAATAGGGAAACACTTAAGTAACAATAATTAGAATTCTGAGGGATATGTTTCATTCTACCTTAATGCCTTCCTCATCATTGACTCTCCGAATCATTTTCACACACATTTCTGTAATTTTGGGAAAGGTTGGTTGTTCAATGCAGATATCCCTAAGTATTTTTATGACTCTTTTTCTGACACTTATACCAGTATCCTGTGAAGAGAAAAGAATTACACTCTTGAAAACAAATCAGAAATATTAATTTATGTTCTATATGAGCTAATATTTGAAGATCACCCAATTTGACTTGCAAAATTTATTTAGAAAAGGCAACTAAAATCTTCTGGAATGTATTTATACAAAAGCTCAGCATAAGTTGTTCTAAAGGCTCTGGGCTGAGTTCCCAGAATGCTGAAACGCTTCCTCCATCTATACCCTCCCATCTAAGAGATCATGATGTTGCAAATGTATAATCCACCTCTTAACTCAAGAACTTACATGCCAGATGTGATGATGCTTTAGCTACTTTATTGGAACACACAAGATTCCCTATAGATTTGGATAGTAATACTTTAAGCCTTTGGATAAAGCTTATGGATAAGATACATGTAGGCAGTCATTTCCATTTTACTGGACTTCATCTAAAGAAATAGATGAGGAGCTTCACTTCATTTCACCTTACTCAAAATCTGTTGAATCTGAATGTCAGGTTTAACTGCTTTACGTAGTATTGTATGCACATGACCTACTTATCTCCAAAAGCCTTTACAAACTTGTTTTATCATGTAAATATAGCAAATGTGTAGTACTTGACTAAAATCCTGACATGGATACTATAAGCTAATATTATCCGAAAGTTAAATTAATGTTGAACACCTAGACAAAAATACCCCCACTTTTTTGTAAAAAAACTAATAAAACTTTCAAAGCACAAAAACCAGCATAGAAAATCTGCTCTCAATGATCCTTATTTCAGACTTCAAATATGGAGCAAAATTCCTTATTTCACCTTGTCCTGGTTAAAGCTAGGGTAGAGTTAATTTCTTCTCGGTAGCTGTTACAGTGCTGTGTTTTGGATTCAGAATGAGAATGGTGTTGATAACACACTGATGTTTTGGTTTTGGTTGTGTTTATCCTAATTCAAGAACTTTTTTTCCCCTCCTTGTCTCATGTTCTGCCAATGAGGAGGTAGGCAAAAGAAACCAGGAGGGCGCACACCAGGACAGGTAACCTGAACTGGCCAAAGGGATACTCCACACCACAGAATGTCACGCCTGGTATATAAACTGGGGGGGAGTTATCATGAAGCACAGCCAATCTAGGTTTGGGAACCAGGCTCTGGCATCGGTCAGCAGATGGTGAGCAACTGCTTTGTGCATGAGTGGTTTGTTTCCTTTTTATTATCATTATTTATAACTTTTATTGTATTTATTTTAAAATATTCTTATCTCAACATGTAAATTTTACTGCAATCCTCCTGGCTCGTTGCACCAGGGTGGGGATAAGAGATGTGGGGGTTGAGTGAGCAGCTGCAATGGTGTGTGCTAAACTTCTATTTGGGCTTAAACCATGGCACAGCTAATTTGGGCATTAATAATGGAATCAAAAATCACCCTTATTTCCTTATAGCCCTGGTCCTGATGCAGTACAACTTTCTGTAGAAGTTCACCTTTCAACATAATAAATCTCCCTAGAAGCACGGGTGAATTTTACAAGGCTGTCGTTAAAAGCCTGATGTCTCAGCATTCAAAAAATTCTAATTTATTAAACAGGCTCAGTTAAAAGCAAATTTTCCAATGTCACTTATTTTACCACAAATACCACAAGTCACCGTACCAGTATTCTCTCAATCAGCATGTCATAATACTGCTCAGCAAGCTGAGGACGACAGAGCACAAATCGGCCGAGCAGCTCCACAGCTGCTTCTCGTACACTGGTGGAGTTATCCATTAGCCGCCCATGAACTCCTCGTTGCATATCCAGCTAAAAAGAACATATGAAACAAAGATTCAGAATAAGAAATAAAGATTTATTTTAAGGGTGATATGTGCATGGTAGATATTTTCTTTTTTACCCTGGCTAGAATGCTGGGGTCTACAGCAACAACCTCAGACAAACACTTCATGGCTTTTGTTCGAACGGCAATTGCATTTTCACCAAGTACACGCAGAATCTAGAAGAGAACAAAATTAAAGATTCAATATTTTGGGAAGGTACTAAATAATAATTAACAGCAAAAATGCAGCAGAATAACATACAAATAATATTACTAAAATAATAACTAAAAGCTGAGTTTATCTTCTCAGAGAATAAAAAGGTGCATGTAAGTGATGCTTCATGCCACTGAAAACTGAACATGGATATTTACCATGATTTGCTACTTCTCTAAAATGTGTTATAAGGTTCTTAATATTAAATTCTACTTTTATCATTCAGTTGTGGCTTTCACCATGGTGCTTTTAACAGCAGAGTTGTACATGGGCACTTTAAGAATGGCTCTGTAGGCAGATCAATTTAAGCAGTGCAACCTAAACTAGTACTGATTTTCAAATATGTCACTGTGCCAGTGTTAGTGCCCTATGCTTAGAAAAAGCAAGAAATTACACTGGTCAAACAGCAGCTTCCAAAGTGACAGCAACATGCACTGCAAATAACTGGCCCATCTGGATTTTATTTTCTAATCAAATTAAGCTTAATTTCATGAGTTAATCTTACAAAAGGAGCAAGCATCTTATAGAAGCTATGAAAATTATTTCAACACTTTGTAATGATCCTCTCACTGTATGCATACAATTATTTTGGCATAGCTATACATCAATAAATACAATAATGTGTATATTATGATATACAAAACACATACAAGAAAACAAAACATAATCATTTATGCCATCAATACAGAATATGAAAGCTCATGGTTTTATTATGGTCTGTAAACACCTCTGCTCAACAATGGACAGATAAAGCCCCTGGCTGTGAAAGTGTTTGGAATCAGAATCCAACTGTCTCTCACTGTACTAAGACTTCCAGCCACAGTTTACCTGTGTCAAATAAATATCGAAGCTCTGGGCAAATGGCCTCATAGAGGCCAAGTAGCGAACAATCAAACATGCATCTTCATAGTCCACAGTATCAGAATTCATCCTGAAAGAAATTCAATAAATGGTGGTAATCAGGACACATTCATTAAAAAATTATTGAAAACATAAAATGCATGGCTAATAAAGATGTAAGTGGTACTGAAACATACTTTAATGTACTGAACTGAGATGGAGCAGTTTTAATGATGCTGCGAAGAAACTTTTTGCGACTTTCTGCTCTATGCATGATTTGTCCAGTGGTCTCAACATCTTTTGCATGATGAGTTCCTTCAGATGAATCCTCATCCTTCTGAGATTTAATTGCTTTTTCTGTCTCCATAGTTGTATCACGGAACCACTGAGCTACATAAAACTTCCGAGAAAACTGGAGAAATAGAGCAGGATGAACAGAAAACAAAACCAACAGATACAGAAAATTAACAGATTTATAATGCAATTTAGGGAATCTAATGCATCAACATTATTTTGGAAAACACAATCAACAGTATATGTTAGGGTGACAATTAACTGAAGCACTAATATATATAATCAGAAATAATTTTCTCAAGTACATGTTACTGAAATTATTTATATACATTCCTGATGAAAGGAAGCTGAAATTTACCACTAATGATGCATCAATTTCTGTGTTCTCATCCAGATAATCTAGCAAAGCCTTTTGCAGCTGCTGAATTTCATCATCTCCTCCTGAAACCTGTTAGAAGTACAAAGATAGTTATAAACAAGAATATTGCACAGTCATAATTACCATCTGAAATTCTGCATGTCCATATATAAAATACATTGAAGTCAGTTGTGATGAGGACCCTCTGTCACAGAAATAAAAAAGGGCAAAACCCAGGAATCACCCTTATTTCCTCAATATTATGCTGAGACATCCTTATCCTTGCAGTTGCTGATGTTACAGCAGAAAAAGGTATTATTGTATTAACCCAAAATGAATGAGTTCAGGAGTTCAAAGCATGCCTACAAGACATAAAATACTGATTATTTTATNTCAAAGGCCAGAATTTCTAATCAAAGTTTGCACATACATCAGGATGTTAAGAATATATATATATATAAAAGTATATAAGTATGTGTGTGTATATATATATATATATATATATATATACACACATACTTATATACTTTTATATATATATATATTCTTAACATCCTGATGTATGTGCAAACTTTGATTAGAAATTCTGGCCTTTGACAAATTTGAAATTTTGTAGATAACTGGCTTAATACAAGGGGTGTTTGATGCCTAACTACTTTCAAACACATAAAAACACCAGAAAAAAGAGAAACTGTGAAGCCTGTAAAAAATCAGATTCAATAATCAAAATGAAAGTAGAAGAATAATTTTTTGCTTTAAATTTTCCAGCCAGAAAACAAATTTTCTTCATTAGCAATGGAATTTCTAACTTACAACCATCTTTAGTTCTGCACTAACAGCATCGACTGAGAATCTTGACACATATGCAGCATGTAACACAGCTTGCAAACATCAGCAAGCAGAGAAAGGTACAATTAACAAGTCCTGAACAACATTGTATCAAGAGATAAACTACTAAAAAGCTTGCGCAAGTGTTTAAATAAACTAGACAATCTATTTCTAAAAAGAAAAACTGTTTGAAAATGTCAAAACAGTATAGATTTTCCTCTAAAACCTATTCCATGAATCATGCGTCCAAACCACAGTAGAGAGCACTATATGCATTTATCCAATCATTGACTAATATTGTGGTAATGATATCAGAGTGCAGAAGAAAATACCCAACAGAAGTTTTCAATTTAACAGGAAAGAAAAATCTGTACAGGTGTGAGATAATTTCTGAATAGAAATAATAATTTAAGTTTCTGATGACAACAGCTACCAATGGATCTTATTTTCTTGCCACTTGAACAGGAAAGTGAAGGTCAGCTGTACTGTACACATTGTTCTTCTCTTACAAATGTATAAGTAACACAGCAGCCTACCCTGATTGATGGTACTGTATAGTACACACCTTCTACAATGCATGGGTGGTACTATCTACCATTAACTGATGTTAAGTTTCCTGAGAAACTGAAAAAAAATGTTTTAGTGCTCAATTGCCCACAGCAATTTTATTTTCTGCAGATGCCAATGCCTAGCAGCTAACTAACCCTGTAAAAACCTGAAACCAAACATAAAAATTCAGTTCACTGCTCAGGTATGTATCTTTCTAGAATATTTTTCAATACTATTACAACTTCTGAGGATAAGGAAAGAGAAAAGGATTCTTCTGAAATACTTCCTCACTAATTATAATGTAAAATTGTCAGAATCACTGTCAACAGTGGAGAATTATAATCCTTTATCATACAGAAGTATAAATTATACTATGCCATGGACATATTTGACATTGTATGTTGTAGAATATCTAATTGAAAGGAATTATGGGAAGAATCGGCCTCATAAAGGAGTAGATGACTTTTACTCTAACTGAATGCCTGAAAAATACACAAGTTTTTCCTTCAACATAAATCTAATGGTCATTATAAAGTACGTGTAATAGATCTGTAGTCTTTTCAGGGAAGTGGAAGGGAAATCCTGAGAACAGTCAGTTCAGAAAGAAATGTATGGTGTCCATAAGAAAAATGCAAGCCCCCATTTGTAAAACGACACATGGGACATGAGATTTTCTCATATTAGGCACTGTATAGAGCCCAAACGTATACCCTGCTTTAGCATATGTTGCCACTCTTGCAGATTTTGAGCAGCATTAGCAGAAATCCAAATATAGACTCTCTATTGAAAGACTTTGCATGGCCTGGTTTTGGTAGTAGTACAAGGGTACTTTGGTAGAAGTACAGGGGTAGCTTCTGTGAGGAGTTCCCAGAAGCTTCTTTTATTTCCAGTAGAGCCAGACCCTGGTAGCTCCAAAGATGGAGGTACTGCTGTCCAAGGCTGGGCTACTTAGAGATGATGGCAATGTCTCTGTGGTAATATATTTTAGAAGAAAGAACAAAAAAGTTAGGGTTCAGATGTAATTGTGACCAGAGCAGAGCAGGGTGAGAACATGTGAGAGGAGC
>VYXF01008449.1:23515-80503 GCA_013397295.1 Polioptila caerulea
ATGTCTCCTGTGGGAGGGACCCCACGGTGCAGCAGGGGAAGGACTCCTCTCCCCCAGCAGCGAGAGAAGCCCTGGGTGATGAACTGACCACAGCCCCCATTCCCTGTCTCCTTGCACTGCTGGGGTAGGAGGTAGAGCTGGGAAGGAGGGAGGGGTGGGGGAACGTGTTTTTAAGGGTTTATTTTACCTCTCATCATCCTGCTCTCATTCTGTTAATAATAAATTCACTTCATATCTCTAAGTTGAGCCTGTTTTTCCCGTGATGATATTTGATGGGTGATCTCTCCTGGTCCTTATCTCAGCCTATGGACCCTTCCTTACATTTTCTCTCCTCTGTGCAGCTGCAGAGGGTAGTCAGAGCAGCTTTGGGTGAGGGCCTGGCATCTGACTAGCATCAACCCACTACAGACACACATGCAACTTCAGTAATAAACACCAAAAACCTCCCCAAAACCTCAAATTACACCACGTAAAAACCAACCCTACAAGACTAATAGATTAACTCTCTAAAGCATGTATTTGAGGGCCAGATGCTCAGGTTCCATTTTGCAATAGTAAATGCAGGTTCATATGTCTTTCTAAGGCCTCTTAAGATAAAATACAACTGTTACTCCATTATTTCCTCAGTATTCTCACAAGAAAATTGACTAACCACTGTAATTAACTAATTTATAGGATCACTACAGAAATGGTGCAAGAAAGACATGTGATACTTATAAATGTGATACTTATAAATTGTGTATATTTGATTCAGAAACCTAAACAGCAAATTAAGATTGATTCTCCATAATGTCAATTTTTCAAGTATATTTAAAAATTTCAAGCATTTGAATGGATATATCTCCATCCAGCTGCTGTGGATGTCCCACACACCTGTTTGAGGATTCTGGCTAAAGATCCTTGATCCATTTTGCTAGTGACTGCATCTTTCCTCAGTCTTGCTGCTACAGTTCCAAGATAGTCAAGTGATGCAACTCTTAATGCCATTTCTGTAGATTTGTTACTGAACTGGTGAACCTAAGAAAAGCAGGATAGACATTGAAAAATAGGTATTTATGCCACAGAGATTCTTCTCACAAAAGATTGCTTTACGTAATTAAAATTTCCACCTAACTTCCAAATTGCATAAAATCATGTAATTTATTATTACATCACACAGACAGTACTTACTTTATATTAATGTTTCTTTTCTTACTAGGTCTCTCTCACTCTACAAATAGGTCTGTGGAACTGGACTTCAATGAGAAACTATACATACAATTTTCACCTAGTTCCATATGAATGATCCTCTAACCAAAATTTTATTACTTATGTATTGTATAGTAGTGATACATGCAAGGAAATCCTTATATGCTGCATGTGTGTCAACAATAAGAAAGCATTCCTACAGTAGTTTCAGCAGAAATAAACAAGTCTTCATTGTAATAAGAAATTAATTCATACAGTTAAAAACAAGAATCCCTTACCAATAGCCTTCCTAGCAAGCTAAGTAGCAACTCTGCAGCTGGCCATTCTGGTTTATTGACTGTTGAAAGAAGATCTTGGATGAAGTTCTCAAACAGTGGCCGGTAATCTTCTTCCCCTTGTTTACTGCCACACCTGTTAACAAGAAAATGCTTTTTGTAAGCAAATTTAATAGCCATATAAGGTTTTCTTCTGATATCAATAGAAGTAATCTTATGTTTAATCAGAAAAAAGAGTTTAACGCAGTTCCAAGAAAACAAATCTGAAATACCAGCACAAAATTTATTTTATTTGTTTGCAGAAAAATAGCTTAAACAGTTATCACTCCAAGTTGCACTGAAAACACAGCAGCTAATCCATAACAGCAGAATTTTGTTGCTTAGATTTTTATTTTTAGCTTTGCATTAAAGTTTGTATTAACTTGGATAGACAAAGTAGGCAGAATTATAAAAATAAAACCCGAGTGGGATATTCAAGAGTTGGTATGTTTATATTCTTTAAGCTTGGTTTCATATATCTGATAGTGATAACACATCTCAGTATTATGCTTCACAAAAGTTACAATCAGAATGCCAAAAAACCACCAACCACAACCAAAACCACAAAAAACAACAAAAAACCCACCAAAAATTAACATACCTGATACTTTTTGACTTCTGTATATCATCCCTAAGTTTAACATCAGAAGCATGCATTTGCTAGATAGCCTATTAAATAGTTTTTCAGCTTTAAGTGTAAATTAATACAATAAAAAGCAAAAGATTTCTTCCCTGAAATCCTATGGTTAATTCAGTTATATTTTTTATTCCTTTTTGAGCTATTGACACTCCTGACTTTAGCTCAGTGAAAGTAACTTTTAGGTTTTTTATATCTGATGACTGCATCAGTACGATTTCACCACTTAAATATTTGCTCAGCCTTCTCTTCCAGGCTTCAGATAAGGAAGAGACCCATAATAAAGGAATCCTTCATGAACTGTGTGACAGCTTCTTAAAAACATATGAAGAACACTCTAAAGAATTTCTCATCTATAAATATTTTTGTCTAGGCAAGAAGCTGTCTTAGGCATCTATAATGTATATTATTATAAATAACTTTATAACAGGTATTTATCACTGTTCAGTGGTCAGGTTTTAAAACATTCATTTGGAGTTGGGTTTACTCAATACACTAAAGAATGCAACAGTACTTACTTCTTAAGAAAAATAGAAAGGAAGTTTTGTGCTGTTCTCATGGCTGTTTCATATGAGTTAGTAATAAGCACATCTTGATCCACCTAAAAATAAGAAGATACATTTGTCTATTATCTTAGCATAGATCTATGATTTCCAAGTCAGCATTTCTCATGCATCAAAAAATTATAGCAGACATTAAATTACAATGCTTGATTACTAGAGCACTGTAATAATGTATTATACCTACAAACACACATAGGTAATTTCTGCACACACATATAAAAAAGGCTTGTAAAAATATCTTACTTTCTTGTTTGATTCCTCCTCTGAATTAGAATCCTTTTCTGCTGATGGTAAGTGCACCACACACTGAATAAGTTGCAGAACTAGTGCTGTTACCATCTGAATGTACATAGGCTCTCCATCAGTGTCACTGCTGTTTAACCTGTTAATAGGAAAAGAAAGTATTAGCACTGAAAGTAAACAAAAAGGACAAAACATAAGAAAAAGTCTTTCTCCTAAGTAGTATCTTTCAAAAATTATTATCACAGCTAGAAATCCACATTCAAGACATTTATCTATTAATTTGCTTCTTTTTATGCAGTGTAACATTTGACCTAACAAAATCAGTAAGTATTGTTCTTGCATAGAAGAGGTGGACTGAAATAGCACGCACAGTTCATTGGCTGAAACAGCTACAGGAATATAAAAAAAACCACTTACTTGCTAAAATACTTGATGATAAGCTTATTATGTATAATACCACATTCTCTCCAACACAACACAACACAACACAACACAACACAACACAACACAACACAACACAACACAACACACCAAATGGTTGCCATAATAATTTTTCTGTAATATTTAATGTTTGTGAAATGTGTAGGACTTTTAAAAAACAGAAAATAATGGCCAGGACCTAGACTGACTTTTACAAGAGCTACACCTTCAATTATCTGCAGCAGCATAGCAGACTACAAACTTCAGCAGGCAACTGTCTTAAGTTGTTAAGAAGACCATGTTTCTCCCCTGATGTAACCTCAGAAATAGTAAGAGTTTACTGCCCTTACACATACAAATATCACCTTATTGCTACACTTAACAACATCAAAAGGTGGTAAACCCTGACATATGAGATGAAATGGATATGAAACTGATTCCCTGCCTGAAAAGAGCGCTCTGAGCATATCCTCAAAGAAACTCAGCCAGAATTTTCCTATGAAGATTTAGCAAAGAAGAAATTATGCAACCCCATACAAACAGAATTAAAGAATTGACCAACAAAAAATAATCCTCAACACATACTAACATTACACCTATTTAAATTCTTAGTGAGAAAAATAATATGTTTCAATTATTTTTGTAAGTAGGCACTAAAGTGATAGCATAACACTGAGTAATTATTACAAGACATTTGTCAAACAATTTGTTTGGAAATCTCAGCCTGCAAAAAGTGCAGCTTGTAGAGACACATTTTCAGTGTAATTATCAATGAAGCCCAAAATCCTACACCCACAAAACTGTAAATGCTATAGTGTACAAGTTATTAATTTACATCAGAAGTTACCTGAAGTTTCTCAAACTCCTCTTGCTAGTTGGTAGTCTCGCAAGGGAAGTGAAAATTTCTTCTAGTATTAGCTGTCTGTGTTTTTCATACCGGGAGAACACCTATTTAATAGTTACAGGATTATTAGAAAATGATTTATTGTTACATAAAATATAGCTTTTTAAATATATTGTAAATTATTACATATGGAAGCATACACTTCATATGACACTCCAATAAATTATAATTCAACTTATTGTTAATGCATTTTTTTCTCAATGCAAGCATTTCTTTAAAAAATATAGTAAAAATTTTCCAAATAAGGATTTAAAAAAAAATCTTTGTATAACATCAATGTCTAATAGGTCTTGAAAATACCTTCTATTTAAAATACTTTTGTCCATGGTATAACATACTATATAGGAAAGTCAAACAGTATAATACTAAGTTTTTTGACTTAGTATTTATTTCTCTCAGTGCAAAGGAAAACACTGTCGTAAGACAATTTACATGAACACATGGATGTTGTACAGTACATTTGAGAAAACAGTTTTACTTCGTACACCAGGCTTTAATGTTTGCCTGAAATGATATGTTTGTGATGTTTGTGTTCCACTAAATTTTTTCTGAAATAATATTTTACCTATCCTGTGATTTTTTCATATAGTCACCTCTTCTGAGGAAAATAATGCATTCTATTATACAGAAATACCATACTAGTTCTATGACTAATTGTGTAAGTTCAAATCTAAACATAGGAAATAAGGAAAAACACATATCCAGGATTAGAGATTAAAAAAAAGGAAAAGATTTCTTAAAATAAAAGAAAGAGAGGTAAATGGAAGGAGTTTGCATTAACACTTTAACTGACAATTAAAATTAAGAAGCTTCTTGCTTGAAGTAGGTAATTTCTTTCCATAGAGTACTCTGCAAATAGGGGCAGCTCAGGTAGATATAACACTAATTCCACATATCAAACTGTAAAAACATGCAAGAATAGCATTAATTCTATGCTCCAATTTTCTACCAGAGAGAAAATACAGCCTATGTAAATGCCCCAAGAGCTCTCAGCAGTACAGGCACAAGAACCCACAAATTAGAAAGTACTTACTGCAGTTACTAATTTGATGGCACATAACTGTAGCTCACTGACATTTTCTACAAAGAAAGGTGTTATTCCCATCGACGACACCTATCAATGGATAGAAGTTATTTTAAGTATATAGGACTAACAAACTGGTAATTATACAGTTCCACTAGTCAGTTATTCATTCAGCATGTAAGGCATTCAACAATTACTTAATATTATCTGCAAATAAAGTTATTAAATTAGGGCACAGGTCTTAGGAGAAGTGGCTGAGAGGGCTGAGTGGCTGTTTAGTGTGGAGAACAGGAGGCTCCAGCAGAGGGCTTACAGTCCTCTACAACTCCCTGAAAAAGTGTGTAGCCAGGTGAGGTTTGTCTGTTTTCCCAGCTAACAAGCAACAAGACAAAGGCAATGGGCAATGGCTATGCCAGGGATGGTTTAGATTGGATTTTACGTGCCCATGGAAGTAGTTCAGCCAATATCCCTGCTTTCAATAATGATGTTTAAGGACATGGTTTAGTGGTGCACTTGGCAGTTTGGACTTGATGTTCTTAAGGATCTTTTCCAGTGTAAATGATTCTACTACTCTATACTTGAACACAATCAGGTTAAACTTTTAAGTGTAGAAGAGAAAATACAAATTACATACTACACAAGAAACTAGTCACTCTGATGTTAAGAATTCAAAAATTGAACTGATTTCAAACTTCATGTCACTGGGACAATTATACTTCACATTTATTCTAGCAAAAGCAAAGTTAACACTTCTAGACAGAAATTCTGAAAAAACGTACCTGAAGAATAGTTGTATCTGTGAGAAGCTGTATCTCTAGCAACTCTGACAAGCTGCTGACAATGTCACAAACTTTGTTATACAACATCACTATAACTCTTTGCTTGTGGGTGGAACACTTGGCACGTTTTGCTTTTGAACTTAAAACACCACCTAGAAAATAAAATACATATTCATATTTTCAGTGTTTCAAATACTAGAAAGATGATCTTCCTCAAAAAGTTCCCCCAAAACAACAGCATGACTATAGCTTTGCAAAAGCA
Organism: Polioptila caerulea; assembly: GCA_013397295.1. Classification (NCBI taxonomy): domain Eukaryota; kingdom Metazoa; phylum Chordata; class Aves; order Passeriformes; family Certhiidae; genus Polioptila; species Polioptila caerulea. Next base: position 29,850 of record VYXF01008449.1, read on the forward strand.
ACTTAGAAAAACTACTTAGTAGCATCAGCTGGAAAGCAGCAATTTCATATGATAACTATTTTTCATAATCACTCTAAATTCTGGACCTCAGATTTTCAGAAATGTTCTCGAAATCAGAGCCATGCATCTGTAGGCATGTACATGAAAACAAAAGGCTAGAAGCTAAATAGTTTTCCCAGAAACAAATCATTATATGCATGGAGATTACTACTATGAAAATTACTTATTTCAGCTTTTAATNACATACAAAAATCTTATTCCAGAAAGTAATTTACATCATCATACTGTAGATTAACTTTTTATGGCTTCTAATATGGAAAGATTTCTTGGCATACTAACCACCATGAGGATCCACTCTATACACAGGATCATACTGAGGATAGAGAGTGTTCTGCAAATGAAATTTTGTGTACTGAATAACTCTTTCTATTACATCCTCAATATATACAGCTTTAGGCATATTTGGTGATGTCATAATATTGATTGCAGTAAGACAAGCATCAGCAGATTTTGTCACTCTTTCCATAATAAGGTCTCGCCATAATCTCTCCTCGTCTTCAGTGTCATTATTCTGCAACAGACAAGAAAAACAGGAGAGTATGAACAAGAAGTCAAATATTTATTCTCACCAAGTAAAAGAAAATTATGTTACATTAATATGCTTACATACACTCGTGTATAAAATGCTGAATTTCCTTTACAATACCGAAGTTATTTGTTTTAAAAATCAAGCATTATTTGTTTTACCAGCAATAAGTTTGTAATGTCTCTCTAAGCTGAGACTGACTGGTTTTCAAAGTCCTGTATTCTGTATTCTTCTGCCAGAACATAAAGAAGATTTCTGTGTCTTATTGGGAAGCACTGTGAGGGAAGACTGCTGCATGCTCTATTTAAGACTGATATACATTAAGCAAAATCTAATTCCTTAATTTGGTGTTTTCTTCAGTGGCACCAGCTGCTGCTTTGATCCATCTAATTTCTGCCACTAGAGGGAATTCTTATACAAAAAGAAAGTTGGAAGTCACATGAAATCTGTAAGTACACAACTTTCTCTGCTTCACAGACCAGCCCATCTATTAACAACCTCTCATCAAATATGTTCATTTAAATTACCACAGGCTACTGAGTCTCTGTATTACTGTGTTTATATGAGGTTCCAAAACAAACATACATGAGGTTAAATATGACCATCCAGCACTACTTAAATATTGTAATAACATTACTACAGCAAAGCTAGGTAGAATTTCTCATAGCTTCTCTGGTACAGACAAAGCCACCAGAGAAAAAGGGTCTTTGCTACCTATATGACACCACACTCCAACACCGTTGGCTTTCCTTGTAAAGATCAGAGGTCAGTGAAACTGCAACAGCTTCTTTCCTTGAGGGTAAGAGAATTTGAACCAATAGAACAGAGCATTATATATATGACATACATAATTATAGAATCAACAAAAATCTGCAAATAGAGAGGTCCCTGCACACTTCTAAGATACAACAGCTTTACGGAATTTGCTACGTACACAAATGACACCTAAAGGAAAAAAAAAATGTTTCCCCTAATTAGTCTTGGAAATGAAATGAATATTAAAGCATTCTCTGCCTCTGAAAAATATACTGACATGCAGGTAAGATATCTTCTCTGCACTGTAAAATAGCAAGCTTATGCCTTAGGAGACACTTTCTTTGCCACAATGATTTGAATAATTTTTAATAGTCCTAAGAAAATCTAAAACTTGTTTTTTTTAAAAAACCTATTCCTTATATTTTGTTTTAAATCCAAGTTTTGTCTCTGAATTGATTATCCAGTGAAAAACACGGAATAATTTAATTAACTTTCTAATAACTTTGAGTTTTACACAAAAAAACTAGAAGAAAAACACTCCTTTAAAATCATTAGCATGAAGACTTCATCACAATGAAGTAGACCAGGTAAACTAGTACTTCCTTCTTATGCATTTTTTGTATTGCCAAAGACATTCAGAACCATATATTGAAACTTTGAAATCCCTACAAACTACCTAGATGAAAGTATTCAGGTATAAGTAATGTGTCTCTGGTTTTCATGTGCAAGTTCAAATTGTCCCTTTCTGATATAAACTACTACTCTCTTATTTCTACAGATGAGGAGGTTTTTTCTATAAAACTCAATTATAATCTTGTTGCAATATTGTTTTTAATAGAAAGTGTATAAATAAATATGTGAAATGTGAAAGATGGAACATAAAACCTCAAAACATTTAAGTAGTTTTATGTATACCAGGAAAAATCCCCATCCCAAAATATTAAACTTCCTGTCAATTTTATTTACATTGACATTGTCACTTTGCAGTGTGAGAACACTTAAACTTTCTCCTTAATGCTCAGGAGAAAGATAGACTCCACATAAAAACTGCAATTTCTTCCATTTTGTAAGGGATGTTTTATAGATACATAGCAAAGAAACATCCAGCAATGCAAATTACACTAAAATTACCATGAATATTTCAGGATGAAACTATAATATCTAAAATGAAACAAAAGAAAATACAGTTGTTCCCAATACATCTGTTAGTTGTGACTACTATAGTAAAACATGATTAGTATTGAAAAAATATAATTAATTGAATTTTGCTTCAAGTATTAACATTTGGCAAACTCAATCACACATGTTATATAAGAAATTCCTTTGACACATCCTTTGACACATATAGAATATTTGAACTTATTACTAAATAGGACTCAAGTGAAGAAAACTATTCTACACAGTGATGTGAAATTCTGAAATTTCAGACTCACATGGTTAAGTAGAGTAGACAGCTTTGATCCATCTTGAATATTCTTCTCCAAAATATTTAGGACTTTTACTGTTTTATCTGTTGAGAGCTAAAACAAATAAAGAAACATGTCAAACAGCTGGAGGAATATAGATGATTCCAAATTGCTAAAAAGAACATTGAGGAATGAAGGACAGAACTTGTACCATCTGAATAATTTCAACTGTAAGCAACATGGCATAAGGAGAATACAGATACTATAACGAAAACAGGTAAAATGTATTCTAGGATTGCAATTAAACTGCATTTTCAACCTGCAAAATCCACAGAAACAGACTTCATTATGTCATTAATGGCGTGTAGTTATTTGCTTCTAGAAATAGAAATTTGCCAAATCCACATATGACCTATAAATTCTAACTGACCATACAGAGCTTTATTAGGAGAAAATCCATACTGCATGAACAAGCAGAATGAAATTCCCTAATACTTGAAAGATAATAAAAGGGAAATTTATTCTTAATATTAGTGTTAACTTCAAAGAAGTAGCATGTTGAAAAAAGTAAATTGAAATCACTGATCTTCTGTAGAAATCTGTTTAAATAATTTGTGGAATATGTTAAACTTGAGGAGAGTCAGCTTCTCTCATCTAGATACAATTCACCATTGGAAGCAACAAAACTGATTTTATATAGACATGTATCTATGTATATATGTATGAAAAATATGGAACAGAGGTTAAGGGTGAGAATGATCAGGAAAGAGAGAAGATCATGCCACCCACAAACTACAAAGAAAGGTAGGGAGATTGAAGGAAAATCCAGGAAGAATATCTAAAGTTTGGATCAAAGAAGTTTGGAATAGTCCAGAGTAATTATAATAGTATGTGGTTTCACAGACACTCCACAAACCTAAGAGCAGGCAGAGTTTAACATAAGACTGCTCAAAGCCAAGAGTCCAGGAAGTCTTGGAAGATAAAAGGAAATTGAGAACACTGTTTCTAGAGGTGAGGCATCAACAACTTTGCACCAACAAAAGTTCCTCTAGCTGCCTGGGGAAGAGTAAGACACAGAAGAGGACCCTTCAACAAAAATGTCTCAGCTTCAGAAAGATTAACAGTTAGGATGTAGTAATTTCCTAAGCTCTTCAGCTAAGTGAGCAGAAGGTTAGCTGTTCTTCTGGTCTGTGCACCCTTGAAGAGGGTGGAATGTTATTACAGAGAAAGTAAGTTTTTGAATGTTAATCAATATTTTATTTTCAATAAAAAGTTAGATTATGAAGAGGTACCTTGTCCATAATGCCCATTGCCTTGATTTTTGCAGATTCACTACCCAACTCACTAAGCTGATGTTTGCCCAGTAGCAATTCCTGTGGAATCTCATCATCATCACCTTAAAAAAAATAAAGAAAGGTAAAAAATTAACAATTATATTTCTAGTAAGATTTCTAGGAAATCGGTATTTTTTTATTCCAATATGAAAAAGCTAACTGAGAAAAAAAGAGCTGCTTGTCCAAACCGTCAGCATCTAATGGTTCCAAATTAATACCATTTAACCAAGACTGATAATGACATCCTTTGGTTGTGTTGAAACAATGAATACTTGTTAAGTATGACTGGTTCTGAAATATCATTTAAGAGCCTAACATGAGGCATTCATTTCTGATAGTCAAAAACTAAAATTTTTTAAAATAGCAAACCCCATTTATTGCAGTACTTCATTTTCAATTCAGTTTGTAGCCCTCAAGTTCAAATCTGGACAAGAGGAATAGATGAAAAATGCATATAAAATTAAGCACCTTAAGATAATGTGAATCTTAATTGTATTTAACCTTAGACAAAAATCTTGTTACCAGACACAGAAAGATCCAATGACTTACACTTTTAAGTTCAAGTGGCTTTAAAAACTACAGAAACTTGCTTACTATGCCTCTCCCCTTGTTTTAATCCTGTGACAAAGATGGTAGGAAAAATATTAATGAATATTCCATAATCCATTTCAAAAGAAAGTCACCTTTGGCAACATGAGCTACTTCCTTAGATACTTAGATAAGGAGGCTCTTTTCCACTGAAACAGGTACGTGACTCAGTGTCTTAGCCATAAATTCACAAGAATTCTGATGTCTGAATTGGATAATCGTATCCGCATGTAGCAGATGTGTAATTATGTGCCTCAGACAGTCCTAGCAAGAGAACCATCTTGTTTACATGTCTGACATTAGGAAACACCCTAATAACATCCCAAAGAAGAATCCTTTCCACTCCAAGGGAATTCCACTCATGATTTATGACCCTTTTGGATTCTGCAGAGAGAACGAAGAAGGATCTTCTTCAGGCAGTGGCAAATGAAAATGGAAAGGTAAAGGCCACCACTCAAGGTGGAAGCCATATAAATCCAGTATGCACTAGCAAGTTATCACATGAAATTAAATAAAAATGAAGGAAGTTCAAAAATACCAACACAGTTTTTTCTTGGGTTTCTAACTGGGGCAAGCATTTTGAAAATTTCTGATTTATTACCAAAAGCTGTAAAATCCATGTCTTCCAGATTTTCCAAAATATTCTCTATTGAAGCAGTAAACCTTTTGAAGGTTGAAGAATCCATCATTTCTGGTGAAAAAAGAGGGAAATTCATAAACAATTATCTTAAATATAAAGTAGAAAATACAAACTGTAGAGAACAAATCTTCTAAAATTACCTTCAGGTGTTAGTTTAGGTTCATAAGCTTTCCTCTTCTTTTGTTTTTCTTTCTTCTTCATTTTTCTAGCCACTAATTAAGAGAATAAGAAGTAAAACAAACACTTTCTCAAAACTAAAAGAAAGGATTATTTACATTTCTTACACTTGCACTCAATATTGCATGCAAGGATGTCCATTTAAAAATGTTTAGCATATACATTAAAAAAGCACTAGTACTATGGAATAAAATTAAATCCTCATAATGATCAGTTACCCTCACTGAGGCTAGGAGGAGAAGAATAATCATCCATATCAGAGTCCTCCGGACTGCGATTACGGTAGCGGCCACTACCAGAAATCCTTCTTCCTTCATGATAATGACCACTTCTCCTGTGGTCACCAGAACTCCTTCTGTCATGTTCTTCATACTCCCAAGCTTCATCTCTATCCTTTTTGTGTCTCTTACGAGAAGCTAGAAATAAATGCATTTTCATTTTAAATACAAAACTTACATTTTTAAAAGTTCAAAATCAAACATTTTTAAACATTTAAAAGATGTGCAGATGTAGGGCTCAGGGACACGGTCTAGTAGTGGACTCTGCATTAGTTGTATGATTGGACTTGGTGGTCATAAAGGTCCTAAATGATTGGATGTCTTGCAAATCCAACACTATTGTATAGTTGTTCTCTAAATCAAATAGACACTAAAGTTATCAGATATAACTCTGTTATGGATTATTTGTTTAAATGTTTTCTCTTGCATTACAGAAAAACTGTGCTTGAAACTGGAAAAGATATCAGAAAACATTTAAAAATATGAATTTACAGGTCATTTGTCTTTTTAAAAGCAAAGTAAACAAAGTTGAACAAATCAAAACAAGTTTCATCATTTTATAAGAGAATAGTGAGATATTTTCTCAGTTATCTATTGTGTTATAAATTGTGACTGTTACTGGGTGTCTATATTCCAATTTAGTGATTGTCTTGCCCATCTAACACATCAACTTCCAATGCGACTTTCTGTTTTCTAAAAGATATTCTGTTTTGCCAACACAACTAAAATTTTGCCTTGGTATCTACTGCAGGAAATTTACATAAAGGAGAAAGCTGGAGTCACAATTCTGGGCCAAACAGCAACCCTCTGCTACAGATAATTATTCTAATTATTTTTGTGCAGGACCAAAAAGCAATAGTGATTGTTGAAGTTGGAGTAAATATTGCATACAGAGATTTGGTGGAAATAAAATGGGGGAGCAGAATGACAGTTCTCTGTTAGTCTGAAAGAAACTCTTGTATGTTTTGAAGTTGACAGAGTGCTCAGTTTAAACAGCAAAGAAAATGGATGAAGAGGTAGCTTCCTCCATAAAATCATCCAACTTTCCATTTTTTAACATAATCAGCGAACTGAGCTACCATAGAGATGTCTAACACAGACTGTACTGCAAAGATCAAAACACTTCCAAAACAGCACATTCTAGACTGGCAGTGTTTATTGCCAGTTTACTGCTTCAGGATCTGCATACAACAGTCCTGATACTCTGTATCTCTACCAAAGTCTCCTTGGCATGACTGTATGTAAGATTGTTTCTGAGCAGAACGGCTCAAAGCATTAATACAGAACTGGAACTGAATCGAGAAGTTCTTACCACAACCCATTAATTACCGTAAGAAACATACCAGGTTATAGTCAGTAGTCAGCCCAGGACCAGTATTTATAAAAATAACCCCTAAGGGAACACTTCTGTTTTGCAATAAACCCTAGAGATTTCTAATTCAAAAAATATTATAGAGTTGGTCCAAATCTTTAATGTAATAACTCAGTGCAGGCTTCAAACTGTACTGCATCTGGATCAGACCTCCTTCTGGAAAAGCATAGTCATGTTCAGGATGGCAGAGGTGCTAGCACTGCCTAAAATGGTTGAGTTAGCTGTGACTCAAGAAATGGTGAGCCACCTGGGACCACTCAGTGGGGAGGCAATTGGCTGGATGGTCACACTCAAAAAGTTGTGGTCAATGGCTTGATGGTCAAATGGAGACCAATGACAAGGGGTGTCCCTCTGGGGTCGGTGTTGGGGCCAGCACTGTAACATCCTGGTGACACTGACAGTGAGGCTGAGGGCACCCTCAGCGAGCTGCAAATGACACAGAGCTGTGTGGTGCACTGGAGGGAATGGATGCTATCCAGAGGGGAGGGATTGTGACGGGCTCTAGAGGTTAGCCTGTGTGAACTCTTTCACAAGGACGTGGAGTCCTAGGACACGGGTAACGAGTTGGAACTGCAAGAGAGCAGGTTTAGATTAAAGGTCAGAAAGAAGTTCTTTATGTGAAGGTGATGAGGCAGTGAGCAGGCTGCCCAGTGAAGCTATGGATGCCACATGCCTGGAAATGTTCAAAGCTAGGCTGGACAGGGCCCTGAGCAAACTGGTCTAGTGAGGCATTCCCACCCATGGCAGGGAGGCTGGGACTAGATGAGGTTTAAGGCTGCTTCCTAACCCTAACTCAAACTGTTCTATAATACCTGGAGTAAATGTACCAGAGAAGATAGTCAGAGTTCTTGTGGGAAAAGGCATTACTCATCTTCACTGATTCCTTCACCCCATGAGACAGTGTTTTGTGAAGGCAGATGGCTCTTTCTCCAGTTTAAAAATCATCTACAACACTAAGCTCTGTAGGGTGAATTCTGACCCCAGTTACATCTCCACAAGAAAAGTAACTTCCAATATTGCTGACAGAATTTTAGATTGACCAGTTTATCAATCTGCATGACAAAACAGAATGTGTTACAGTTCTGCTAGCTCTACAAGACAAATAATAATTGGAGCACCTATTCACAATTACTGCTCTACCATATTTAAAGTCAATAAAATTGACTAAAAATTTAAGTATTAATAACATTAATTTGGAATATAAACACTCAATTTCCTTCCGAATTCTGCCAAACATTTATGCAATATCACATTTAGTAATTACTGTAAGAGAATTACTTCATCAACATTTAATTTCTCATTATTTAGTTTAATGGCATATCCCTTCTTAATTAGATACCCAAAGAAACTTCTTGTTTTCTTCTATACTAATCATTATTTCATATTTTTATATGAGTTTAAGTTCATTTAAGGAAGTTTTAAGTTCAGTATTTGGGAAACAGAAAAATTAAGAAACATGTATTTGTAGCAATACAAATCTATTCAGTGTACTTGCCATGAATCTTTCACTTTTGATAGTTTTGTCTTAAATTAAATTCAATTCTACAGTATTCTTTAAGAAATACTATAATTTATTTTTAAACCAGATGTACCCACAGAATTGATTAGAATGATGGCCAGATCTCTTGAGTAGGTATAATGAAACTAGAATTCCTCAAGGTATATAATTATTGTGAAAGTTTTCCTTAACTTGTTCTATTTTGTATTTAAGAATTTCAACAGCCACTATGGCTAATGTATAGATTAAGGTAGTTGAAATTCTTGACAATTCTCTCCATTCCCAACCAACTTAAATAACTTTGCTTACTGAATTTATTTTTTTAATTCACCATTCCAAATTACTAACATCATATACAGGGGATATGATACGGTAAACAGAGAATACAGAATTCCTGAATGAAATAAGTCATCATTAATCCTTTGCCATAATTTAGGCTGATTACAGTTTACCTCAAGACATCACATTCATGCACAGAGAAGCATTATTCAGCTATAATTAAAAGGGAAAACAAACAAACAGATGTACATTCTTTTCAGCTTCTTTGATAAAGATCGAAGGTAACAGAGTTACAATTTTCATGTGCAAAAACACAGTGTATATGTTGGATGAAAACTTGAAACATACTAATAAGCAGAACAAACAAATCTTTCTCTTTTGGACCTTAAGAAATACTAAACCCCCAAACATTATATTTTATGAAAGTTCATTAAGATATTTCTATAAACAAAGGTGCAAAACTTGGGAAAAAATCATTATAGGCAAGGTCCCTCCTCAGACTAACAGGCTTCTCCTGTAGCCCTGCATGGTTACACAGCTCAGACTGAACTGATTCATTTTATTCTAACAGTTTATTTCCAGTGCTGGTTAACTGTACAACCATAGAAACTAAAACTAACCAACCATACTTCTATCAATAAGTAAGAAATGCCTTCCTAACTTAGAGGCAAATAACAATTTTTTTTCCTTAAGAACTTCATTCAATTGCACAGCAAAATTCTAAATAGAAGCTTCCTCTTTTCCTTCGAAAACAGTCAATACAAGAATAGTAGAAGAAGCAAATTGTATTTTGAGAATTCACCAAGAACAACTTCCATTTTTCAAGGAATATGATGAGAAATACTAGATGAAATATTTTTTAAAACTTCTGTGCAGTAAGATTCTCAATTTATTATGTCAGAAAAATTCAAGAGGGGATCTTTCACTTATCAATAAAACTAAGAATAATTCAAGAATTTACTTAATGAAATTTCTCTTTGCATACACCTGTATGTAAATTCTGAGCTTTTTTAGAAGATATTTTCCTTAATCTGAATAGTTAGAAATGTTTTATGGTACAACTGAAAGCAAAAAAAAAAATATTTAGGGAGCAATTTCCAGTAAAGTAATCAAGAAAATAAATTTAATGACTCACTGCTTTTCATCTTGAATGACAAATTGCAATCAAGTAATTTTTCTTTTAAAAGAGAAACAAGGGCTCTTGGCTAGGCAGTTGTCAGGACAGCAAATTTGGGGCTCTATGTTTTAGGGTAGCCAACTTTAAAAAAGTGTGCATCTTATTGTAAAAACAAAATATTAGCTTTTTTTACCTTAAGGAACAGAATTACGTGCTACTTACATTCAAAAGCTTCTTCACTGTCATTGTCTTCATCAGAACTGATTTCAGTATATTTTGGTTTCTCATTAACTGTGCTACGTTTGCGCTTGTTCATTTTCACACGTTCACAAAGTGGCATGGTGGATTCAATTTCTGCCAGGAGATCAGGAGGTAATTCCTTTAACACTGACTGATCTATGCTACCTATTAGTGGAGAGTAAGAAGAGCAAATGTGAACCTGAAGATAAAAAAGAGGGCCCAATACTACAATCCTTTCTCAGGAACCACTCACAGGATAACCACTAACAATTAGTTAGATCACAGTTAGATAGACCTGAATGTATTTGACAGCCTTTTTTGAAGTTCACACTACAATTAGAAATAAACACAATCAATTGCATACATATTTCCTGCAACAAAATATTTTGTCAGTTATACAAATGAGTTACTTTAAAATCACCTTTTGAATGACCTTTGCATAATGACATCCTTGCTCCACCACACAAAGTTTAGTCTTATTTTAGTTCAACCTCTGAATTTACCAGGTTTTCTAACAGTTGTCAGTAAATTACGGATTCTTAGTGCCTCATTAACATTTCTATTTACTATCATTCATAGTAATTAGTACACAAGACAGTAATATTCCCTTTTCCAGTAGGAAGACACAACCTGTGGCAAAACTTGTGGGGTCATATCCCTAAATACAGGCCAAATCATTGACAACTCAGCTTTTGCTTCAGATTTTTTCTTACCTTCTATTGGTAGTTTGATGATGAAACATAAATTGTTGGTTTGTTTCTTTTTTTCACAAAACAAAATCGAAACATTTTTGTTTAGTACAAACAGCTAGCTGAACCACAAATCACGTTTCTTTTCCACAGTGATAAATAAGTAGACAATATCGCACCATTCTCATCATTTTGAAACCAAGATTAAACCCATGTGCAGTCAGAATAAAGGAGATTTGCAGGCAAAATTTTTCCAACTGACACAAGGAAATCAAATCAATTCAAAAGTATTTTTTGGGGTTTACGTGATGTCTTATTTTTATTTATTGAAGAACCTATTACACAGATTTGCAGGATTTTAGACTAAATTAAACTGTTAATTTTTTTCCAGCAACAGAAGGTCCTAACTGCCTCTCTCCTTCCCAATGCATGCTATATTATTTAGAGAGGAAATCACCTCCAGATTTCTATATACACACATTCCTCCAAAAAAACCCAGCTATCTCCTGGATGATAATATACTTTTTAATTGCATTGTCAACATCACTATGCTTTCTAAAATTTATTTCCATTTTTGTGTTACTATCCTAACTCCTAATGCAAGAGAGTCTTTGGATTTTTTCTTTCTCTCTTTAAACATATTTAATTGGAATTAGAAGAGTCTTAGTATGAGATTCCAGCATCAAAATACATTCTGCAAGCCATCACATTTAAGTGCATTTTAAAAAACAATTTAACTTCAAATATTGGGTTTTTTGAAGCAATATAATGAAACATATACAAAGTAAAGTGAGAGTTAAAGGTGTCCCTGCTTCCTTCACATTGTGCTCACCATTACCTATTTGTGTTAGGTTGCCATCCTTACACAATCACCATCTATCTGAATTGTCAATGTTGCTTTTGAAAATGCTGAAAAGCATTTCATGGTGTGGTTGGCTGTGTTCCTCAGTTAATGATTAATTTTTTGGGCTATGCACTTGACTTCTGACAGGTAGAAGTAGAGCAGCATGGGCAGCCCATTTCCTCTGTGTGTACCAGCAGCTGACTGGGTGACAGCCAGTCCAGGCTGGATGCTGCATCTGAGCACTGTGTCCCTTAGTTTGCATGCCTATACAGTGCATGAGGAGCTTACATCCAGCCCCAGAATACAGAAAAATTTACATATACAAGTTTTAAGACACTTTACAGAGATGAAATTCAGGGTTGGTTGTAAATCCAGGCTCAGTAATATATATTTTTCAATTTTATGCCTGTTGGTAATTTAATTCAAATCAGCAGGACTAAATACATAGCATGAAGTCTACAAAAAATCTGGCCAAACAAAAACATTGCAAAAGACAGCTACAAGTAAATGAAGAGAAGTTGCCTTAAACCCTCAAATAACAAATAAAACTCACAGGCTATTGTCTCCTAGGAATTTCTGTTCTTGCTTTCTTTTCTCACTGACTTTTCATTTTGTACTCATTCTTTAAATATAAATCAAAAATCACAGCATTCATTAGACATAAGTGAAAAAAATCGACTACTTTAATTTTGATTTTTAAATATTTGTAAAACTAATTTCACTTCTGTCTCAAAAGTTTCAAATTTCTATTTCTCTAGTACTGAATTCAACTACTGCTTGATTTGCATTCTCTCCTGTTACAGATATTTCAGATTACCATATAAGCTTACCCATTTTTCTTTTATTAGGAAAAAGGTAAAGTTTTCTTTATTCAAGTAGGGAACAGCAGAAAAAAGAACAAATAGAATTATTATAAAGCTGTCTATAAGCAGTCACTGAAGTTTTGCCTCCTGTCACAATGTTCCCTGAAGTAAGTGTGCCACATACTCAGTTTTCCTAGCTGCTGAGGGTTGTAAACAACCAAATCTGTAGTTTTACTTATGTAGTACAAAGGACTTAAGTGTGGCTGTACACATAGATACAATTCTAATATACATGGAGAAGGACTTATTCTTTCTGAAGAATATCAGGGATATTCTAAATTTTTTGGTCAAGAGCTTGTTAATATTTATTTTACTCTATTAACTATGCTATCTTGAGTCACTAGAAATATCTTACTAAATTCCTTCTTTAATATCTCTTATTTTATAATGTAGGCACTATTTTTTTGTTCAGAGTGATAAAGAAATACTTACTAGAATCCAGTTCACCTAAGAATCCAGTCACATGGCAATAAGAATTAGGTTATGAAACACATGCTAATACCTTTTCAGTTTAAGGGAGACTTTTCTAAAACAATTAATAGAATACATAACACAAACCTCTTTAAAAACCTCTTTCAAAATCTACAACCATGTACAATCATTTTCAATTTTCCAATTTTTTTTTGCTAAGTTTGCTAAGACCTAGTACCTACTTCCATGTCTTCACTTCATTCAGACATTTGGCTCTAGCATGCACGGCTTTTTAAATAGTAAAGAAGAAGTAACTTTACGAAAAAGTTACTTGATAATCTAATAGAATGCCCAAATATGTTGCTGAAGGACTGTCAGCACCAATGGAAAAACTCAATTTTCTGCAATGCACGTGATCAGTGTACACCATATGCCTGAAATGAGACTATAGGCATGTGTCATCTTCAGATGTCATTGACGCATAATTTCAAAACTTCTGCAGCTATTAAAGCAAACAACTGGGGAAAAAAAAAACCAAAACAAAACAAAAACCAAAACCAACCAACCAAAAAAAACCAAAAAAAACCAGAAGAAAAGAACCATCATAAAAAAATCTTTTTCTTACTGCCAGGAAGAACATCCTAACAAACTCCACACTAGTGAGACCAAAGGGAAGACACAGAAGAACAATTATTTTCAAAGAACTGCATACATGAACAGTCACTTCTACAGTGCTTCTCCAAATATATGCAGTGCTGTCCACAACTTATATGCAAGTTACTTGCCAGAGAAAACAAATTCTTGGCTTTGCTTGATTGCTATCATCAAAAAGTTTCTAAGGAAAGATATTGCTGAATCTTCATCTACTACTCAAAGTCCACTGACCCTCAAGATGACGTGTTTTCTCAGCAAGCATTTCTTTATAAAATATAACACAGTTAAAGATCAGTCAGAGAATCTCAGTGAGGAATTAGTTAGTCTGTAAGCCTGATCCCATATCTTATAGTCTGGGAAGTTTTTCAGAGGGTTTTAGTGTGTAAAGTAGAAAAATTTCTATAAATATCTAGAGGACACAGTATTTCCCTTCTCCACACATGATTTAAAAAACTAATGGAAAAGAACAGATCTGATTCACAGTTCAGTATAGTGTTTTGCAACTTCAACTTTGTAGAACAGCTTTAGCTAATAGTTATGCGTATGTAATCTTTAGGAATATACAATATAATTTTGTGTTAACTTTGCAAGTCAAGTAGATCTTCCTGATCCAGTAAGATCATCCTTCAAGAGAGGTTAAACATTAAAAAAAGGTAACATCCTTATGGACTTTTGCTGGGACCATTCGATATGGACAGCACAATTATTTTTTGACATGACAATCTGTGTTCACATTAGTTTCACCTGGCTTGATGTAACAACTTCAAACAAACACCTATGGAAAAGAGGATGATTCTTACTGATGCTTAGGTCAGCTTTCAGTATCAGAGAGGCTGTTCCGGCCATGAAATCAAAACCAACATGAATAAACTCTTATTTTCTCAGTAATGATTTATCTTTGCTTTCAAAACTATGGAAACTAAACGCATGGACCAGATCTTGGTACAATTTCCTGTGACCTACAACCCATCAAGGTTAAAATACAGTTAGAAATCCAAACACTGAATTGCTACTTTCATACCTCTGACACAGTTAGTACAGTGGAAACATAACATAAACATTATCTGTTCCATTTCTGTGTGCTAATTGTCTGCAATAAGCAAAACTGCAATTAATGCAAATTCATATTAGTAATCTCTCTATATATCTTGATTTTAAAATGCAACTTTTTCCACCTATGAAGACATTATATATGAAGGAACACACAAGGGTCTGAGAGGGGAATAATACCACCTGTTTGTGGTGAGGATATGAATCTTCCCATTTCTCAGTGTTTAGAAATTGAGGTTTTACTACTCAATTTCTGTGCTAGGGAGCTATCACTCTTCTTATTTGGACATTAAAAATAAACCCCTACTGACTGCAGCTCAATTTTGCCCTTTTCTTGTTCCTTTTTTGTCACAAAAGACATTACCTGCTACTGGACTTCTCTTATTTTGCTGATGACTAATACATCCAGTCTTGTTATTACTCCACAGAGACTAAGCTCACCTTCCTTTAATATCCTCTCTGAGCATTTGATAAAGGATATTCCTCCCTTTTCTAATAAAAGCTTACAGTCTAACTTTGCTCTTATGCCAGGCATATAGATGCAGGAAGGAAAGCAGTTTCTTTCTGGATTAGCTCAACCAACCTTCAAACCTGTGCAAAATGAAAAAAAATATCCTTATTCCATAAGGAGAGTGCTGCTATCTTGTTGACTAGCCATGTCACTGTAGCTACAAAAGCAGAGACTTGAAGGTTAAATCTTCAGTAAATACTCAGGCAGATAAGGTTGTGTTTTCGATAAGTAACTAAAAGGAAAAAAAAAAATAAAGGATAGAAGTACTTCCCTATGTTATAAGCTGTTTAGAAAATAAACACCCTTCTAAATAGCCAACTATCATTACAATTTAGCATTCAGGCACCGGAATGCAAAGGGCCACATGAGTGCCTATAAACTGATGACGATGTTGCTGGCTAAAGCTGAAAAACCTTTGATTCTTTCTCAAGTGTGCAAATTTAATCATATCATTTCCACCAGGTTGTCCCTTAAAATGCTTCAATGTGTTCTTTATGAGCCCACGGTGATCAGTTTGCTGCCCAACAGCTTCACACTTGTCAAAATAATTTTGTGTCCTGAACAGTTTCAGGTACAGAAGGGGAAACGCAGGGAAATCCCAGTAATTTTTTTAGGTGAATTTAAGTTTTTAGGAGGACATATCTGCTCATATGATGGAAGCTCCACTTTTATCTCAGTAGCCTATAATCAGCTGAAAAACGCATAAGCAAATGAATACTGGTGAAAACAAACTGAGTGGTACATTTACACCAGCAGCTTTTCCCTTTCCCCTCTCCCCTTCACTGCTGTAAAGCTCATGGAAGGGTATACAGCTACATCCTACAGGATGTATCCATTGAGTGCCTTACCCTCATCTTTTGACTACATAAATGAAGGGGTAACTCCAGAGCTTATCTCACATACGTTCATGCCAGAAAAAGTGTGGGAAGCTGAGATGCCCTCACAACCACCCAAGGGGCTGCATGCATAGGAATTATCTGCTGCAATCAATTTAGCAGGATGGAGAAAGGTAGTGTTAGGGAGAAGAACATCCTACATTTCATGGAACCTGCTTTAACATATTTTTTAAACCAATTCTTCCTCATCTGGCCCAACAGTAGCACAAAGGAAAGGCTCCTAGCTTAAAAAAAAAAGTTTTAGACTCTCTGCTTTTACTCTAGTTCTTAGCTCTGGTCTTGAAAGAAGGGACCCAGACAGGCTGGTCAGAGAAGGATCTGGACATGGCAACAGAGTAATTCCATGATACAATACAGGTCATCATTAACCACAGCTAAGAAACATAGATGCAAAAAGAATTTTACAATAGTACAAAATACTCTGAGAAGAAATAAACATTTTTAGAAGGAGGGAAGAGATTTCAAAAGGGGACTCTGAAATACCCAAGCAGAGAGCAGGGTACACATCCAACACACACTCTCCCAAGATGCAAAGAGAACTCACATTTACATTGGCATCAATGACATTCTAAAGCTGATTGTTGTAGGAACTTACTGCTGGGCCTATTGCTGATTTTCTGTCTGTACAGAAATTGATAAAAGGAGGCTAGAGCAGTCTAGTTTTCCAAGATGCTGTACAAAATAAAGTAGTACTCAGAATAAAAAAGAGCAAGGTTGGCAATTGAAGTAAATGTAATGCTGCACAAACTCCCTTGCTTTTTTAATGAATGAGTGTTGGGAGGTGCTTTTGGATTTGGATTTTGCTGTCATTGCTTTTGAACATATGCATTGTAATTTAGGCCAACCAACTTAGGACAAAGGAGAACAGTTTTAAACCAAAAGAGGAGAGATTTAGTCTACATGTAGGAAAGAAGCTCTTTACTGAGAGGGTGGTGAGGTACTGGAACAAATTGCCCAGAATGGTTGTGGGTGCCCCGTCCCTGGCAGCGTTCAAGGCCATGCTGGGTGGGGCTCTGAGCAACCTGATCCAGTGTAAGGTGTTCCTGCCCGTGGTAGGGGCCTGGAATAAGATGATCTTTAAGATCATTAACCCAAACCATTTGTTGATCCTATAATAATTAATGTTTGGGATCTGAAATTTGTGACTAATATATTTTTCCAGCCATGTATTCTGATTGTTTACTGAGCCTGAGACAAAAGACCTTAATTAAATAAAATCAGATTACTCCTCAGATTTCTCTTCTTATAAAACAAAAACTTCTATATAAGGAATATAATATAACCAAAACCTTTGCAGAGAATAAGCAAACAAAAGGCATTATTTTATATATCATTATCTGTGACTTCTAGGCACATCAAGAAGACCTGATTATTTTTCTTACTATTACATAGAAACATTATCAGTCCTTATCACTGAAAATATTGCATGAAGCTACTAGTTTTCCTTCTTCAAGATAACAATTACATAAGGAACAAAAGATTGCTGATGTTTTAGCTTTAAATATAAAATAGTACAGGAAAATTGCTCAAATTAAACAGAATGTATATTTAAGGAAAAGTTAGTCAATGCAAACAACAGTTAAGTAATTTAAAAGACAAAAAGGGTTTCATATTCTTTTTTTCTGTTTGCCGACAGAACTCCCACAGAACAAAAAAAACCCTCCAAATTTCAAGTAAACAGTTTAAATTTTCTTACACGAAAAGAGTCACCTAGAACAGCTGAAAATGTTAAGCAACAAAAAAGTTAATTCTTCAGAAGCAAATATGAGGCTTTTTGATATTTGTATTTAGTCACATTCACCCTTTGGCTAGAATAAGATTCAAGCCAAAAATTTCAAGCATCTCTGCACACAAGCCAAGATCAATATCCACCTTTAGATCCTTAGATACATGAACAAGTCTGATTACAATACTGTAATTGATGTCAGACAAGTTGCTGGGCCACATTAACACACTGCAAAGCATTGTTGCAAAAATTTATGTAAAATAGCATTAGCTATTCCCAGAAGCAAGAGGAACTCAATCAAGCATCCATGTCCATGAACCAGGGGCAGTTTCAGACTTTCAAGAAATTGTTCTGACAAATAAGTAATAAATGTGTATCAATTATATGTGCCAAAGTTGTTTTTCAAAAATCAGCTAATTAAACAATGAACTCCTAAATCCACAAACAGACAAGCAAATCATAATCCACAAAAAGACAAAGCATCATATTTCAGATGAATCAAAGTATCACAAAATTAGTGCGTTGGGTCAAATTTATTATTGCTGCTAAGAATTTGATTTGACACATGCAAAGTTCACTCTTCCTCCCTAGAAAAATACTGTAGGAGCAGGAATCAAAATATTTACCTCAGTAGCAAAGTCTAAAGTAGGAAACAAATGAAGTAGGAAGCAGCCACCAGGCAAGACCCTGTGCTGAAAACATCACCTGTATTATCAGTAACAGAGCGACATAAGGAATTACTCCAGTGGGCAGTGGTTGATTCCTGCTATGTACCAATACCAGCTTATTCAACATCTACTGAAAAACTAGCACCAAAAATGAAGGTGCCAGAGAATATGTACCATGCCCACACAAATCCCACCTACTTTCTGGAAGAGGACAGACACACCATACCTTAAAATTCCCTGCAAGTAGGAGCAAAACCAGTGCAAAGCATGCTGGAGGAATCAGACCTTCCTAGACTTCAACAAGTCATATATTGTTTCAACTTTATTAATTAAACAATGCTTGTAATATTTTTCAAAATGTGAACCTCCTAATCCAAGGAAAAAACCCCAAATAATCAGGGCTCAATGAACAAAGTGCATATTAAAATGGGTGTAAACCAAACATATCTTGAAATGCTTCTAATGGCACAAGGGCGAGACAGTCCCTCTTCTAGCCTAGTTAAGCTGAGAGGAGGTAGTCATTCATATAGCAGAAAAGAGAAAAAACAGGAAGACTCTAGAATTCTAATGAAAGTCATTGCTGTTTTTCTATAATTACAATTAAATTTCAGTTTGAAGGTTTAAATATTTGAGATGAGAAGAATCATAATTTTTTTGCTGTAAATGCTGAAATACAGTATTTTTTTCCTCTGAAATGTGGCATAATTTTCTACAGATCCACCTGGTGCTGCATGCACATGCAAGATGGTCAGCAGGTTATTACTCTGGCCTTGACACATGCAAATGCAGTTGCTACCTGGAACTTCAAAAAAGTGATTTCAAATTCAAGATACATGGAACTGAGGATTTTCACAATGCTAACCTTTGCAAAAGCACAATTTATGGGAAGCAAGCTGAGTTTCAAGCTTTCCTTTTCCCAGGATAGTATGTTTTTACTCCAGTTATTTCCTTGAGACCCCTCTGATTTCCATGTGTCTGTTTCATATTAAGAAATTGTTATTTTTGAAACAAGTTTGTGTGAACTCTAAAATTTGATGTGCTAACATCCATAATCCAATTTTGTCCTTACTGAAGTCCTGCACATGCAGGATGTAAACAAGGTTTAGAATTGCTACTTCCTTTCAGCCCACAGTTTTCATCTGTACCTTTAAGCATCTTTAAGTAGTTTGGCTGTGCTGACTAGAAATCAGTGAGAGGCATTACAAGTTCACTCAACCAAGCCCACACAGTCTGGATACAGCTTTTCATCCTGCAATACTCCCATTCTTTTCACAACTGAACATAATTGATTGCTGTTTCCCACGTGAAACACTTTCCAACAGTGCTAGAACCCAAAGACAGACTGTCATGTTACACAAATGGCAAATCAGAGTTACTAAAGGCTCTGAAAAAGTCACCTGGAATTAAAAAAAAAACCAAACAAACCCAAACCCCCAAACAAACCATAAAAGCACAGAACACAGAAGAATCCAGAAGTGTTGTTTTAATGACATGAAGATGATTAAGCAGTAAGATTTTTAGCTGATCCTGTAAAGGGTATGTATGAAGAGCATCTTTAAAGAAACGTCAAGTCATTACTCAAATTTCAGATCAGACCAGCAGGGAACATAGTATATTTAGGAAGACTTGTAGTGAACAATAAAACCTTATGTCTTCAGTTCTGTGTTGTAAAGATAATGAAATCCTGTAACAACCAACACAATGGAGGAATAGCATTCAGATCAGAATTTCTTCTTTTTTTTCCCCTTAAAACAACAACCTTTGATACAGGAAGATCCAAAAGATGCTTATTTTGCGAAGACAATCCTTCAAACATGTTATATAAACCTACTCAGACATCTTACACAGACAGTTACACTTTCTCTCAAACTTAACAAAGGAAAATTCAACTTTTTCAGAATGCAGTAAATGTGAAGCTGCTAACAGCTCCCATCCCGATACAGATGATCAGCATAGCTCTAAAAAGCAGCAGAGAAGGTAATCACTGAAGCTCTGAAAAGGAAGGACAGCAAACATGACCTCCTCATTGCAGGCACAAGCTTAAAGGGAAAAGTTTCATGGACCCCACAGCAACATACATTTGCATTAAAACCAAGAAAAAAGACATTCACAGATGTTAAAATCAAACAAAGAAAATGTCACAGTTCATTCTGACCTGGACAAAACTGGCCACAAGACTTCACCATATGACCCTGTAACAAAAACACTATGAAAAAAAATCTGTAACTTTCCTCTGAGATACACTGAATCTGTCAGAAAAATGCTCAAAGATCAGGGAAGAGAGAGAAAACTACCTTCTTCCTTATGAATGCCAAAAGGAACTCTTGGATTGATTCAATATTAACAATCACATATTGTGGCTACACCTCCCATTCACCAATAAAATTTCAAACATGTCTGTAAAATTTAGTGACTATGCTACCCTGTCTTTTTGAAGTCCAATGCAAATAAAGGCACAATTTTAAAAATTAAAATTTACTAAAACAATACTAAAAGTTGTACAGACTTTCAGTTTGCAAAGAATTAATTGTAGCTTAATGTGAGCAATTCCATTGAGTTTTTTAATGAACGGAAATTAGCCCCTTAAGAGAGAATTACAATCTAAATGGTGTTTTGAACTAGCTGAACAACCCTATTTTAAACTGCATTTCAGGTAAATTATAGCAATGATGTTGTACATAACAAAGCCAGGAGAAGACATTTTCTTGAGGGAGGGATGGATGAGAAAGCAAAAAAGAAAGGACAAGAGATGTGAGGGTAATGAAATAGGAGAAAGTAAAATATACTAAGCTACATGGCCATAAGAGGCATGTGAGAAGTTGAATAATGATGCTAAAAAGCAATACTAGAAGAGAATTGCTACAATCTACTAAGTAGCATAGGATGAACTAAAAGAAGGTTTATGAAAATTACATTTCCTACTGTATTAAAAAGTTTATAACTAAAAATGGCACCAAGTAACTGTGAACGCTATTTCAACTGGATTGAGGACACTGTGACAGTGGCATGAATAAATCTACATCAGTTAGCTGCTGACAAATAGACTTTGCCTTATGAAGAGAGACAATTTTATAAAATATGTACCTTTTCAAACACTGGAATTCACCTGGTTCATTAGCATAATGTGTTTTAGGAAGTTACCAGAAAATATAATATACACATCAAAAATCTGCAGTTCAAAGGCACTTTCTCCAAAATCTGCCTGCTGAACACTCAAAACTTGATTTGTAAGATAAAAATAGTTACATTATTCTTTTCATGAAACCTGTTTCTAGTAGCACTGTAAGAACCTTATTCTGAATACAATTGCAAAAAGACTCTCATCAGATTCAAACCATTTTCCCCTGTTAAACATCTCCCAAGTTATTTCAAAGTGCAAGAAATGCAAGAATATGATGAATTCAGAAAGAAAAAAAATGCAGAAAAACATTGCAGAGAAATTATAAACCTGACCTTAAAGTCAATGCATCGCTCATCTGTGACAGACACTAGAATCACACCAAAAGTCATTAAAACCTTGACACATTACTAAAGCATTCTATATACATAACCACATATAATATAAACTACAAGAAAAAAAGTAATTCAGAAACATTTTGGAAAGCATACATGCACTGCCTATTGCTCTGAAGACTTCAATGTAACTGATTTTCAGCACATAAAAATGTGTGAATTCAGAATCTATTCTACTGAGACTAGACCTGAGTTCCATTAGAAAGTTTTTTAGTATTTCCTAACAAGAACATAAGGGTTTCATCTGAAAGCTTCAGAGTAAACTGAGAACAAAGATATCATAATTTTGTAGCTAACTTTAGCTACCTATTATTAGAAATTGAAATTTTGCCTCTTTTGAACCTCAGAAAGGGACAGGGACAATGTTCTTATTTCCAGAACAAAGAGAAATGACAAATAAGGAGGCTAATATTTTACAAAGATGTAAAATATATCACAAATTATTATTAAGGCTTTTTAGAGTTAATATAAACAGGTTAGTAGATAGAAAACAGGCATAGCATAAGAAATTAATGATACAGAGAACACCTATTTACAGGTGCACATAAAACAGTTCTACATTCACGAAGATGATTTCTACATCATTTCTTACCGGATCAGCTACGTAAGAAAATGTTTAAATCTTGGATTCATTATACATCTGGAAACAGATTTACACATCATCCTGCAAACAGCTGTAAACCTCTCCTCTAGCTTTTGATCTGTCTATTTGAAGACATGACAACTCTATAAACACGACTATATAAGAAATTTAAATTCTTTAAATGTTGAATGTTAAAAAAGGAAACCTGACCTGTTAGTAATACTGATTTCACAATGTGAAATGATCTACTTCAGTCTGAAACCGAAGAAGCCAAAATAAAAGCACCAAGAAGAAAAGCACTCTTATTCAAAAAAAGTGCTAAATCTGCAGAAGAGGCAGTCAGTTAAGTATCAAACCTACAGCTATTTTAAATTATTTCCTGTCCATATTACTAATTTCAAAATGCCAGCTAATTTTTCAGCTTTCTTCTTTCTGCAACTATGTTCTTACTACCACTATGTCAAAATTCATTTTGGAAAAACCCTTTTTACTTCAAATTAAATATATAAAAGAATCTGAGGACTTGCATACTTAGTATTTCCCATCATTCCTGCTGCACTATTTACAGTAGTCACAGTCCTTTTTATAGACACACCTAAACCAGGTAAAATTATATATACAACACATATTTTTCACTGGATAAACTACAATAAAAAAGTAATGCAGCTGAAGTACATCTTAAGACCATTGAAGTGTTGCCAGATTAAGAATTTGTACTGAAGTAAATAAATAATTTCAGGTACATTTGTAGCAAGATTTCCAATAATGACAAGTTCTTAGACTAGTTTCACTTTATTTCTCATGATATAAGCAAGCATATAAATTATCAGACGGTTGTATTTAATTTCTAACAGCAGAAGTAGAAAATCTACAAGAACTCAAGGGCAAAAGACATAATGCAACTAATATTAAAACAATCTTACCTTTATTAGGTTTGGATGACTTGTTCTTGTTAGGTTTAAAACAAGAGCCCCTTGATTTATCTTCTCTGTCCTTAATAAATTTCTGTACATCATCCAAAGAAAGCTTTTGAAGGACTACAACAGGCTTAGCTCCTTTATTTAGATCTTCAACTAGCCCAATCTTCTCTACTTTGTCCTTATGTTCACCTCTAAATTCCGTTTTCCTTGACTCCTGAGTAACATTGCCATCTTTATCACGCTTGATTTTTGGAATGACAAAATGTTTCAATGCGCCAGATCTTCCCCCCAANGTCCTTAATAAATTTCTGTACATCATCCAAAGAAAGCTTTTGAAGGACTACAACAGGCTTAGCTCCTTTATTTAGATCTTCAACTAGCCCAATCTTCTCTACTTTGTCCTTATGTTCACCTCTAAATTCCGTTTTCCTTGACTCCTGAGTAACATTGCCATCTTTATCACGCTTGATTTTTGGAATGACAAAATGTTTCAATGCGCCAGATCTTCCCCCCAATAAATAACTGGGAAACTCTGCTTTATTGTCAGCATGTGCTTTATTACTATTTACTTTACTCTTATTACCATCTGTCCTTTGTTCATCCTTGCTGTTTTGTGATTTAAAGCCAGGTTTATCAGGTCTTGATTTACTAGAATCTCCTCTACCTTCCTGTTTAATGCGAGGGCTGTCAGGTCTTGATTTCTGATCCCCAGAAGAAAACCTTTCCCTTGATTCACCAGGCTCATGTCTATGTTTCCTTGCAAATTTCTCAGGTTTTGAACCATCAGATTTAATACCATGTTTAGAATCATGTTCATTTTTGTTTGAGGATCTCAAATATTCAGGTCTTCTGATCTTGGATGGATCTTCTCTGTATCTCTCTGACTCCTCCCTGTACTCTGATCTTTGTTTGAGGCTATCATGGTCACGCCTTGGTGTATCAGAAACTGAGCGCCCATCAGGTCTACTTTCAGATTTTATCCTTGAAGGATCAGATTTAACATCTAGTTTATGCCTAGATATTTCTATTTTCTTATCTGATAATGGTTTACTTGAGTCTCTCCTGTTATCATGTCTATGTTTTGGCATTTCAGGCCTGCCTTCATTCTTCTGTTTTGGCGTTTCAGGCCTCTGCCTTATTTCCTGTTTGCCATTATTCTGTTTTCCCTCATTATGTTTCATCTCCATTTGCCTGCTCTGGTTTTGTTTTGATTCTGTTTGTCTGTTCTCATTTTGTTTCACTTCCATTTGTCTGCTTTCATGCTTGCTTTCACGTTTAGCTTCTACCTGTTTCTTCTCATTCTGTTTACTTTCCAACCGCCTGTCTACATTTTGCTGAAATTCCATTTGTCTGTTTTCGTTTTGCTGGATATCTGTCTTTTGACTCCCAAAGTCTGATATTTTCCTAAAAATCTCGGGATGGTTTTCAGGTTTAAATTTAAGAACTCCAACAGTGTCTTCTTGGGGAACACACACAAACCCGTCATTATACTGCTTAATTTCTTCAGGTTTTTTGATGATGTCCAAATCCTGAGTTACTGTTGCCTGAGAGTCTGCTCTTCCTGCTTGCTGCAGATCAATACTAACCATCAGCGCTGGCCTTGCCCCATTTCCTGCAGAACCTGTCTCCTGAGAAGCTGCTCTATTTCCTCCAGTAGCACCTCCAGCCTCTGGTGGTTTGTTTTCTTGTTTTCGCTTCTTCAGAGGCTTATCTGCAAGTTAAAAGAGAAAAAAATCACAAACTATATATAAAAACTGATAAATGTCCAAGGAAGAATGCCCATTCCCTTTCACTCCCACAATTAATCCTCCTCAGCATGGATGTGCACACACAACAAAATCCACTGAATTTAAAAGCAATAATAGGACTTCTCTAACTAATACTTTTTCACGTATTCAGACTATCATTCACCGTCAGTCTACCACAAATGCCAGTTAATAATTAAAAAACCCCTCCCTCAGAATGTATGAAATCAAAGGCCCTGTGTGATTCCCAAGAGAACCACCTAATAAAGCAGCTGCAATACGTAAGGACCAAAAAACCCAATCCCACTAAAAAAAACCCAAACTACTCATTTACACCTGAAGCAGCAATCTGAAAAGTCAAAGTTAGGGTGCAACTCCGCAAATAAGAGTTTTTAAGGAATACTACTCTAAAAGATACCTTCTGCAGATTCAACCTGCTTTATTACACATGTATTAAGCAAGGATCTGCAATGACTATGACAGAGATTTTCTCTACTTGGTTCAGTAGATCAGCTGGACTTCATACACATTTTAGTCAGGGAACACACAATGAACTAAACTGATAAAGTAACTATTCCACCACTCCATGCTTCTCTTTGAAGCAAAGCAGTTCACCAAGGGTTGGAGTATCTACCTTAACATATGCATGTTAGGTGGGGGACCACCACACACTCAAAAACTTGAGTAATTTTCCCTTTGCAAATCATTATGTTTTTACAGATGAAACAAAAAGTATAATGATAATTTTCTGTAAAGAACCTGACTCTGCAATAAGCTTTTCAGTTTACACTAAAAAATCATTAGGAGCAGAATACTGAAAAATTGAGTCAACCACACACCCTGTAATTTGGTAGAATTCATAGAAACGAGAAGCACATGGAAGTATTCAAAAGAGTATATTCTACCTACATAAAACTACAACCCATGTATATTACCAACACAGACCTCTAAACTAAAAATAACTTCTGCCACAGAAACTAGATGCTCTAAGGTGCATATTCTGATTTCTCAACTATCACTGTGTAATTTGTCAAAAAAAATATCGCTTTCTCTGTAATCAGCAAATATGACTGCAAGTCTAAGGAATTACTAAACATGTATCTACTGTCAAAATGTCTAGATCACAAATGCAAAGTAAGAAAAATACTGTACTTTGTGCCCAGGTTTGTGGTGCCTTATCACCAGATGCAGCACCAGAACCAGCTCTCCTACACAGAGCAGGTGAATGAATAGTAAGGAGGATGCAATCAAGAAATAGGGAAATAAATGTCAATGAAAAAACCCACACGGTCCTCTGGAATTATAAACCAGAATTACAATGTATGAATTCTAATTTCTTTTAAATTTTTACAAGATTCTTATTTGGAAATACTTTGAACGATCACTTCCAAAATTAAAATTAGGCCACAATAACAAGCAGTAACATGGTGAATCCCAGTGATGTGAACAGGCTTTTCCCCCCATCATTTTCATCCTTGAATCTATTTGGATATCTCTAACTTTCTAAAACTCAAATATTTTGTACAAGATATGACAGCTGGAAGACAGTAAAGACAGATACAATAAACTCCATGCAGAAACTGATCAACTGCAACAAAGAACTTTGCAAAGCTCAATAGAAGTCTGTAGGAATGAATGCCAACTTTATGATAGACATGTGAGACAAAATGAATTTTCCAAATCAAAGATGCAGCTTTTTAGCATGGAGATTTTTCTTTTTCTGTCCTACAGCAACTGCTGGATTCATGAGGACTAATATAGATGAATTTTCTTCACTATGGATTAGAACAAATATACATATACCCACACACACCATTAAGTTACTTCTCAATTAAAACTCTTCAAATTTCGAAATCCAAGTTCAGAAACTTGCATTCTTTTGAGAAAGTTGGTCAGTCTTGTCATTTTAGTCCAGAGATGCCAGGCACACTGAAAAAGTCCTGTATCAGAGCTGCAAAGCTCTGATGATGAATGTAACAGTAGTCTTTAAGATGTTACTGTTACTCATTATTTGCCCCATTTCTTTAACTGAAGTTATCTGTAGCAGAAGGGAACACGCATTCATATTTCTACAACTACATTTCACGGTCTAATGCATCACCATAAGGCACTAGTGAAAGTAGTTTGCATTAACCTACCAGGCTGAATGATTCAGTTCTAAGCAAGAAAATGCCTTCCTCTCTTACGCCTATTATAGGAGCAGATGGCCACGAGCTGTGATGCCTTGAACAGCTGTAGCTGGATCAACCAAAACTCACCTTCAGAGCCCTCATGCTGAAGGCACCAAGAACAAACAACCAAAACAATTGAAGTAGGGCCAATTTTCTTGCTTGGACTTCTGTAAGTGACCAGGCTCAACATGCTGCTCTTCTTCATCATCCAAAATGACAAATTTTAAGTTGAGAACACATAAGTAGATGATCACATCACAACGTGGCACACATATTCCCTCTAAATACATAGCTCTTCTGATGCACATTCTTCATTTCTCTTGACATTAGAAAACTGATGTTTTAATAACATGACATCTTGCCTGAGAAGAAAGGGACATCTTGCCTGAGAAGAAAGGGACACCTTCATAATTTTATTTTCTTAGATGGCAAGGTGGTTGTAGAGTTACAGATCACTCACAGATTTCTTCTTATTTCCAGAGCATCTTGAAAATGAGCCTCAAAACTAGACTCAATCATTACTGCTTTGCCTCTATGAGAATTGTGATTCTAGGACAAAAAAAGCTGTCCTGAGTATAAGAAAATCCAGTTGAACAAGGGCAAAAAAGGTAGGATGAATACATAGTAACACTGCCTTCATAAAGCATAATGAAAAAACTCCATTGAATAAGTACAAAAACTTTTTAAGTTGACATAATAGCTGCAAAAATTTGAAAGCTGAAACATACTGCTGGGTTTTGAGGGCTTCATAAAATCTTGAACTCACTTTCAGGTATATGAGAATTAGAATCAGTGAGGTGAGAAGAGAGTAGTGAACCTCTAAAAACAGATGTCTTCAGATCTTCTCTTTTACAGTCAAATATATGCAAGTTTGCACATAGCTGCTTTGTTAAATCACGAGTCCCAAATTGAACACACGAGCTTTTACAATATCCATTGAAATACACTTCATATCCTTCAAGACATCAGTATTCAAGCTTCATTCACTTCCTTCCATAGACAGTAGATTTTTTTTTTTAATATGGGGATCTAGGACTTTGCCAAAATACCAGATTAATGTCTTTCTTTAAAATCTTACAGACCTAGACTTAAAGCTTGTTAGAGTTCCAAATATATTGGCTCACAATCTTTTTAGTCTCAATAAAGTGTGATTAGGATGTTTTTGCTTCTGTCTTTGTAACAGTTTTCATAGTAAAAAGAATATGTATTAAGTTACAGAAGAGCTTTCTGACTATATTGAGTATACAAGTTCATTGTCTTCAGATTCTTTCCAAAAGCATTATTCACTCCTCCACCTTTCTCTGAGGTTGTAGATATATTCAAAATACACCTACAATTTTTCCAATTCCTTCAACAAATTTAGGATAGTTTAGAGAAAATTTATGCTATGTATGAATCCTTTTGACTTGGAAAATTCATAAGAATGTTCTCTTTACCTTGCAACATGCTCACTAAAAGGCAGTACATTGGAACTCAAAGCAAGAGCATAAACAACATTATACTTAAAAAATAGTAGAGTTGTTCTATCAAATGAAATGATCCTCTGTGGCACAAGAAACAAAACATTACTGGAACCACAAGCTTGAAATAGGAAAAAATTAGCTAGATTTCCAAGTGATAGTCTTCCACCAATCCTCTTGCGAACAGTATTCCTGGAGACAGGTTGTGGCCTTCAACTTTGGAAATATCTGTGTATCAAAGTTATGAGTACTTTAAGACTTAGATATTAATTAATTAATGAATTACTGTGGAACCTTTGTGCAGAAAACCACATTGCACTGGAATAACCGCAGACATCTTGAGATACATTTCTGCTGAAACTACAAGGCAATCATGATTTGAAGAACATTCATCCTGGTAACAGATACACTTGGAAGCTGAGGAAGTGTTAGAAGCATCAGGTGGGTGAGGAGAGCTGTATTATAAATGAATATCTATTCTGTTACTCACCCTGGAATCTTTCCAAAGCAACAGTCAAGATACCATTAGTGCTGAAACTCTCTATGTTACTGCTCCCTTGCAAGACTGATGATTGCCTTAAATCCCAGAATAAATCCTTTAAACAACTGAGTATAACTGGATGACACTCAGTTCTAGAACTGCTTAGCCTAGCAAATTGAAATGGGCATTTCCTAAGTATCTGTAAAAAGGTAAAAGGTCTAAGTAATAATCATGAGCATGGCTGCTAAGCTTCCTTTTAGCAGAATGGTAACACTTCCCTCTATTAATACTGTTTGGTATACTCACAAATAGATATAACGAATATAGAATATAGAACTTATATAGAATAAATTTTTGCTTCCCCGTTAACACATTGCAAGGGACTGAGTGAGAGATTTCATATTCAAAGTGGTTAAATGTGAATGTTCTCTTCAGAGACACAAAAAAGATTGATCCTCTAATGCTGAATTCTAGATAAACCATTTAAGTGGTAATTGAAAGTATAAATTTTCTCTTTGTAAAGAATAAGCTTTGAGAGTTTTACGTCTTTAAACCTTTAACTCTTCTAACCTCTCATATTAGAGATTACTGGGGTATGCTTCCACTCATTTGAAATAGTATTTATTTAGTTATATCACTAATTAACAAATTTAACTCAAATATACTTGTCCTAAGAGTCATTACATATCGTCAAAACTTCTATTTTTTTAACAACATCAGAGACACGTCAGACAGAGGCCAATTATAAGCTTATCTTGTTTAAGCTAGCAATCAAGGCTGGAAATTTTGGACAAATGACACATAGCTAAACATCCAAAAAACAAACATATGTCTACTGTCAACTGCTACCTTTTCTTAGTTATTTTTCACAGATCTCTTCAAAGCTGTTTAAGTGCCCTGTCCCCCAAACCAAAAGTGCCCTGTAGACCACAAGAATCTAATCTGTATACAAGGAATTTTTAAAATTACTTTAATGGTACCAATGGATGACCTATCAGTTTATCTGTTCTCTTCTGCTCCTTCACGTGTGCGCACCATTGACAATCCATAAGAGTTTGCTCCCATCTGACTTCCCCTCAAAGTCTTATGCCAACTGAAAAAAAAGAATTGAACAAACAAAGAGAACCCTTCCCATCAGTAGAAGAGACTGACACTGTACTAGCTCCTCCCCTTGAAGGAGAGATTCAATACAGGGCAAAGACTTTATTCTCACTGCTTCCTCACTTACAGAAGAAATCAAGAAAGTACAGTCATGAACCTCGTATAGGAAGCTTTATAGAATGGTATGTAATTCCAAAAATCTCAAGAGACCAGGAGATTTTCAGCTGCTGCAGTTCAAAGAAAGGGACTTGCAAGACTCAGAAGAGAAACACCTGCTAATCTTTAGTGACCTGTTAAAAGACTTCTTCAAACTTCTGGTCATTGTCCAAAAAGGAAAACCCATCAGAAGGGATGTCTAAACTTAGTTCAAAACACAAAAAGGCTACAGTGATCCCTGACTTGCCTCAATGTCAGGTGTAGTCAACTTTATCAAAATGAAGATTCTGAAGTTTTGCTTGTTTTCTTAAATATAGTCATATATAGTCTTATGAATTTTTCTATTTAAGGATGTTAGGTTATTCACTATTCTCTGTCAATTATAGTAATACAAAGGAAATACTACACTGGGAAATAATAAAAATTGAACTGCAGAAAAGTATAATCAATTATTGACATTTGTTTAGAGATTGGAAACTGTAACTTAAGCTCCCTGACTTTAATATTGCTTTCACAAACCATATGACTTTAATTTATTTATGAGATAGATTTTTCATCAAAAACTGGGTTTTATCCATGTGATTTTGTGCAAAATGAGTTTTGTAAATTTAAAATATCTGAGCAAAACCTGAAGTGCACCTAGTTTGAAATAGCCAGCGCAGCATGTAATTCCACAAGAAAAATGCAAGACACTAACATAAGACTTGATGGAAACTACTTAAGTATCACAGCTAACATATCCAATTAGACTTTAATTCATTTGTACAGACAGAAAACTTTAGAAATAAGCAGCGACTTTCCCTTCTCCCTTCCAACTGTTGATTTTGTTCTACCTTGCACTCAAAATTCATTAATTAACTAGATCAGTAACATTTATATCACAAGATAACAAAAAAAAAACTATCTGTGTCTTAGGCTGATGTCAGCAGGAACTTAGTGACTGTAAACTACAGAAATGCTGGGATTAAGCTCTTAATAGGGTTTATTAACTACTCGTGCCATTTCTTTTTCAAGATCTAAATCCATTACAGAGAAATGACTGTCCCAGAATGTAACTAATTACTGGGTTAATGATATCATAAATCCTCTCATGCAATGGGTACAATCAAGGGTATACATTATATGCAATTTACATTGAATTTTCTAGTCTTAGTTTACAGTGTAGACTGAAACAAAGAAGGTGTCTTGCTAAACTGCTACAGTTTAGTGATTTTCTATAACTTCTTACAAGAGCAGTTTTCTGCACTACCCTTTATAAAGCAAAACCTGGGGTAAATAGAGGAATTTTTATTTCATATTACACATGACCACAAATAAAAATGCTATTAAATTATATAATCCAACATTTTAAAAAACCCCCACATTTTTCATCTGTTAAGTACTTTAATCTTTATAAAAACTGTAAAAGGAAGCAACTTTTCACAGATAGGTGTAAACATTGCAGCATTTCATTTCAATTCCTCTCAGAGAACAGGAATTTCTTCCCCTTACTTTTCTTAAAATAAGTCTGAACACACACAAACACAAAATCTATCTTTTATAGGATCTGGAGGCTGCAAAGCTGGTTTTTCTTGGAAGAGCTATGTAAGGTGTCAGTTTCATCCATTACATCACACTACAAAACGCAGACCCAACGAAAGCTTGTATACACAAAACACATGATGCCCAAGTCTCACATTCTACTACATGGACACTCATCTTTCACGCTCTATCTCTTCACCTTCATGTATTAATGACTGTAATCTGCAAGATTACTACACAAATTACTACTTGTAGCTCCATTTTTAAGGAAATAAGCCCCCTACAATATATTTTTGGAAATGAATGCTAAGTACACATTCCATCATTTCATTAATTGGCGACATAAAATTAGACATAAACAAACTATTCATTCTTAATAGTAGCCTTCTATTAGTTTCCTCTTTAGGGAATTTTATAGGGGAGATGGGTAATGGGGAGAAAGGGAGAGGAGCTGGGTAAGAACTTAAAAGGTAAGAGAAAAAGGTTACTTACCTATAACTGTAGTTTTGAGAGTTTTGCTCCGGCAGATTCACACTCTTGGGATGTGTGTCTCTGCTGCTAAGGGCTTGGAACGAACCAAAAAAAGAAGGGCCCACAGCAGGCATCCAAATGCCCCCTAACTGATCCAATTATTGGAAATAAAGTTATTACAGCTTCACTTCTTCCTAATTCAAAGAATCCACAAGAAGATTCCAAAGAAGTGGGTAAATTGAATCCTCATGGGTCAAATATAAAGGGAGAAACACACATATACAAGTTGTTTTTTCTGATTAAAAATATTCTTCTAATGCTCTTACGTTTTAAAAAAAAATTAGCCTCCCAATGAAATGGTTAATGAATTCATTACTCTTCTCACAAATGCCAGAAAACAGTGCCTTTTACAAGCAGAACTCCTGAATCTGTTAAGACAGCTGTGTTATACAGAAGTATCTTTGAAGAAGCCTAAAACCTAACCACACAATTCTGTGTATGGAAGAGGTCAGATTAAAATGTAGCAAATTTTTATAAAATAAAAAAGCTAAAGCAATTTGCAAAAGAGTATCTGAAAAAGATGGGTTCCTTTCTTGGATTTTATGTAATTTTCAAGGTTATCTTCCCTTTTCCTGTCACTAAAATACTCCGAGCTCTTTTTAGCATTAATATGTTAAACATTTTTTTCCTAGTATTTGGAGGTCTTAGAAAAGCATGAAAGATCTTGATGTATAAACTTGGTATTTGAAAATTAATTCTGTAGCAGGTCTAAATCTTGAAAAAGAAGAACTTAATGCAACGTTCTGGGAAAGGTTTAGTCTAAAAGTGATGGACTAAATTTGAACTACTTAACTACACACAAAAATAAGCCACCTGTACCTGAACAGTGGCAAAGAACAAGTTAATGCAAAGAATTGAGGTTATCAAAATGAAATTTCTTCCTCAAGATTCCCTTTTCCCAAAAGAAAAAAAAGATGCCTGAGAACAAACAGAAACTCCTGGGACAATTTCTAAAACTTAATAGGATTTCCTGTAGTTTCTTGGAGTAGTCAACTTCAGAATGTGAACAATTTCAGTTAAGGGAACAAAACTGATTCAGAAGATAGACCTCTACTTGTTTCAAAAGCCATCAACAGCACCAAGTAGTACAGAAAGTGTGACTACCGGCAGTAGTTAGAAGAGAAGAAAGTGCAAATTAAGTTTCACTACCTTTCTGAAGAAATTATATAATCAAAATGTCACAATGTAAGTAGAGCAGAGGATGGTTTACCTGTCAATTGCTGTGGAAAACGTCAATCCACTTCTCCAACATCCCTTTTGAATCACTTTTTTCCTAACTCAGATAATCTGAGTCTTGATAAACAATAGCTAGATCTATCTTTCAAAATAGAAGATATGATCTAGTATTGATTAACATGTATCTGATGAGAGTATAGAGGCCATTGTGAGGGGAGCAATGGGAACTGAAAACCTGAGTGTTGTCATGTTCCATGGACTATTTAGCAGTACTGAAGCTATTAAATGTAAGAGATGTATTAGAATGTAACTTTTGGTGCCAAATGCCTAGATTTCCAAAATCTCCTTTCACTAACATACAGAAAAATTACTTGTTGAATTAATCAATAGAGAGACTTTCTTGAAGGATAAAGCAGAAAGAGGAGACAAACTCCTGCCCTTCCACACAGAGGACAAGGATGAGACCAACTTTTTAAACTTCACCTCTCTATAATGAAAAATGAAGAGGATACACTCCACTTAATCCAAGAGCCAAGTAGCCCAACAGGATAAAATTCTAAAAACATAGCTGCAAAAAGCACTGGGATATGAGGAAGTCTATATTACAAAATCATTCCTGACAAATGTTTGATACACACAGCTCACTCTGTCAGATTTTGGATTAGTGATTTTTGCTCTAAAGATTCCTTTATCATAAAGCAAAAGCATGAAAATCAGATTTCAGAAAGATAAGCTGCTTTTCAAAGAAGAAGGTACTTCTGCAAAACCCTGTGTTAGTTCACCTTCTGAAACATAGACTGCTTTCCACTTCGAAAGACTTTGTTTGGTGGAAGCTAAATATTTTAACAGCTTTATTAGAAACAATGATTTATTACAGAAAGTACTATAATTACCACAAGGCTCCAATCCCCATTTCCCACCAGTATCAAATATAATAAAAGGACCTCAGCATTAAAAAAAACCCCAGACCTTATCATTGCCTTAGCCAAGTTGTATAATTTTTGGCAAGAACGTACCCCCAAAAATCTCTGCTGCTTCTCTGAAATAAACTCCTGCTACTGGTTATCAGCCTCAGAAAAACATGTCCTACCCAATCAAACCCTCACTGTTAAAAAGAAAGCATTTGAAAATCTGTGATGGAGTGTAGAATGATTGAGATTTCATGTCTAAAAAAAAGGACAGAAGAGACCACTAATCTATCATCAAAACTTTTGAGTACCACTTTACTGGAAGTAATTTAATGGAAACTGGTGTGAGTATACACAGAAAACACAGTATGGTTGTAATATGCATTCCCATGCCTCTGTTACAAAAGCAGCAAAGATGCTTTCATGCAGGTTTTAGCGTGCTAGCATTCTGAGTAAGTTCTCTAAAGGGATGCTTGCTATTGTAAAGCATCAGCTGGCACTACACACTCCTACTCTAATTAGACC
Source organism: Polioptila caerulea (assembly GCA_013397295.1). Classification (NCBI taxonomy): domain Eukaryota; kingdom Metazoa; phylum Chordata; class Aves; order Passeriformes; family Certhiidae; genus Polioptila; species Polioptila caerulea. The sequence goes on from VYXF01008449.1 coordinate 65,224, forward strand.
GAGCACTTGCTACACCCACACTCTCTTCCTGACATAATCTGATCTAAAGTTACACTGTATGTACAAAAAGGCACAAATGCCAGGCTTTTGTATAAATACACTATACAGTTTTGCAGAAATTAATGACATATTTAGAAGTTATTGAATATGTTTCCAACAGACATATTTCTACAGGAACAATAGAGGATGTTTCCTCCTGCAGCCTCACAAAACCAAGCAGCCCTAACTAGAACAATTCCAGACTGTATCAGCTTCTAAACATAGCATAAATTTAGAAGCAATGGCAAAAGGATTACCAAAAAAATAAGAACTGTATTTCCCAAAGGTAACATTTTCAGGAAATCTGTTTCAAGACAGATTAAAATCTTTCTACTAAATGCTATGCAGTCTGGCTGAAACCTCAGAAGCCAGAGTGAAAAGGTGAGAAGTGCTGCTTGTCTGTAGCATAAGTGAGTAAATAGTGGTGATTTGTCACAGTATACAGCAGCAACTCTTGTACCTGATTTATAGCAATTGTAGGAACTCAGGAAGATCTGAGACCTACCAGAAGATGCAGGTAAGGGGAAGCCATAAGGTCAGAATCTATTTGGGAAGATGGTTATTGACCAGTGGTGAACAGGAAAGGTCACAGTCTACAAAATTCACTCTTTTCCCCGAAAGAAACAAATCAAGGTTCTAACCATGGACGTGTAATTATGGTTAAAAACTTTACAACTAATGCTCAACATTTTCTGAACGCCATAATAAAACAGAAAGTGTGTTTTTAGTATTGTTCAGAGTGTTTGAAATCTGCTGTGCATGTTTTCAGCTGTTTCTCAAGTAAGATGTGGTAGAGATTCTATTTCAAGTGTGCGGACATATATGTAGCTTTTGAAGTATTAGTATTAGTATTACAAACCACAAGCTCTCTAACAATAAATTTAAAACTAACGGTAGAGATTTATGCAAATAAACAAATTCCCCATCTCATTAAATTAAAATTAAAGAGAGTAGAGATCAGTACAGATCGCTTTTGAGGTGAGCACAACTTTTCTCTTAATATTCATAAATAGTTTTTCCTAAAAAAGATTTGATTTAGTCACCAAATAAGAAACATCTTAGAAGTTAAAACCTTTTAGTACTGCAACCATGTTTACACCCCCCCCCACACACCCCCATACCCAAACACCCCCACACACATACAAACTCTGTCCTCCCCTCACCACTCCGGCATCTCTAAAAACAGTGAAAAAACACTTTGAATAAGGAGAAAATTTAAAATTTGCACTCTCTCTGCTGGTTAAAGACCTAAACTGTGTGTAAATTCATTCCATCCAAGGAATGTCTACAATGGACCATTTTCACCTATTAACTTCCAAACCCAGAATTTTCACTGTTTTCCATTCTGCTAGACTTTCCTTGAGAGAATCTGATAAATTAGGATTATGCTACAAGAGCTTTTTTTTCTCAGAAGTTAAACATGGTGCAGAGGAAGATTCTGAAAAATACTTATGGTAAACTACTACTATCTAATTCATAACATACATCTGAAACCAAAGACCTTCAAACCAGTTAATAACAGAAAAAGAAAGAGAAATCAAAATAAAAATTTTGATAGATTCAATTAAATCTATTAAGACAACAAGTGCACCTACCGAAGTTAAGATAAAACATTTCAGAGGCCCACCAGGTTCTGTGCTACAGACCATATAGATATATGGTAGTTCTCTGAAGTTTTTAAGGCCTACATAATAATTAATACCCAGTTGAACAAACATTAGAGACAACACAATTGTATATATTACCCAATCATTACACTACTTCCAAAAGAATAGATGTGAATTTTTTAACATCTCCTTCACATTAAATCCAAATGGGGATACGAATAGAAATGGGATAAAACAGTTTTCCTGCAATTTCTTCAATTAGGCAACATGGATTAATAACACAACTATCAAAACTTACTACAAATTTTGATTTATGGTACTGCTGGGATTTTAGAAACTATAAAAAACATCAACTGTACTTCATTCAGTCTCATGGTTCAAAGTAAGAGTATTTGAAAAGAATTTTGAAACACAAGAATTTCACTTTCCATCCATTAAGACCCCAAATAAAGAAAATCAGATATTCAAAATACGCACATATGAAAGATTACAGTTCATTGTTGGAAGGGAATGGAGATGAATGTCTTAGAAGAACCTACACTGAGTAAACAGAATTGAACTATGTGACAATGACAGGAAGTTTTTTATATATATATATATATGGGGTTTATATGCATATATATATATTTATATAATATATAGTGTATATACACACACACAATCCTTTTACCTTTATCTTGCACTTCTTTTGAAAATCGCTCCCTTTCAATAGCTGATTCACGTTCTATCCGCTCAATTTCAGCCAATGCATCCAATTCTACTTCATCATAGGACGTTATAGCTCCTTGTTGCGAAACCTGTTGCTGTGTCTGTACCACAGGAGTTTGAGGTTGTTTTGCAGCAATTGAAGTGTTCTGTTGTAAAACAGGCACTTGTTGTGCCTGAAGGAAAGCTGTCTGTTCATGCTGCGGCAAACACTGGGCAGCGTTTAGTGGGCGGTTAACATCCTGTGGAGTAACGGGTGTTTTAGAAGTCTGTCCTGGGTACTGCACATTAAAAGGAATATCACCCTCTGACACACTGCTGTTTTCCAAACCAGAAAGCATATCATCCTGCTGGTCCATATCCGAAGATCTTACACGAGACAGTCTTAATGTAAGCTTAGTGGAGTCCTTGGAAGGAGAGCTAATGATATCATACATTGCAGCTTTTTCAGTCTGGTCTTTTTCATCCTTGCCTAACTTCATTTTCTTTTGTTTCTTTTGCTTTCTTTCTGGAGAATCTAACAATATGTCTGGGGGAACATCTCTAGGTGATGAATAAGGTGGAGGCTGAGATTGTTGGATTAAAGGTTGTCTTGATCCTAGAATAATAATTCAGAAAAACTGAACAGTTATGTTGTTTCATGTTTATATAAAAACACACTAAATATAACCTACATAANAAACCCCACCACCAAAAAAGAATAAATAAAAATAGTATCTAAGGTTCAGAATATCAGCTATTAGAAAATGATCAACAAAAGCAAGTTGATGACAGAAAAAAGGAAAGATCAATAAGATTCTTATTAAGGTCCAGTGATGAAGACTTAATGATCACTATACAGGCACTAGCCATTTCAGCCACGCATTTTTAATTAAAAAAACACAACAAAATCAAAACATACAAAACCTCCTTAACTTGGATTCTGATAGTTAATTTCAAATTTTTTAATTTTTTTTTCTTTTTTTAAAGTTTATTTTAGGTAAATTTATTCCAACCTCCCCTACTTATTACTATCTAGAAAACACTAATAATCTAAAGGCATCGTTCTACCATTCCCTGCCTTATCTCCCCTCCTTTTTTGTTTAATGTATGTATTTTTGCTTCTATGTGCACTTTTTCCAAGATTTGAGGGTATCTACGGACATTTTAAAAAGAAGACACTTCTAATTTCATAATTTCTTCAATTAATTACATTTGAAGTTGCAATTCCTCTAACTAATCAGCTTCCTGTAACTGTTAGCTTAGCAAAAAGTATTAAAAACAGAGAAGCTTTTAAACCTGTCCCAATTGTAATTTTGAGTTATGGTTTTGGCTTAAAAGGGAATACTGTGCAAGGTGAGGAACACACACAGTCTCCTCTTCTTAAAGCAACCATTCAGATTCCATTCATCAGTGGGGAACACTGATCTTCAGAAAGCAGTGACTGAGATTATTATTAGTCATTCTGGTCAGGTCATCAAAGGTCAGCACTTCTAACAGCAGTTAACTGGAATACAGGTCCCGTGTGCTTCATTCAAGAAACACCACTGTCCTGGTTTGGCCTGATTAGACAATTTTGTAATATTAGAAGCAGCTTTATTCTGCATCTTAAATTTCTACTATATATTTTTGTTAGTGTTAAGAATCATTAAGCAATGTACCAAACCACAGATGAAAAAACAGAATGGATACCTCTGTCAAAGTTACAATTTACATGAAAAGTGTGCTTTTACTGATGGCCTCTTCACACAGACTGCTATGCTTTTGTCTCCCTAGACCATTCTGTAAGAAGGCCCATAATTTACGTAGCTAGCAGGATATGACATGATATCTTAATCCTTCTTGGCCCTCAGTAACAAATCTGTATTTTGTCAATAACATCCTCGAAGTTGGGAAGCCCTGTTTTGACTCATCCCAATTTTCAAAACTGTTATATTCCCCTTCCTCAAATCAGATATGACTGATACACTCAGCAACCAGTTCCGAAGTTCTTACTACATCCTAAGAAGATTTATCCTTTGCTTTTCACCAGATTCCTATTCTTGTTAGGCTTCTCCCCACAACTACCATTTCTTTGGGTAATTTACAAGATTAAATGCAATGTGCAGCAGGAATCCTTAATTATTAATTTCTTTTATGGTAACGACTACCACTCAGGAAGTACAAGGATATTTCTATTAATAGTAGAGGCAAATCAGAACTTTTCAAAGAGGTATTACAGACATCTTAATCTTGAATTATCTCTTACATGAATACTTCTAAAGTTGCAACAATGGAACACTTATTATTTTTCAGGGTTACACTTCTAAAGAGAGGGGACAGATTTGATTCTACCTTGTCTTAACTTTCTAGATAAATATGACAAGATCTGATTTGGTATTAATTTGGCATTTCTCATATTGAAAAGTATGACTTTAGCAAAAGATAAAGTGGTTCTTTTTATCTTTAAATAGACTTGAGGAGGCCAGAAGGATTTCATTGCATTCCATTGAACAGTCTTAGAATCCAGTAAATGAAAAAACAAAAGTAAAGTTTTGCCTTTCCTAGGCAGCACTACGAATAAGTATTTGAAAATATATTCCTCCTAAAGGAAATTCTTGAAATGTTTTGATAGTAAGGCCTATAAGCTGCATTTTAAAAGAACATGTTCCAGCAATAACTTCACATATTTCTGAGATGTTTAATGATGGTTAAGGCTCTGACAATAGGAGGCTGAGAAGCTACAATGCCCATGCATGGAGGTGAAAAGAAACCGAAAAATATGAAGCATACTTGAACAGTTTCACCCTCTTAGCAGTTTTGAACAGATATCACACAATGAACACATAGCACATTCTGTTCAACATTGAGACTTCAGACAGAAGCCAGCAGAGTACCCAGGTGATCAAGAAGGCCAATGGCACCTGGCTGTATCAGCAATAGTGTGGCCAGCAGGACCAGGGCAGTGATTGTCTCCCTGTACTGACGAAGACACATCTTGAATGCTTTGTTCAGTTCTGGGCCCCTCACAGTAAGAAAGACACTGAGGTGCTGGAGCATGTCCAGGGAAGGGCAACAGAGCTGGAGCACAAGTTCAGCGAGGAGTGGCTGAGGGAGCTGTGGGTGTTTATTCTGGAGAAAGTTCAGTGGAGACCTTATCACTCTCGACAACCACCTGAAAGGTGGTTATGGCCAGGTAGGGATCAGCCTTTTCTCCCAGGCAACTAGAGGAAATGGCCTGAAACGGCACTAGAGGAGGTTGAGGTTGTACCTCAGGCAGAATTTCCTCAGAGAAAGGATGGGTAAGCATTGGAATGGGCCACCCAGGGAGGTGGTGGAGTCACCATTCCTGGAGGTGTTAAAGAAACACCTGGACATGGCACTTAGTGCTAGAGTTTAGTTGACATGATGATTTTTCATTAAAGGTTGGAACAGATGATCTTGGACATCTTTTCCAACCTTAATAATTCTATTAAAACTACACCCATTATACAGAGAGGGTTTTGTCTATTAATGGTGGAGTCAGTCTGGAGTTATTTCCTATGGGAGAAGCCTTGGGCCATTATATGTCTGAGAATAAATATCTTTACCAAGACTGGATAATAGAAAAAAACAAAACAAAACCTAAAGAATACACAGACAGTTATGATGAATTTGCTTAACCAGTTGAGATTCCAAGATTGAGAAGGTTTGCTCTACAAAATGCTGACAATGCAGTAAATAATGCACAGATCTTCAAAAACTATCTTTAGGAATGAACCATATTTCTTATTTTAGAACAGAGAAATATGTAGACAACTTTTGAGTCTAAATCTAGGGCTGGGCAGTAATTCAGGAGAAAAATAAATCTGACTTTCTGTAGTTGATTCTCCATAGACAGTATCATTAAAGAACTTTGCACGTGCTGTCTTTATATAGCAGGAATATGTCCATCTTCTGAGATAAAAGGAGGTTTTCCCGAATTCAGGAAGGTCACTGTATCGTTACTAAACAGTGAATATTGATAGTCAAGCAGATAACACCAAACATAGCTGAGAAGTAGGTACCGTCATAGGAAATGAGGTCTCTACAGAGAACAAACACAACCATCAACAACACCTCTCTAGTCTTTCAGCAACAGTCATTCATGATAATCCTAGGGCTGGTTCTCCACATTTCTTAGTTCTTCTATTGCTTCCTACTGGGAGATGGCACTGCATATGGAAGAAGTTTTATCAACTGCTGTAGCAATTTGCAAACATTTTTTTTCCTGTGATTCCTGATCAGCATCTTATCAAATCCTATATAATGCAATCAACTATTAAAAAAACGTTAGTTACATTGACAGAGATTTAGCCTCCTTTAAAATGTAAAGTTTTGAATCTACTTCTGGTTTGTTTACCCTGGCTCTACTGGCCCACAGTGTTTCACTAGCTTGGACAGCAAACACAGAACCTTCTGTCCAGGAGACTGCACATAACACTGACATCTCCATCTTACGGTTTTGTCTGTACTTGCTAATCACACCACAATACTCACACCTCTTTAAGTATTTGTGATACTTCCTGTGATCATCTGCAAGCCTCTTCATGTCACTTGCCTTTCAAAGATGATGCAGCAAAGTCACACCACTGATCACACTCTCTGTTTTGATACGGTTAAAAAGCAATGGCTAAGGTTATCAGAAGTTAGGAGTAATATATTTTTCAGTATTAAAAAATTATTATCTTTCCACTTGTACAATAACAACTTCCAAAGGGTCACATGAAATAGTATCTTCATATTCTTTTCATTCCCTTGCAGGCAAAGGTTTTAGGATACTGATAAAAGCCTTTATTTCAAACATCCTATACCCTGTTTTGCAAGACGTATCATTCCCTAAGCATGAAAGCTGGAAAAACTTTGTGAGAACAAATGAAGAGTAATGTTTAATACTTGGTTCAAAGCACATTGGAGAGAAACTTCATGAATGTTCAAGTGCTACACTTTTTAAAATCCATAGGAAAGTGATGTTCCACACTCCTGGAACATGATTTAAATAGATACCAAATTGGTGTATAAACCTGGAAACAACATTCCAGACATTTTACTGGAAAAGCCTTTGGAAAGAGAGGCTTTAAGAAATGTATATGTGCTACATGTGAATTATTAAGATTTCACATATGAGTAATTACACTGTAATCAAGTTCCTAAGGGCAGAAGTTGGAGAAGGAGAAGAGAACCAGGGCATTCATATGCAATAGACGATGGCATATGTTTGTTGAAAGCTATGAACCTTGTGATTACAGAACCTGAGGAACACACTACTGCAACAGATTTTAAGAGACTGCAGTTAAAATGTGTAAATGAAGTGTGTCCTTTTCTTTTTTCCTTCCTTAACATGATCTTATTTGTCAGCTTCACATAGCAGGAAAGTTTTCATGAAAACAGGATCAGACAAATTCACCCTGGAACTCTAGCTAAATCATCCTCAAAATTGGTAATAATCACTTTGAGAATTTGTGCCTCCAAGTAGACTCAAATAGGGAAAAACTGCCCCTTCAAAAGGATGGTAAAGGCCTACCCAAAGTATAACACATAGTCCACATGATTCAAGTACACACTAGAATAATTTTTCTGTAAGAACTGAGATAACAAAGAAATTGTATTCCAAAAGGAATTTGTTAAGAATAAGTATCTTCAAATCTTGAAGAGAGTTGAGCGCCATATATGGACTCCAGCATGGCTTTCTATATAGCTTCTCATAATAATTTCACTAAGATGAAGAGTGTTAATCTAGTGTAATCTAGACAAAAATATGTTGATTATTGTAAACCCTACTGTGAAGCTATGTTCATACAAATTCAATTTTTCTTAATAAAAATGAAGTAAGTGTATGTGAACAAGTGCAGCTTTCCAGAGCTCTGTCATAAAAATAATAATTTCAAATATTTGTCATTAGTATCTTCTCATGTAACAGAATTAGAGGCTATTTTATTAATCTATATATCATTACTGCTTCTGGTTTTAAGTCTTTGAGAGGCAAATCCCTGCTTTTAAAAATAGAATCAAAAGTTTTCTTGACTAATTTGAGTAACTTTCTGAAACAAAACAAATTCAGTGACAAGAGGCATAAACTTCTTATTTTTCTATGAATTGTAAACCGTAAAGGAAGCTAGACAAGCTCCATAGAAAGACAGTAGAATGTTTAAAACAACTTCCAATATAAATCTAAGTTATCAGCAAAGAGAAGCTATACCCGCATATACAACAGCAGTATCACACAAAGTAGCCTCCAGTACTTTCCTGACTACTCATCCTAAATCTTCAAATAGAAATGTATCTATGTCTTAGGACAGCAGAACATCAAGAGATATGTAGACCAATTAAAAGTCAGTTAAAAACACCAAAGACAATCGGAAGCTCAGAAATGATGACTTAAGTAAAGGTAATAGAAACCTTGCTGTTCAGTTTGCAGAGCAAGATATGATAATGTTCTTTGATATGCAAATGTCTGATATAAAAAAACCCAAACATGTGATCTGTTTTTCTCTGCCCATTGGAAAGAAGTCAAGAAGTGTCATGACTAACTGCAACAAAAATGATTCAGGTTAAGCATTAGGAGCTTTTAGCACTACGAATTTGAATAACTTCTATGGCAAAGCCAAGGAAACTCTGTTACTGACATTTTAAAATATATGGAAGTTACTGAGAGCAGTACTGCTATAGCTCAGCCAACATGAGTGTAAAAAGATGGCAAGACCTCAAGTCCATTCCTGAAGCTTTTTCTAAAATCCTAGAATCTTCCTCTCGAAAGCTGTCCAGATTTTGCATTAGATATCAAGAAAATGTCACTTATTCTGATTAGCAGACAACAATGACACTTACTTTCAAAGAGTATAACTTAATTTAAAATTCAAACTTAAAGGGATAGCATATGAGACAGATAAAGAATATACATTTGGGAAGATTTTAGAGACAGATTGTATTCACTTTCCATATCCTCTTCCAATAGTTTTCAGGCAAGAGTCCCACCACTCTACCCAGAGTTTGAAATGCCTCATGAAAAACTCAGCTTTGGCTGTTCTACCTGAGAATGGATATATTCAGAGCCTCCTTGCATAAAAAATTAAGACTTGAAGGAAGAAACAAGGATGAATGTTTATTTTGGCACTGCCTTTCTTTTGAAGGAGAGAAGGGAAGATGGTATTTTTTCTTCACAAGTAGCACTGTAGAGACAGCACTGAAGTCTACACTATAGATTTGAGAAGATTCCTAATTCTTCTTGTTATCTATTCTATATTCAGAGATCAACTGTAGTGCAATCTGTCTGGAGAAGTTCTGTGAAGCCCTAACAACATAGATATGATCTTTCCATATTATTCAGAAAATAATCAAATATTCATCAACAATTTCTGGAGGGAATACAACCTATTTGTGGAAAAGAGTGCAAAATTATATAATTTTGTAAGACTTGTTGCTAGACCTTACAGACGTTTTCCTAAGTATTTAGGAAACTGTATGGAAACAGGACTGTAAATTATATGATCACACCTCTTTGTAAAGGAATGGACTAAAAATATTGTGGAAGGCTTTCCTTTATCACTCTTTAGAAGTTTCCTCAAGAAAAAATTAAGAATTAAAATAAAATGTGAGGTTTCATAGCAGTAGGAAAGTAGAACAAACAGATAAAATATTCTGATGAGTAATCAATCTTCAGTAATGGAATCCAGGGACATTTTATGAGGTCAACAAGAGGAAAACACATCATGATACTCCGTACTCTATTCACAGAATGAGTTTTTAAAAAGTGGATGTGGCAACAGATGACAAGATGAAGACAGGCATTATGATGCTTGCGTAGCTAAAACCAAAAAATTTTTGGGATTTGACTTCAGCTGCTCTTGTACCTTTAGTGAAGCAGAAGCAAAACAAAGACAGTGAAATTTTACTCCACTGATTAAGTGAATAATCACCCAAAACACAAATGTAAGTCCTGCCATCTCTCAAGTATTTGCCTGTGCTGCAAACAAAACTTCTCCCTTATTCAGATTCAATCAGACAGCTACATTCAGTGTGAAGGTATTTAAAGACTCTGCAATCACGATCTTCATTTCTCCAAAAGTCCTGTAACCTTTGGTAAATGCCTCAAACTTCTTTTATATAAGAAAGCTCAGATATATAACACCCTTCCGGAGACCTCTCTCTGATTATGGCTGGTTATATCTTCTGCCATTTGTTTCGTCCTTCCAGACAAATGGTAAGTATTTAGCTCATTTTCTTTATCAAGGTTTGTAACCTGCCAACCAAACTTTAGGGACTAATAAGAGAGCAACAAAAAGCTCAGCACAAATACTTGTTGTATACATCCCAACCTTCACTAGAAATCATAGGCCAAAATTCCTTGTAGGGGATCCCATGTTCTTAATAACACTGGAATTATTCACAACTCTTCCATACATTTCTAAAATACTAGGTGGAGCATCAAGAACTCAATCAAGGTTCATTAATGCCTTAAAGAGGACAAAATGGTAACACCACTAGCAGCAGTATTTCAGTCATACAATTTGTCAAAGGGAAAAGTAAAGCTAACATAGAGATAAATAAAGCTGAAGGCTCTTCTTACACTTTAATGCAAATGCTGAAACATTACAATCTGAACTATACAATCAGTTTTCAGAAATAATCTGAAAAGGTATCACTTCAAAAATGGGTTCTGAGCCAATTGAAACAGCAGCAACTTTAAAAAAAAAATCAAATATTGTATGACTGAGTGGTAATCACATATCTGAGTGGGTTAACTTAGATTCACAACCTTGTTGAACCTATAAGCTTGACAATGAGTGAAAAATAACCACATTTATACAAGTCTTAGGGAAAGTCCTTCAGAACAAGACCTGAAATACTGACGTTCCTGGCACCCTATACACACACTTCTCACTCACCACCTGAACCACAGGATAATTCAGTTAGGAAGGAATCTCAGGAGATGTTTAGTTCATCCTCATGCTCAAAGCAGAGTAATGCAGGGAGACGTCATGTCAGGTTTTATCCAACCCGATCCTGAAAACCCCCAAGGACAGAAAACACACAGATTCTGTGGGGATCCTTTTCCACTGCTTGACTGTCCTGATAGTGAAAAAGTGTTTCCTTAGATCTAGTTAAACCTCCTATCTAAATTTAAGTCCACTGTATTTCATCCTTCTTCCATAACAATGAAAAGATTGACTCAGATCTTTCTGATAATCTCCTCATAGGCATGGAAAGGCTGCCCTGAGGTCCACCCCTGACAAACAAGTCTCTTATCCAGGCTGCATAATACCTTCACCTTTTCTGTAATCTCCACCATCTTCTGTTCTCTTCTCTGCCTAAATTGATCACTCTGTAAGACTTATTTTTTTGTTTCAGGTCTATAGAGAAGAAAGCACTGTTTCATTTTTCAATTATTGCCCTGTAAATGTACGATCACTGAAAAAGAAAATTAACAAGAATATGTCCCAACCTCTACCTCACCAAGTGGATTTTATGATAAAGAATTATTTTGAGCAGATTTTTTCTGTTTCCTCTTAACTAATAGATATTTCACCCTATACCTCTCCACAGCTAAGGTTTTCAGGATTCATTTATGCTATGTGTATTGAGCTCATTTATTTTCATATTTTTACAATTTCATTATTGTAATTAAGACAAGTGTTGCATACTAAAACACTTTTAAACTGGTTAAGGGTTCAATACTCGTAATGCTGCCTTTAAAACTTTTTTTACATAGAGCAACTGAATTCTTATAAATTATTTAATTCTCAGATTGGAAAGGATTTTAAATCCTTCTGTCCTCCATAAATTTGAGCTTTATTTTGAAGGATGATTAGTTAATTTTCAGAGCATAGGAAATTTCTTCTGGATGAGGGCTCAAAATAATTTTGCAACCAAAACAATGACATAGTCTCTAGTACTAATTAAATACAGAAGTCAGGAGGAAAAGCTAAATACCTCTTTAAATTCTCTGTTCTTTAAAACTGGGAAAAATAAATTACATATATATGACTGCTAGGCTACCTTTAAGGGCTCCATCACTTCCAGCTGGAGAGCAGACTGACTGTGGTGACCTCAAGGAAAAAGATGCAGCATTCCTTATTGAAGGATCGCCATCCTAAAGCAAGAATGATAAAAAAAGTTAACATATGAACATAAACATCTGTTAAATTAAAAACTGAAATTAGTATATAAATTGATTTAACAGATTGGGTAAAAAAGCATACAAAAATACTAGAAAAAGAGTCACATTAAAATCTTTGTAATTTAGACTGCTATTAGACCATAATATAAGCAATGCTCCGATCAGACCTAAGAAGAATCTATAACCAGAACTGGCACAGAAAAATAAATCTTTGTGAGTTTTCTAGCTAGACAAGCACTTTGGGGTTTACATGAATATTCCATTTAGAACTTTCTGTTGCAAATACTCATAGTAATGAGCTGAAGAGCAGATGCATGAGTTTTATACAAAATCATTTGAAAGAAATAAGAGTATAAAATGTAGATTTTAAAAACTCCATTGTTTTAAATAATCTACCCTTAAAAGATTATCTAGAATGACATCTTGCTTTTACAGTTCAAAAAGTAAGACTTTGTATCTATATCCTCAGCATACAGAAGCCAGGACTGAACAGAATTTCAAGCAGTTCCACTACAGCTACTGGGTTAGTCTCATGCAAAACAAAGCTAGAATGATTTTAGCTTGTAAGAGTTAAACAGGAAACAACTCCATGGCAATATGAAGCACTTCTCCAATCTGATCCAAAGCAATAAATAATTTCTGACAAACTTTTTCATAATCTAATACTAATTGCAATGTAATTCTGTCCATGCTCTAGTTTTAGCAATGTAAATGTGTATTTTTTACCCCCACACTATCCTTATATAACATATGAAACACACTATTCCAATAACTATTCAGAGTTTTACATGGGTTTTACATGCTTTTGTGAAGCCCTCTGCTGGTCGCGACTATTCAGTCACACAATGCCCTAACTAAACTTCAACTATAGAATGGAATTTCCCACTTCAACTTCTGTTTTTTATACAGCATCTATGAGAATGTTTGGGAAAAGGAAAAGCTACCAAATTCTGTATCTATGAAGAAAATGTTTCTATAATTACAAACAAATTCTAAAAATGTCATTCCTCCAAAAGGTACAGCCATACAAATGAATGAAGTCTCCAAAGAAGTTCTACAGTTATTACATTTCATTCCTAATTAAATTGGTTATTTCATTAGCATTCTAACGTGACCCTTGTTGAGGTATCTGGCAATTTTTTCACACAGTCTTTTCTTTTCTTTTTTTTTAACCTGAATTACCTGTCTGATAAATACTTTTTAACCTTTTGACCAATATAAACCCAATTAATAGAATGTTAGAAGGCTTAACTGTAATTATGTTTTTACACATCTGCATGAAAGAAATCAGCATCCACTAGTGAGACAGAAAGCTAAACTGGTATTTCAAGGAGATAGCAGCCTGCATAGATGGACCATTACACAGCCCCTCTGACAACAGCCAAACAACCAAATTGCACATGTGTAGCCACAGACTGGGCCATTTATAAGCTGTGCCTTGTGAAGGGGTAGATGACAATGCTGAGGGAAAAGGCAAGAATTTGGAGTTTATGGACTTCAGGTGATGACAATGCAAAGAACATAAATCCATAAGAAATCACATTCCATCAGTTTTACCACCTATAGGCACTTATCACACAACTACATCAGATTTTTTTCTTTCCATTCACAGCACAATAAACCTAAATTCACACTGTGGTGTTAATTACATTTATTTTTTGCAAGAGTGCTTGCAAAAAGAGCTGTTGCCTCCTGAGGAAATTCTCATGGGCAAAGGAGTTTAATTTCAGACCAGAACAATAAAATGAACTCCATTTCAAAACTATATGATGCTATTTTAAGTGAAACTGAACTGATATCCTACTGAATTACTCATTTAGCTACTGCACTGAAATTATGGAACTGATACTTTTTTCCCCAAACTGACTTTTCTATGACTTGTAATAAATCTCAAAAAGACATCCATATTGAAAAACAACCAAGTAACCTCTTATCAGGTATGTTTTATTAAGTCAGGAGATCTTTAACAATGACTGTCAAAGACAAAGGCAAAGACAACTTCTACTGTATTAACTAAATGAACTAAGTAAGTATATGACATTTCAGGTAAGGATGTCATTCCTACCACAGCTGACAAATTTTCAGAAACGTGCATTTACATTTGCTTAGTTTAGAGCTTCACCAAGTGATGAATATTCCAGGAATTCTCTCAAGTTTACCAAAAAATTATCCTTACATTGAGTGAATGTGTAATGAGGCTTTAAGGGTATACTTGCTGATTTTTTATTTCAGAGATACACCATGTAATAACTTTTTTAAAGCAATAACATCCTAAAATGAATAAAAATAATTCAAGTTCTTGAGTTTTATGATTCTTACAATACTCATTCATAAAGATCATAAAGATCTCCAAATTAGACAAAGTAGCGACATTATAATTATTATTCATACACAGATGTAAAACTTTAATCAAAATTCTTCAAATTGTTTTCTGCATCATAGCTTCTAAAATCAGCTTTAGAAGTTATAATCACAAATAAAACACAGGTAACACATATGCACCTTTAAGAAAGTGCACAAAAGGATAAAAGTGAAAGTTTACAACATTTACTACTTTTTATGTCTAGCATTTCTCCAATTAGACCAGCCAATGAGGATTACTGTGTTTTCATAGTCTGTCCATTTTCAGATGAGTCTACATGTCTGAAATTGAAATCTGTCTTCAATGGTTTTATCCATCAACAGTACCATAAAATATCTGACCTCTAAGGCAGTTATTACATACTTGCTTTATCATTGTAAATATCTGCTTTATCATAATAAATTGATTTAGGTAACATACATCACTACTGAGTCTGTGCACCATCTGTAGGTAGTCTTCATTTGAGCCATGTCT
>VYXF01008470.1:0-12711 GCA_013397295.1 Polioptila caerulea
TTTGGTTTTGTTGTTTTGTTTTTAAGAGAACAACTGCTGCGCTCTCAAGTAAAAGATTTCTCACTGGAAGACAAATCAATGTTGCATAGCCTGGATATTTTCACAATTCCCATATACAACCAGAGGTACATCCTTTATTTTAAGTTTTGAGGTGGTTACAGTTCCTGTATGCCCATCATTTCAGAGCAGAAAACTCTGCCTGGGTTAAGGATTAAGGCTTTATTGTGGGGAATGGGGAAACAAGACGTGGATCTATGAAACAACTGAGTGCAGAGAACAACCAGTTCTCAAGGGGCTGACTTGCCAGCAGGATTCCTCCCTTCTTCTCGTTAGGAAGGACTTAAACTCTTTTCTACATAGTGCTTGTTGGATTTGAAGCATGGGTAGGGACAGGGACACCTGTTGTGTTTAACAATTGCAGGAGAGGAATCATCAAGGTAGCTTGCAAACAAAACCAGTCGGCTGTACCAGACAAGCTGGGATACATGGCCAATAAGATTTTTCCCTCAAGAGGAAAGTGAAATTGTGAATAACCTCAAAATTCACCCCCACCAGTTGCTCACCCCCACCAGTTGCTCACTTGCTGCTCTATGCATGCATATCCAGAAAAAAGACCAACCCACTCCAAAACATGAAAGGGCCTTTCAGAAGAGTATGTATTGTCACACATAAATAAGATTACTGCATCAATGATCATAGTTTAATTAACATACAGTTAATCTACAGGCCGTGCTGCAGCCCACATTTATAGTTATCCATCCTTCAGGTTTCAGCAAGCTCAAGTGCACAAGTAAAGACTCACTTTCAGAGCAGTATTTTTACTCAGTGGTTATTTTTGAGTGAGGCAATCGCTTTGTATCCAGTAGCTGCTGTCAGTTCACTCCAGTTCAAAAGGTTCAGTCATCCAAGCAAGGAGACAGAAAGCCACAGGAGATCACTGCACCTAACACAGTGGATGACACAGAACTGTAAAATGTCACCAGCACAAGCCTTAAAAAGGATTCTTAAGAGGGTGGAGGGAATAGCAAAGAATGAGTCTCACCACCTAGGAGGGCAACACTTACCAATGGAGCTGTTCACAAAGAGTTGCACAATATTCTCCCAGCAATCTTATGTAAGACATGTCTGTAAAAAACAGACTGAATGAACTGGATTCATTTGAACAGGAATAATTAAAATGTGTAAACACGAGGAGAAAATATAAAATTGTGAATATTGAAAAAAAAATCCTTCTCAGATTCCCAGCTGGCTAATAATTAGGCTTTGATGAACATGACAACAGGGCAAGGACAATGAAGCTTTCATTTCACTGCAGTTTATTGGGGAGTTTGTCCAGCTCCTGCAGGAATAGCTACATGGGTCAGGTGTTTCATTGTTAAGAGCCCAGCCACAGTGCTGCGGTGTTGGGGGACCACAGTTCAGAATCCCAGGATGGGTGAGCTTGGAAGGAACCGGTGGGTCATGTGGTCCAACATCCCTGCTCAAGCAGGGTCATCCAGAGCACATGGTACAGGACTGTGTCCAGACTCTTCTTGAGTATCTTCAGTGAGGGAGATTCCATAACCTTTGGCACCTGCTCTCCTTTTGGCAATTCCTAACACGTACACAGGGTAATTCTCTGAACACGCTTCCAGAGTTTGGTTGAGCTTCCCAGAAAAACCTCCATTGTGGCAGTCCCTTGCACATTATCTGAGTGCCTCCCTGCAGGCCTGCTATCTGCATTTGTCCAAAGATAACAGCCTTTGGCTGGTTCCTGCAGGGCTGGAAAGCACAGCCTGCAGGGCTCTAATCTCTGCACAGCTCTTGCACAGAAACGGGGCCTGCAGGAGGAACAATGGCTTTTGTCGTCACTCAGTAACGAGATAGCAAACCTCAGATCCTGAAAAATAATCACACTCCCTACAGGTAGGAGATTACCTTTGAAATATCTCAAACCCATTACACTCTAAATGCCTTTTTAATCTGCTTTTTGACTCCTTTTTAAAATACATCAATCATAAATCAAGGTTAGATTTCCCAGTTTTCCTCTGTCAAATTGACAGCCAGATCATAAGGTAGTATAATGAATAGCAAAGTTTGCATATGTTCACATGAGTCCCAGGGGCTGGAACCTGAAAAAAACCCTCCAACTTTATTGTGAGATGTCTGAAGGGAAACAAAATCCATAAGGCTGTGATGATACATCACTATAGCAGCCCAGCAGCAACACATCTTATGCAGAGATACTTATTATGCAAAATAGGTTTCTTATTAGATTAAGAGTAAACTAATAAAACCATCCACATACAAACACACACAGACACCTATCAAATAAACATCAAATAAAATCCTACCTGAGCGAAAGCAGGAAGTAGAATAAAAATTATGTGTGCTCCTGTATCCTTGAGAGATTTCAAAAAGCTCAAGTGCCACTCAGCTGATTGAGCATTACTTTCTGATTAGGTAGGCAGTGTCATTTAGATAATACACTGACATTATGAATTCAGCCCTTCCTCTTTTTTAGTGCCAGGGACCTCCAAAATCAGAGAGGACAGAATGAAGTTAAGGCAGCTGGATGTGGAATTAAGTAACCACATTGGCACTTGGTATTTTCTTTCCAGTTATTCTGAATCATTTGGTGTCAGGCTGAAGTACTCCATAGGGCACTTGGATACTGGCTGTTAAGCTTCAGGACTTGTTAATAATGAAAAGCTTGACTCAGCCAATATTCAAGCAGTAATTCAATTTATTAATTAATACGGTAAAGTATGAGCAAAACAGCACTGGGTACAGTAGTGGGAGTTTTTCCCTCCAACTGCACATCGATGGTTGAGGCTTGCTGGTATTTATATGTGTATCCATAATCCTTTTCAGCAATTTCTGTTTCCAATTTTTACGTCACAATTCTATACTTCAGAATATTTAGTTCCTTAAAAATTCTATAAATACTGTGATCCAGTCTTCCCAGGATGTATATCCCCGATGATGGGGTCCAGCTTCCAGATGTGGGGTCCAGCTTCTATTTTCTAGGACCATTAATCTTACGATAGTGATGTCCAGCTTTCCTTTGTCAAAACCATTAATCAGCGAGTTGTGTCTATCTTCCTTTCTCAAGCTGTTTTTCACTGTTTTGTTAGGAACTTGAGATAAGCACACTTCCCTCTTATACATTTTAAAGCTATCGTTTTAAAAATCCTTAATACAAAGCAATATTCTAAAATTATACTTCTAAAGGTTCTTATTATAAAAATCCTTATGGTTTAATTACAAGCAGAAAGTTCTTGTAAAAAAGCAACATCTTAAAGTTATAATTCAAATACTCTTACTACAAAAACAACTCAAGACCTATAATAGTTAATTGTGAACCAAGGGTTGGTTCAAAAGCCTTCTCCCATGCTTTACTTTCCTCAGTTGTTTATTAGAATTTATCTTTATAATAATCCTAGGGTCAAATTTTGCACATATTACAATTACAAATACACAGGCTACTTTTATTTACCTGACACAAAACACAGCTTTGTATTTCACAGACTCCAGCTGATCAGGTTTTTAAGTTGGAGGAAATCACTCAGCTACAAAAAGGCCTGATTACGATGGCTGCACTTCACTGGGAAAATAGAGAGCAGCTGAGCATGCCTTGGGGCAGTCATTACAAGGACATCACAGCCACTTCGGCATCAAGTAGCATTATCCACCTACAAATCCTACTGTGCTGAGCAAAGCAAAATCCTCACTGTGCTCAGTTGGTAGAAAGGAAGAAGCCTGGAGAGTTTACAGCCCAGCACTTCAGTTCTGGACTCCAAAACACACAGGCAGCCACATAATGCCATTCTCTCAGGTGGGGTAATGCCTTCTTGATGCAAACAGCAGAAGTAGGAGAAATACCTTAGCTATCCTTAACTTTCAACAATGAGGGCATGTCTCCTGAACCCTTTGTTGGCTTCCCAGGAAAAAAAATTAATTCTCCCCCAAAATGCTCATCTAAACTACTTAAAAAGACATCTTGTCTTTTTTCCTTCAAATTCCAGGATAAAACTTTGCTTGGTTGAAAACCTAAAGCAGTGGACAGGAAGGCAGTGCACTAAATCTGTATCTTTCTGCTGCTTGCCCCTCTGTCCCTCTGCCTGGATCTTGCTGTTCCTGCTATATGAGTTGAAACTCAGAGTGGCTGAAAGAGCTGCTTCATCCTCCTAGGCTGATGTATTCATAGACACTGACAAGGAGTTCAGTGTTTCCATGCCACAACCACAGAAATCATTGCGAGTTCATGGGACTGAAGTCAGCTCATGCTGGGTGGACCATCCTCTAGGATCTTTCAACATTGTTCTTGAAGATCTGATCCTTCCTGGAGAAGTAAGCTGTGAATTTGGGGAGTGGTCAATATTGCCATTAATTGACTCTCTAGTACAAGTGATGGCTTGTAAAGTCAGTATGAGGTTATTGTCCAAGAACACACAAAATAGCAGAATACACTGAACCAGATTTGACTCAAGGCCCAGAATCAGGAGAAAGAGATTGAAAATATGCCATAATACCTTTCATTTAATCCCATTAGTATTTATTTCTTTTGTCCCTCAGCATATTTTCTTTCAGCCACAGAGGAGGAGTCCCTCCAGGAGGTCATTGTTAATGAACTGAAAGGTGTATTTCATGTACTTCTGACTGATCAACATCAAGGACTCCATCCATGCATGCAATAATCCAACCTCACATATAATTAACAATGTCCACTTTAATAATGGTCAGGAATGCAAGCTCTCTTCCCCCCCACCTCGAAGAATTTTGGCTGTTAAAGGGTCCAATATTTCAAGGTCACCTCAACAGTCTGAAGTTTGGATGTAATTCACTCCTTTGTTGACACAGCTTTGCACAAGGTTAAGGGGTGTTTTAATTCAGGTGAAAACCACGCTAACCTCTCCTCAGCCAGATGAAGGCAGCTGCTAAGGCCTCAGTTTCCAGAATTACAAGAGAAACTAAGTCTTACCTTTCCTGTTATGAATGCTGGCCTGAAGCCTGCTTTAGAAGAGGGAAAAAAAAAGGTTGCAGACCTCTTACAGTTGTGGAGATCATTGCACAAAAAATGCAGAAAACATCTATATGGTCCCTCACCTGCCTGAAACTCAGGGACTCCAACATTTGCTTCTACAAGTCCTTAAAGAGAAAACTTAGAAACTCCATCTGCTTCATCAGGAGCAACACTGGGGCCCTTCTAAGAGGGTTTCTATAGCCAAGTGAACATCAGCCAAGTGGTGGAATGATGCGGGTGGTCAGTGAATCAGTCTCCTTAAGAGACAATGCCTTTGTAACTGGACATTCCCAAGCAGAAGATCTGGGGAAGAAAGAGTACAAGGATTGTCACTGTGAGAGAAGCAATACCAGGGGAAGCACAGCCCTTTGCATGAAGCAGAAGCTGAGGTTTGCTGGGAATCCACAGAACAGAGGAGGCTGAGAGAGCAGACAAAGAATCATGAGGGACCTCTAAGCTGCCCATTTTGCACCCTTCCTGATTCCAGACTGGGTATCCAGCAGGGTCCAGAGATGCCTCCAGCTCTGACCCCTTCTCCCTTCTCTACTTGGGCCCAACCAGCTCAGTCCATGTGTGTGACTCAGTGCTGGGGTCAGTTGAAGCCTGTGGCAGAAGGGAGATCCCACTGAAGACAGAGGCCTCTGCAGAACTCTCTGACCCTGACCCTACATGAAAGCCATTTCTCCAAAACCCTCTCACCAATGCTCAAGAGAACAGCACAACCAGTCCCCACAACAAACCATCCTCTGTTGTGAAACTCACACTCTTGGATTTAGATGGTGAAAGTGTGTCGCTGTTGGACACACAAAGACACACACAGACACTTTCTGGTGAAGAAGGCATAAAAATTATTTATTAAAATATCTTACTCCAAATGTATAGCATTTCCACACAGACCAGGGATTGGAGGAGAAGGTGGACACCTCTCCCATCCTGTTGGTCAAGACAACTGCCCATGAGCTGTTTTTTCACTTTTAAGAGAAAGTATGTAAACAACTTAGTCTTAACATAAATATGTTTCCAATTACAATACCCGAGTGTGAGAAAGAACTATGAACTATGAAAAACATCAAGTTAAAAAGTGCATCAGAAAAACTGAAAAATCAGGGCGACATCAGTGTCCTGCACTGTAGAAGTCATGCAGTCACCAAACACCTGAGATTACAGATTCTGGGGAAAAAAAAAACAAACCAACAAAACCAAGTAGAAGTAAACCAACAGTTGTTCTCAACTGAGTTCCAGACCAGGAAGAAAGGAATTAAATTATTTACATAGGGTTCTCAAGCAATCATTAGCAGGGCCAAGACCTGGGACTCAGAGGCTCAATCTCAGCCTCATACATTTTTCAACTCTTGGGCATACCACAGTTCTTAGTAAACAAGTAGCTCTTCTTTCTGCAGCTGCTGCTTTTAGGCTAGAAGCAGTTCTTATCTATCTCTCCCCATGAGTCTGCTCCCATCAATACCAATTTTAAAAGAATCTTGCTGCTTTTCCTTTGCCATCCTTGCTGCCGGCCATACACCATTAAACAGAAGAAATAATAGGCTTTAGCTGTAATTGTGGTTTTGCATTTTCTGTAGAGAAGGCTTCCTATGAAGACTGACACAGCTGAATACCTGCCCAAGAACATCAGTTCTCTCAGCAGGAGTTTTCAGAAGGGAAATTTTAATTGCAGCTGTAAAATATGTTGAACAGACAATGCCAGTGATTATCCAGCAAAATGACATCAAAAACACCAGCAGCGTTGACTTCCAAAGGGGCATAAAGTGTTCTGAAGAGTTACCCTGGAAAGGAAGACAAGGCCCTTCAAGAACCACATGTCCCTTTTACTCTTTGGCTTCTCTGTGAGATCTCTACAGCCAGACCAGCCCTATAAAACACTGAAGATATCTCAAATTTTCTTCCGGAAAACTTTTACTGCACACAAGCTGGCAAGTGCCTCCTTTCCCAAGCCATGAAAACTCTGGCCAACCTCCCAGTTCAGTCCTCTGACTGCATGACAAGGGGGCACTCCTTGGAGCTCTACTGCCCAAGTGTCCCACTGAATAGAAGTCATTCTGCTTTCCCAAAATCCTAGGTATGTCCTCTACAATTCACAACATGACAAAGAAATTGCCATCTTTCCCTTCTTACCCTCCCTACCATCCTTACCATCTTACCATCCCTCCTGGATGTTGCAAGTGGCCACATACAGTAGGATAAGTAAGCCCTGTGGCTCAGACAGGCTCAGTGCACTCTCCAAGAAGTGTCAAGATGAGCAAGCCCACCCCACAGACAGTCCCAGGGAGGCCTTTTATTTATGTGGAGTACAAACTCACTGTGAAGATTGTGGTGTCAGCCAAGGCCAGAAGGAAGCAGTGGCTCTGCAACAATAAAGACAAATCGGGAAACATGGCAACCAGCTACACACTGACTTAGGGCATGGCTGTGAGGAAGTGCAGAAATGTTCTCCAGTGAGGTATCTTTGCAACACAACATCCCCAATGCCAAGTGCAGAGGAGTCGGGACAAACCAGACACAGAAGGGAAAGCAGTGCAGGAAGATGCCAAATTCTGTAAAGGCATCTGGGGTCACAAGTGAGGTCACATTGCTCGCAAATCCCCACAACCACGGTCCTGTCTGTAACTGTGCCAAGGCCAGTGTTTTCCAAACCTCTCCTTTTCACTTGTTGGAAAACTAAGGAACACAGAACCCACATTTCTCCTTTATCTGGGGAGTATCTTTTTGACTTTTCTGGATGCTTCAGGGATATACCTACAAAAATACATGTGCACTGGGGGCTACCAGGAGACATAAAAGCCAATGAGCCATCTGCTCTTTTCCAAGCTTCCTTCCCATCTGGCCTGACACATCTAGACAAGAGTTCAGCGCTGTTCCTGTCTTCTCACTGGGGTCCTTCCTTTTGAGACATTGAACTCACACAACATCTCAGGATGCATGCAAAGGCAATCTCCTTTTCTTCCAAAACTCCACCTTCTACTTGGTCCAGCAAAAATTCTCAGTCCCACCAGCCCCATTCTACGGTCATGCTTTCTACAAAGTCCTCACTTAGGAATTTGAAGTAGCAATTCAGAAATTAGTGTTTTGAAAAGGCCTAACTAGTTGCTCTGGAGACCAGCAAGCACTACAGATCTGTAAAGATCTGGCCATACCACCTCTAACTCCCTGTCTCTCTCTTTGTGTGCTCAAGTGCTTCTAATCACCATATGCCACCCAACAACTTCCTCTGAAATGTGTGTGCTCACCACCTATTAAAGGCTGGCAAACACAGATAGGTATTTTGAGGCATGACTTGATGTATGGCTCAAAGGAATGTTGGTTTAAAAGGGGAGTGAACCTACCCCTACCCTCTGGCAGCCTGACATACATGGTTTGATGCATGGTTTGGCCCTTGCCTTACATCCAGCCTAAACGGGGCCATATGAGGTCAATCATACTGGGAAAAGCCTGAATTAGATGGAATGTAAGTGCTTGACTGCTAATTATCCATATGACCTAGAAGTCTTGGACAGCCAGGGGTCTACTACAGGATAAACTACAAGATGATAGACACAGTCACTTAGGCTCTGAAGACAAGGACTCTGCTAAATAAGATCTAGCCAGCCTGTTTATGGTTAAGATATTTCTATCTTGTGTATATGATGCCCAGAGGTGCAGATCTTACCTTAACAAAGTAACAAAAACATCTGGGAAAGAAAAATCACACTAGAGATAGTACTTGGTATGTCCTAAGCAATGGATGAGTCAGGTCTAAACACAGCAAGGGATAGACAGAATGCTTTTCATCCTCCAACTACTTTCACACCACTCCACTCCATCACCAGGAACGCAGCCACAAAGTTTGCCACTACAGACCCTCGGGGTTAGTTCTTCTTGGAGAACTGTAATTCCCTTTCTGTGAATTCCTGTGCATGTTATTCATAAAAAATTCAGTCATGTTCTCTGGGAAAACAAAACAAGGCAACAGCTTTCCCAGTGATGAGAAGATGAGCTCAAATGTGACTTTGGGTGGCTGCACTGAGCCACTTGGAAACATCCCATGCTCAGCTGGTAAAAGGCAACACCCATGACCCAAGGTGGAATTTTATAGCACCTGCTTAAAACAAAGCTGGAAAGCTAAGAACAGGGTGACAAAGCCAAAATGAGGGATGGACTAAAACACCAAATCTGAGGTCAACATCAAAACTTAACCATTTCCAACTGGAAATCTCAAGACAGAAACATTAAAGTCCAGAAGGAAATAAGAATGAACAGAAGAAGTTTAAGGATTAAATCCTCAACTCAGAATAAAATTAGTTGAGGAACAAAACAGGAGACAAAAAGGGACTCAAGTAATGCTAAAGGAACTTTGGAAAAAGAAGTGTTCACATCAGAGAAATATTTTTTTAAAATCTTTTCTTTTACAGAAGTATTTACTTTTTATGAAAGTCAATATTGTCTAACAACCAAGAGACTAAACTCTGATTCCAAAATCACATGTGCCCTCATGCCTGCAGTCAGGTCCCAAAAGTCAGACATTGATACATTTCCAAACTGCAGAATTTCTAAGCCCATCTAAGTCTGTTTGCTATCTGGAGCATAAAGCTATGAACCAAGTTTTCCATCTTGTTTGGTTTTGATTTCAACATCCTATCTGGAACATTCAGCTCATGTTTTCATGTTTTTCTAAGCAACCATGAGGTTAGATTTTTTTTTAATTAGAAGATGGAGTTTCTTATGCAATGTCTTTCTTCCAGCAGCTTTTAAGGGAGAAAAAATACAACATCCTGAGACTGCTGAGAAAGCCAAAAGACTTAGTAACCACTGCAATATGCCATAAAAAAGTTTTCATTTCCCCTCCACAAATAACTTACTTATTTCTGTCATTCAGACTCTATTCCAAAGGTTTTACCGCACTATTTGCTGAACTAATGTACTACAACGAACTATTTTTAACTTCTTTAAAGAATTTCTATTAAAACATGAGTTGGATGGCTCAGCAAGCAAATATCATTGATACTATACCTTTCATAGAAAAACAAACAAACATCTGTGCTTGGATGGGATCAAGACATCGTTTTATGGAGAAGCAGTGCTCCCAAGACCACCACAAAGTCACATGGTACCCATGAGTGCCAGATATTAGGTTCACATCTCAAAGGAAACTCAAATAAGTGGAAAATCACAAGTAGATACAAAGCCCCTCAATGGTTTCATCAACAGTTTAGAAGAGCCCTCTGCTGTGTTTGTTTTGGCTAATACATGAAATATCTAAGCCCTCATCAAAATGCAAGTGTTGAAGCATGTAAATAAATGATGAAGCAAGTTCTCCTACTTTAGGAGAGCTTTGGCTTTTTTTGCGCATGGATATTCCCACATAGATGCATGCAAGAATATGCTGGTCTTTCAACATATGTCCCTAAACTCCCTTGAACTTGAAACATTTCCCCTAGTCTCCCTTGGACAGCAAACTCCAACCAGAGTCAGAAGAAAGCCACATTGGACTGAAAAGCTGAGCTGTGTCTGTGGTTTTCTGGATAAAAGTTGTTCTGGGAACTACCTGGATTTTGAAGGACTTTTTTTCTCATCCCTGGCATGATGTGACTCAGTTTCCAACAGACAGTGCACACAATTCTTGTGGATTCACAACAGGAAAGAGTCTTGGCCTAAGATGAAGAGACTTGCCAGGCAGGTCTCTAGAGATGTCTTTCCACCCTTCTGTCTGTATGCTTGTTCTGGTTTGAAAAGTAAAACTAGTGGGATACTTCAAGTCAGAAATACAATTTATTAGGAAAGGGAAAATAAAAGAAGGAAACATGCAATGACAAGAAAAAGGGTAAAATCACTGACAGACTCCGAATACAACCTGACACTCTGTTGAAGTGTCCTGTTGGAGCAGTCCAGTTGGAGTGGTGGCTGCAGTCCTCCTGGAGTAGCAGTTGTGGCTCTGTTGAAGTGGTAATCTTGCAGAAAAGGTGTAGCTCTCCACTGAAAAGTCCAGTGGTGAAAGACGGGCCTGTCCTTCCTCTGAGAGTCCAGTGAAGGGCTGTTTGATGTCTCAGTTTTCAGGCTTTTTATTTAGATAGAGGGGCTTGGCTCCCATCCCCCCAGATTTAGCATTTCCCAATGGGATGATGTAAGTTTATCAGTGGACTCAATGGCCTATTAACAGAAGACCTATCCCTGGAGGGAGGAGGGGTCAAGGGAGAGATAAGGAAATTGCTCTTGCTGATTCCTTATCAGATGAGTCGTTGAGAGATTACATAGTTCCAACGGATGGTAATAGAATAACACACCCCTGATTATATTTTACCCATGACATTATCCACCCCTTATTCTATTACCATCTCCTTTATACTCAAATTAACACACCCTTTATACACATATATACACAATGAAACTTTACATTCAGTTCTCGCTTAAGATTAGGTTTCCCTGAGGTACACAATGGGTTTCTCCATCTTTCTGCATTACTTACCAAGTGTAACCAGGTTTTTGAGCAAAAACAATCCTACGGATGGGTTTGCTTTTGCTTGAGGTGGGACTAATTTAAACAGTCTTTCCTAAAATACTCTTCATGTGTACTACAGGGACTTTATCTCCATCTACTGTGTGCAAGGGTTCAGATTGGGCAGGACTAGTTCGATTGATGGATTTTCGAGTGTTGACTATTTAGGTGGCTTTTGTTAAATTAATTTCTCAGTTTTTGAAGGTCTTGTCACCAAGTGCCTTCAAGGTAGTCTTAAGTAGTTTATTGCACCATTCAACTTTTTTAGCAGCTGGTGCATGATAAGGGATATGATAGATCTATTCAATGCTGTGTTCTCTAGTTTAGGTGTTTATAAGGCCATTCTTGAAATGGGTCTTGTTGTCTGACTCGATTCTCTCAGGAGGGCTATGTCTCCACAGCACTTGCTTTTCTAGGCCTAGGATGGTGTTCCGGGCAGTAGCATGGGGCACAGAGTAGGTTTCTAACTATTCTGTGGTGGCTTCCACCATGGTCAGCACGTAGCGCTTGCCTTGGCGGGTTTGGGGAAGCGTGATGTAGTCAATTTGCCAGGCTTCCCCATACTTGTACTTCGACCATCGCCCACCGTACCACAGAGGCTTCACCCGCTTGGCCTGTTTGATCGCAGCGCAGGTCTCGCAGTCGTGGATGGCCTGTGAGATGTTGTCCATAGTAAGGTTTACTCCTTGGTCACGGGCCCATCGATATGTTGCATTTCTTTCTTGATGACCAGAGGCATCATGGGCCCAACGAGCTAGGAATAATTTTCTCTTGTGCTGTTAGTCTAGATTCACTTGTGATACTTTCACCTTGGCAGCTCGGTCTACTCGTTCGTTGTTGCGATGCTCTTCATTAGTCTGACTCTTGGGTACGTGTGCATCTACGTGTCGAATCTTCACAGTTAGTCTTTTTACTCGGGTGGCAATGTCTTGTTAAATCTCGGCGGACTAGATGGGTTTCTCTCTGTGCTGCCAGTTTGTCTTTTTTCAGCGATTAAGTCATCTTCGCAGAGCATTAGCTACCATCCATGAGTCAGTGTAGAGATAGAGCTTCGGCCACTTCTCTCGTTCAGCAATTTTTAGAGCCAGCTGGACAGCTTTAAGCTTTGAAACCTGACTCGATCTACTTTGTCCCTCGGTAGTTTGTGCAACTCGCCATGTGGGGTTCTATACTGTAGCTTTCTATTTCCGATTAGCACTTACAATTCGGCAGGAACCAT
>VYXF01008485.1:0-16037 GCA_013397295.1 Polioptila caerulea
ACACATTTAATATCCACCCTATAAGGGTGCAAAAATAAAAGGAAAAAAACCCAGTATTATAATATATATTTATAACAACCTTATATGTACAACACTTATCTGAATATTTGCAAAAAGCCAACTTTATAATATGTGTTTGTAACAAATCTAAAACCTAAGGCATCAAAGCTACTTTTGACCTGGGGTCTTGGTGACTGCTGTGTAACAGGGCAATACTGAGACTTTGTGGACATTTATTCCTTTCGTTACTTGTTATTTTCAAATTTAAAAGGAAATAAAAAAAGAATAGATGCATCCAAGAGTGTATTCTTCAGGCCCAAATACAGCATGGATTTTAAGGGGGTGACATAATTGTGCAACCGAAGGAATAATGATGCTTAAGTGTAGGGAATTATTGAGAGGTGAAAGAGGAGACCTAAAGATAATAACTGTGGCACAGAAAAGTCAAAATTGTGCTCGTGGAGAACTATTAAACACAGGAAACAGTGATAGTCAGATGTGCAAGAAATTACTGTACAATGCAACTTACTTATGATCAGCACTTGATCAGCTCATGCCCTAAGTGACCAAGAGCTTTGGAAGTTGCCTAGGAGATCCTCTATCATATTATACATCTATAATGTCATCTTTTCCCAAACTTTTTTGGAGGGCTGACTCTCTCAAGACATTCAAACCCCATCGGGTCATGTTTCTGTGTCACCTGCTCCAGTGTCCCTGCGTTAAACAGTGCAGTTGGACTTGGGAGCAGAGTCTGACCCCCACCTGGATGCACCAGGGAGTTCTGCAGAGCCAGAAGGTCCCTCCTGAGCCTCACTTTCTCTAGGCTGAGCCTCCCCAGCTCCCTCAGCTACTCCTGGTGCTCCAGCCCCTTCCCGAGCTCCATTTCTTTCTCTGGACATCATACCATGATGTTTGTATGAGGTTGGATGTTGTATGAGGCAGCTTTACTTTACTTCACATCTCACTAATCCAATCTTAGGAAGTATTTTTTTTGCAAAGCTGTGGTATTGGAAAGGAATAGTAACTTCATGATGATGGTGTTTGGCAGAGATGCAGCCACTGGGCTGAAGTGTAGCGTGGTGGTTTCCTGGCAGGTCTGAGCGCTATGCTGTAATTAAAATGCAGCACTTTTGGCATGGACACAGCAATAGAAGCCCACTTCCAGTGTGGAAATTCATCACCGTGGGGAGATTTGTCCCCTGCCAGTGAAGGTGGCAAAGGATGCCTCTCTAAAGCCATCTCTGCCTCAGTGAATCCCTTCCCACCGTGGATGTGCCTTCTCCATCAGCAGCACTGCACAAATCCAGGGCAAGAGGATGTAGCTGCATTGCTGCAGTCTTCCTAGCTCCATCCAGTGCCCTCCTGAGACTGTTCACTGGCACTAGGCTGGGCCTTGGCTGTGGTTTGAATATTCACGTTATCTTCCAAGTACCTGATACCTTATTTTTTCCAATTAGCACCCACAACCTGGGCTAATAGTGGCAGTTTCAATTTGCAACCACTCACAAGATGAGGAGAGAAATTCATGTCTGGTCATGCCATGCCTCAGGCTGTCCAGAGGCAAGAACACTGACCATGACCATAAACCCATGAAACAAGGTTTTCTCCAAAGAGTTTAGACAAAATACTAAAATCCAAAGGGATTTTTCACCTCTTGGTCTGGAAGGCAGCTGGGTACGAAATAGTGCCTGTGGTCAGACACCCTGGGGCACCAGTAACACTGAAACCCTGTGCATTATATTGGGGTGGGTGGTTAAATTGATTTCTGCAGTTGTGTGCCCTCTTCTTAATTGCAGATTGGATTATGTGGGAAGATTCAACCACCAGTTCCTTTCTAAATTGCAAATGCAGGGGAACTGTCACCATTGAGAAATATTTCCACAGTTTTGTGGGTTCCTTCAGCATCCTTGTGAACATGAGTCTGGAGGAGGGCCACCAAGGTGATCAGAGGAGTGGAGCACATCTCATACAAAGAAAGGCTGAGAGAATTGGGATTGTTCAGCCTGGAGATGGGAAGGCTCTGGGAAGACCTAATCCCCGTACCTGAAGTAGCCAACAGGAAAGATGGAGAGAGACAATTTACAAGGACTTATAGTGACAAGGCAAGGGGGAATGGCTTCACACTGGCTGGGTTAGATTAGGCATTGGGAAGAAAATTCTTCCCTCTGAGGTGTTATAAATGCATATTATAAAGTTGGCTTTCCACAAATATTGAAGGGAATGCTGTGTGTGTAGTGTGAAGAAACTTCATTGTATTTGTGTGATTTCTTTTATTTCTGCTATTGGCAAAAACTTGAAAATAAGGGTGTGATGTGAGGAGCTTTTGTGGCTGTCAGAGAGTGGTGAAGGGATGGTCAGGAAATTTTTCACATTCTTGTATTATCCTGTTTGGATGAAGAAGACACCAGGCCCCCAGGGAAGGAATTTATTGATCATCTGTTATNAGAGACACCCCATCTGTATATTTTGCTTTATTGCCTTGTCCTTATTGTCTTTTATTAAACCTTTTAAATTCTACCAAGAAAGTGAACCTTGTTTTTTACATGAGGGTGGTAAGGCCCTGGCACAGATGCTGGTGCAAGAAGGGGGTAAAGAATATCTTCAAAGTTAACAGTCTTAGCTTATTTTAGGCCAAAAAGAAACGTCACAGACAGAAGACTTGAAGGAAACAATGGCAAGAAGGTGGAGTAACAAGAAATACTTCAGGCCCCTAAAACAATAATGGGCCAACTTGGGCAACCACAGAATAATACAAGTAGAAGTTGCATTTAATCTATCTCCATGCAGACTGGTGAATTAGATGCATCTCTTTATCAAAATTTTATTTGAAACAAAGGTTAGAATTTTAAGGAAGGATTATTCCCTAGAGCAATTTTCTTCTGCCACCAAACATAGTGCTTCCTTACACTTAACACCTGAAGCATAAACCAAGAGCTAGTCTTATCTGGCCACCTCCTAAAGGTACTTCCTCTCTTGAAAGTCCCAAGAAATAGAATATTAACACTCTATTCTTGTTGGTCCCAGCATAAGATAAGGCTGATGTTGTGTTTTCTTCAAACAATAGCTGGACCACAGCACTTACATTTATTTGCAGTGCCAGATAAATCTATATAATATGAGAGGAGGAGGCAGCTGGTTGTTGCATTTCTGTATTGGAAGAAAGCTTGAAAGTAGTTAAAAATAATACGAAAACTCTGAGAAACCAAGCTAACTGAATAGCAAGAGAGGAAGAAGGCCTTTATGACACAGTAAATTTTCTTTGTGCTGGCTTTGAGAAGGGCTGGACCCTGTGGCAACTGCTACAGACATTAGACCTGCTTATGTGCAACTCATTGTGGCTCTGGCACCAGCTAACCCCTCTCCTTGTGTACCTCCAGGTCGCTGTGACTTTGGAAAGGCCTTTTGTTTTTGGGTGATTAAACCAACACCACAGCCATTGACCTGGGGCCCTCCTGTAGTTTTGGGGGTCTTGTAAGTGGACAAAGCAAGGAGTGAGTCACAGACAAACTGCCTCAACAGGCTCTTCACTGATGCAGGCTTTTCTTGATGCATTATTCTTTTCTTGTTTTTCCCTATTTTTTTGACCTTATTTTGAGAAGGCCAGGAACCACCAGCACAACCAGCCTGCCAGAGGGAGATGAGTGGGGTAGCAGAGAAGCCTCTGTGTATAGGACATGAAATAATTGGAGAACAATAAAGACTTCCCTGACTTTCCTCCCAACAAGTGGAAAAAAAAAATAATTGCTGAGCTCCTAAGCAAGGAGTCACTGTGGATGGGCTAAGAGGTCATGACAATGCTGAGTTCATTACCTTGATGAACAGCAAAGCCTTGGATGTCAGTCTGAGGATGGCTTGTTGTTTTTCGATGTAATTAATGCAATGTTTCTATCTATCTATATCTATTCTATAACTCAAGAAAACTGGGTGAAGTTCCCTGCTGCCCACTAGCAGCTTCTGCTGCCTGTCTCAAAGGGTTCTGCTGCATAGCAAGAACAGAGGACGGTGGACAGAGAAAAACAGGCTTTCCCTCAGTTCTCTGAATCAGTCTTTGCGCTGAAGGAGACACAGAAAGGTTTTATTTATGAACATGCAGAGAAAGCTGTGACTTAAAATCTGTTTTATTGTTTCTACAGTAGGCTCTGCACCTATTTAAAATTAAAATCTGCATACAAGCACAGCTTTGTGATAAGAAATGTGTGTTATGTATGTATACTGAGTATAGCAGAGCTCTGATTCTTTGTGGATTTTCTTAGAAGTGTTCCAGATAGAAAGGGAAGAGAGTAAAATGTGTCCTGAAACTTGAGCAACTGATTTTCCTCCCCTGGAATTCCCAGTAAAAACCACTGCCTTTGTAGTTTTAACCCCAACTGGAAACCAACCATCGTACAGCCATACACTCACTACCCCTCCAGCTGGATAGGGGAGAGAATCAGAAGAGTAAAAGTGAGAAAACTTGTGGGATGAGACAAAAAAAAACCCCCAAACTCTGAGATTTTAATTACTCTTCACTTAGTGCTACCTTCATGTCCAGTATAAATGTGGTGTCAAATGAGGGTTTGAATCTTTAAAAATACTATTTTTTATCATTTAAAGCACTGTAAATCTGTGGTAAAGCTGTCTTCAGTGGAACTACAAGGAGGGAGGAAAAGAGTTTAGTGAGATTGATGCAAAACCCACAATCCTCACTCAGTATATCATAAATCAAGATAGGTGGGATGAAATCTTTTTGTCCTCAACTCCAGCTTTGTGAGTTTATGATTTCTCACATAATGGTTCTACATATTACTTTCTGTGTGTGGGGATTTCTTCTTGAAACAGAGAAACGGGACTTCTGAGTTTCATGGAAAAGTGCAATTTATTTTTCTTATCTTCTACAGAGAGAGAGAGGATGGATCCCTCTTAGAGATGTTAGCAGTATGATGAAGTCACAAGATTTCTGCTTATCAGGCTATTTGAGGCTTTATGGGCCAATAAAATTCTGCCAACTAGATATTTATGTTATTAAACCAATACTAAGCTAATTCATATTATTACAGTTACTTTCTTAACACCTAAACCTTACACTATTACATTCTAAAACCTCTTGTTAGCTTTTGTAACTACTTTTGCTTTGTCTATGACTTTTGGGCTCTAAAAGTAAACTTTCCTCTGTTCAACTTGACACACTCTGCTTTAAGTTATAAATCCACATTCTTCCAGCACCTAAACTTGGAAGCCTTTCCCTAGGTTTCAGGTCAAACCTTGTCTCTAATTCCAAGTTTTGGCTTACAGACCTAATACTCCGAGATTTCCTAGCACTTTGAATTCCAACATAGCTTCACACAATCAGTGTGACAGAAAAACTTGGAGTCTGAATCCTTTAAGGACACATTCTGTACCAGGTAGTGGTGCTACCTGTGTCTGTGCTAGCTCTCTCCACTCTGCTCCCCACAGCCTGGAGTTCAAACTATGGGTATTTCTGAGGAGAAGCAAAAATAAGGAAAAAAAGAAATGTGGCATGGAATACTTCCTTTGTCAGTCACAGCACTTGGATTTGGTAGTTTTGCTGTTTGCCTGGGTAGAAACCTGATTCCTGTAAGCACATTCCTTTTCTCTTCTGGGAAGGCAAGGGATGCAGGACAGGCTGCCACACAAGAGCCCTGTAGCTCCTGGAGGAAAGTATTTCTGACCTGGTGTTGAACTATCAGAACCCAGGACATTTCTCTGAATGCCCTGGAGACTCAGAGACCCTGGCAAGGGGCTTGGAGAGCTTGGCACAGAGCCCAAGACACCTGTGGTTTGGATTCTAGCCCATGGAAACAATTACCAGCTTTATGTGAAGAATTACAAGTAACAAGAGTTTGAATAGAATAATAATTAATTTGTTACAGGGTCAAAAAGTAGATTTTGGTGTTTGTTAGAATGGTGTAAGTGAAGACAAGCTGGAGGATCCTCGTGGTTTTTTCAGCTTCTTCCTTCTTCTTGCTTACTCCATTTTTCTGCTGTGAGGGTGGCACTGTTGTCTGGTTTAGAGTAGAAACTGACTGTCTAACATAGGTGATAGGTATTGGAAAGTTATTGTAAATAACGTACATGTAGTTTTTAGTATAAAAAATGGACACCTCCCCATGGGCAGGAAGTGTGCCAGACAGACTTCTGCAGGTCAGAGAAAGAATGTTATAGATAAGGTAAAATAAACAACCTTGAAACCGGAGCCAAAGACTCTCAACTTCTTCTTTGATCTCGTGGCTGGGGAAAAAAGGACTTTTAATATCTCGGGAGCAATTTCTGTAGCACAGAAACCTGACATTGAACCACAGCCTCTTCCAGAGGATATAAACATCCTGCACCGTGCAGATTAATTTGTGGGTTTCTTAAAAACACCTGTACATGCTCCTGGTACTCTTTGTGTTCTTACAAAGGTTATTGTCTGCTTAAAAAAATTCCAGAAGAAGTGACAGAGAACCATACCTAAGTGGATCAGTTAGACACCTTGTGCTATCCAGAGTACCTTTCACTGTTAAATTTCACATTCCTTTTCTCTTCCACTTCCTGTTTCCATATCTCTAAGTTTCATACTCTTGATATTGTTACCATGCATGACTTTCCCTGGTACATCACACACCATTTCACACCCTTATTTTAAGTCAGCTCCTTTCTCTGAGTGTGGTTCCCTTTTGAAACAAACTTCTGAACTTCCCACTCTGTGCCATGGCACCAGAGGTATCACAGAGACCCTCAGAGCTGTGCCTGAGTCACAGTCTTGTTCAGATCAGTGGACTGGTAACAAAAACTGTGTATGGCTGCAGGGACAATAGGTGCTGCATATTTTGGGTACATCTAAGCCTGCAGAAAACAACCCTTCAGTGCCACAAGTTGATACAGAGCTCATGGTAGTCAGGACTGAAAGAAAATAGACATTCTCCATCCTTGAAAATTGGCCTGACATTAAATTACATGAGCTGTGGGAATGATAAAAGGGAATATCCAAGCCCAGTAAAATCAGTTCTGCTCATGCCATCCATTGCCCTGTGCTGCTCTGGGAACACAACAGTGCCTTGGCAAGGCCTGTGCCATGGCTGGGACACTGCCCTGCTGTGAATGTAATTTTCCTACTACTGATTCTATTTGGTAAGTTTCAAAGGGGCATAGCTCAGTCAAGTTTGGCCTTCAATTTCACTTAACTACTGTGAATGTCTTTCTTTTCTGACCTCTCTCACTGTGTGCTGTGAAATGGCTTCAGTCCCAGCAGTTAAAGACTTGGGAGTGTGACTCCCAGAAAGACTCCTGACTGGTCAGGTTGGAAAGCTCCCTCAACAACCCCTGAGAGAGAGAGACAAACTCTTCAGGAGAGAGAATGTATTTGTGTAAGTAGGTTATACATGGCTTGAATGTATTTGTATGAGTAGGTTATACATGGCTTGAATTAAACTGAGTAGAGGTGTTCACGAGAGCTGCTGGAAAGAAAGAAAAGAAACCACTACATGTACATTGCTCAGGAGTCACCCACCCATGAAGCTGAAGCCTGAGTCCTTCAAACCATATCACTTTGTCAGTTTCTGAAGTTGCTCCTCTCATGCTAAAGCACCTATTGGAATAAGCTTTGACTCATGTCAGGGAGCAGGGAATAAGTACATTTTCTTAGCCACTGTCTGTGAAGACTTGGCCCAGAGCCACACAGTCCAGAAGTCATTTTACATTTTAGAAGCAGGTTTGAGAAGGCCTGCAGCCTGCCAGCAGCAGCAAGAAGACAGGCAATGAGGAGATAAACTGCAGAGGAGAAGAGGTAACAAAAAGAGGGGAAAAAAATAGAAAGGGATTTTTTTTCACCTGGCATAATAGCAAGGGAAAAAGGAAAAAGGGTCTGCAGCTGCCTGCTTTTTTCAGGAAGCAGAAGGTAAGAGGAGAAGAGAAAATAAGAGCTCTTCCCTTCAGGTAGAGATGTGCTGGCATACTCCAGTGGAGAGGCCAGTTGTCGTTTGGAAGAGAGGGAGCATAATTAATGAGGTTTTTAAGGCTGTCTGCACTTTGCTGAGCTATACAGTCAGCTGCACTCCTCTGGCCATTAAAGATTAAGGAATACTATTTCTCCAGCTTGTCACATGGACCTCCCATTTCTTTTTAAGAGGTTCCAAAGCAAATTGTGGGCAGAAGATTTTGCCTCTATGGTAGATTGCTGCTAGGGCCAGGGCCACCACTGATGGTCACAGATTTAACCCTGGCCAGCAATGAGCAGCTTGCAATTACTCAATTGCTGTCTCTCCAACAGGATTGAGACAGAATTAGAAGGGTAAAAGTGAGAAAACTCGTGGAATGAGAGAAATACAGTTTAATAAGGAAATAAAAACCACACACAAGGAAAGCAAAACAAAGAATTCATTCACTGTGGGCAGGTGTTCAGCCATCCCCAGGAAAGCTGGGCTCCATCAAGGTGGCTTGGGAAGACAAAGGATATCACTCCTAAAACACCCCCTTCCTCCTTCTCCCCCCAGCTCTGCCTGCTGACCCCAACACCATATGGTCTGGAATATCCCTCTGGTCAGTAGGGATCAGCTCTCACAGCTGTGCCTCCTCCCAAATCCTTGTGAATCCCCTCGCTAGCAGGGCGGTGTGAGCAGGAAAGGGCTTGATGCTGTGCAAGTCTTCTTCAGCAAAAATTAAAAAAAGATCCCTGGGTTATCAACATTTTTTCCAGTGCAAAGACAAAACAGCCCTGTCCAGTAACCTAGCTACTCTGAAGAAAATTAACTCTAGCCCAGCCCAAACCAGCACACATGCCAGCCTCCAGGTAGCAAGTGCTGGTGGATGCTGGGTTGCACGTTGCAGGACACAAGGTCCCTAAAGCTCCTTCACAGCAAGAATTAGCTGCTGTCCTCTTAATGGACTTAAGACCTCCTAATCCTGGTTTTGTGCTACAGGCTGTTTTGGCCTCCTCCAAGGGCAGGCACAGGCTCTGCGTACGCTATTGTCTGCCGCAAGGATCTTCTCCAGGGAAAAGATGCGTCTGTGTGGAGCCCCTGCCTCCGTGTGGGAAAGCGCTGGGCCGGTGGCTGCTGGTGCCCAGCTGATGGCACTGTATCCCCGTCAGTCTGCCCGGCTGGAGGAGAAGGCTGTTCGACCATGCCTGGCTGGAAAAGCCTGCCTTTTGCCGGCCAAATGAGTCACTGGCATTTATATTTAATAGTGTTTTTACCCGATCCTCCTGGGTACATGTCCTCTTCTGAAGCAGGTGCCGTTTTGCTCAGGCCGATAGAAGTTGTTGGGCATATTTGAACAACTTTGTCAAAGGTCTGAAGGGCAAAGATAAGCTGAAGAGATGGAGGGTGTGAATTTGTGAGCACTTTTACTGGCTTTGACATGACCTGCATCATCCCAGGGCTTCTGCCGCATCACCAGAAGACCTGAGTCTAGGTTTTGCCTCTGAATGAAATATAGACAAATTGCGTCTTCTATTTATGCTTCTGTTGTCTTGTGAAGAATGAAATGCTGACAAGGGACCCTGCATCTACCACTTCCACCTTAATGGTACTTGAAGAGTGAAGTTCAAACCCACCCAACATAAG
This sequence comes from Polioptila caerulea, assembly GCA_013397295.1. NCBI lineage: Eukaryota > Metazoa > Chordata > Aves > Passeriformes > Certhiidae > Polioptila > Polioptila caerulea. The sequence goes on from VYXF01008485.1 coordinate 9,543, forward strand.
AGTCCTTGTTCAAGTAATTTCAAGGTGAGATAGTTAAGAGTACTTGAAAGTTCATTTCTGCCCTCCACTTTGCTTGCTGAGGGGATCAGACGCAAGAGCAATTGAAAATCCCACCATGGCATTTTGTAGGGACTGGTACCCCTTGTTTCCTCCATAGAGAGAGGAACGACAGCATGAATGTGCAAGGAGATAGCAAGACGTTCACTTTCACTGTTGCCAGCAGAAAGCAAGGAGATTAAAGCTTAAAATAGCAGAAGAACTACATGGCCATCAACTAATCTTGTAAAAAGCAGGGCAGAGATTTCAATATATTTCACCACCTGCTGTCAGGGCAAGCCAGAGTTGGAGGCACCTTTCATTCTTTTTTTCTTTCTGTCACGTGATTAAATCTGTGAGACAGATAGATTTTATATCTGGCTTGACAACTGACAGAGAGAGAGAGAGGTGGAAAGGTGAAGAACTTTGTCCCAGGTTTCAGGAGCAGAGTAGGGGTGTGCAGCCATGGCTGTGTGACACCTCAGGGCTGAGATGGAGGAGAAGTGACATGGAGGGAAGGTCTGAGTGGAGGAGAGGATCATATGTGGTGTGCAAGGCTGGGGCCATGGACTTGACTTGGAGAGTGATGGGACACCAGAAAACAGGAGGAACAACCAACAAGGCTTAGGTGAAAGTGTGGGGGAGAGAAGGGGCTTATGGCAGAAAATGGAGAAGGAAACTGTTAGCAGAAGCCCAGACTGAGTTTTACATGTGGCATGAAGACCTGTGTGTTCAAAGAAACGAAAAAATAGGACTACCATGACTGAGGTAAAGGTAAAAAGCAAAATTCAGAGTATGTGAGCCTGGAAGACAAGAAAAGAATTACAAAAGGGTTGAAAGTCACATTTCTGCACCTCTGTGAAGGCAGTGTTGTGTATTCTTGTGTGCCCTCTTAGGAAAGCAGCAGTGGATGATAGACCTGACCCCTCAACTCCCCAAATCTTGCTGGGCTAAACATTGGCAGCAAGAAAAAAAGCCCACAGTATGGTTGGGCATGGATGTGGTAACATGAATCTGGAGAGCAGGAAATGTGTGTTTTGACCCTGTCCTACACTTTCTGTAAATCAAACACAAAGGCAGAAGATGACCTTTGTGCCAAAGGCTGATTCTCTTGCACCTCTTGGAGAGCAGAAACATCAGTCTGGTCACATGGGAGCCTGGGGAGATCACCTCCTGACTCTGGGTTGGAATAGTTGAGAGACAATCTTCTCTTCTACTCACCTTATTACTGGCAGCAATCCTTGCCTAGCTGAGGAATCCAGGGAGCACTGAGCCACACAGCCCAGCTAACTCAGAAAAGCGCTGTCCCCAGCTGGAGCTGGTCTAGCCTTTGAAGACTGGAGACTAACTTGGGATTATTTTTTCTGGTCAGAGATTTCATGTTATGGGCTCTCAGGAGACAAACTGCCCTTTGCTGGTTTGTTAGAGGCCTAAAACAGATGTAAAAGAGAGCAGTGTGCTCTGGCAGGGGAAACCAGAGGAGAAAAAAATGTCACTATTTCTTTTCAGATAGCTGGATCTAGTTGGAACAGTGAGAGCACCATTGCTGCGGGCTTCCACATCCAGGGACGGCTGTGTATCCATGCATGCTGTGGGAATGTTGTACACTGCCAGGATGTTAAATTAGATTCCCTAATGAGCTCTGAGCTGCCAGTGAGGTCCAACAGTCCCATAAAACTCAATTTGCAAGGATCTGCAGTGAAATGAGCAGGTCTGGTTTGGTTTCCTGATCAAATATAGGGAAAAGAGCTGGCTAAGAGTGTCCCAGAAGAGTAAGTAAGGGTCAAGACACACAAAGTTGAAGCAAATGGAATTATTTATGGAGGATATTGCAGAGCTGAGCTGAACACTCGGTGGCTGGAGGTCCATAAGGGGAGCTGTGGGGCAGCCCAAAACCTTTGCAGGTGGCTTTTATAACTGTGCCCTCCTGGCTGTGCTGAGACAAGGGTACCACACAGAAAGCTTGCTTTTCAGCATCAGTCTGAGCACAGCATCCTGCAGAGAAATCCCTCTTGCTGGCAACCCACAATGCAAATTGCTTCCTGGCTTCTTTGTGACACTGCTCAAATAAACACAGGGAATGAGTTTCAGGGAATATGCATTTACTGCCATGCTGTTTTCATGTCAATCAGCAGCATGTTTAAAATGGGGTTATGATGAAGCATTATCATACTCATTGATTTTATTTGCGATTCAGTGGTTGTGTGTTTCACAGCCACGTCAAAACAGGTGGCAGCGTAGGTTGTATTACCCATTTCTCATGGTGTAACATACTTCTCTCTGTAATGAAAAATTACTTAGTGCTATAATATTATCATCATTATTTTATGGCAGCAGAATATGTAGCTGGGGAGCACAAAAGCCCAGTGAAGCTTTAGCATAGGCTATAAAGACTCCTGGAGAAAGACTGAGGTTTGGTATTTTGTTACTATGACATAGACCCAAAGCAAAGCAGGTGCCATGGATACCAGAGGGTCTAACGAACTTGTAGACTGGAAACTCAACCTTTTAGCATTTCAAGGGAAATGTTAAAGAAATTAACAATAAAAAAAATACTCCTTCATAATTGCAAGGGAATGTATTGTGGACAGCCAAACTGCTGTGACAACACGTACTTTATTGAAAGTTAATTTGCTTTGATATTATCTATTTTTTTTCCCCACCATATTTTAACAGGTCACAAGATATCGTGTAATAACTTAATGTTTAATCAGTGCTTTCAGATTGTGAACAAACAGCAGGTTTTCTTCTAAGTGCACCTTGTATATAACATCAAACATTCCCAATTTATAAAGGGCTGAAGTTCACTGTGGGCAAGACTTTGCCAAAGATTAGAGCACATTAATGGAAAACAGTCATTGGCACATCTAAAATGTTCCTCTGCATCCTACTAATGCATCATAATTTAATATAATTAAGTTGTGCAAGCTGAAAATGCTTGATTTTATTACAAATGTCCATTTTAGGAGGCTGCTCAGCAGCTAAAATTGGGGTGCTAGGGCCTTGTTGGCAGCTGAATGTACCCAAAACCCACATGCTCAAACCTAGATTTAAGTTCTGAACTGGAGGCCTGGTTCCCTTCCATACTGTGATGAGAAGGGCAACAGAAGAGGGAGAAGGTGTCAGAGAGGAATTTGCCTCTCCTGTGAAACATCCCAGTGCTGTGTGCCCACAGCTTGGAAGTGTGGTTCTCTCCTCTGTTTCTCTCACAAAATGGCTTCAGGTGTGGGAAGTCTTTTCCTCAAGCTTTTCCAGAGTGTGAGCGAATTTGGTTAATTTTGGATGAGAAAACTAAGCAAGGTCAGTTTCATTGACCTTATGCTTTAAGCAGGTGCTATTAAAAATATTTTAGAAGTTTTAAGTATAATAACAACCAAAACAATTGTGTGAAAGAATAGTATTATTTTCCTGTGGCTTTATAATTACAATAACAGTTTATTTCAATAACTGTTAAGGCTGCTGTGAATCATATCACCAGTGTCAGCCTGGACTCTTGGACAAATTTATTGCAGCATAAAAAGTCTAATAATCCCCTGTTTGGCTCTGTAAAGAAAGCACTTTATGGGTTGGAAGGGTTTGTTGGCTACTGTTCCTGATAAAGGGCTTTTTCTGGGCTTTGAGCACCTGGCTGGCACAAAAAAGAGCAATGGTTACACTGCCCACTACTTAAACTGTTTAAACTAATCCAAAAAACAGTATCATATGTTTTTTCATGTTATATTAATCCAGAAACACGGCTTTTGTTTTTTCCCCTGTGTATATGAAAACTGATGTCTTCTATTTCTGTATGGTCAAAGAGGCTGCTTGATGCCTGACCGTTTTGCATTTCCCCTCTCTGAAATTAAATCTAAAAGCAGTTGAGTTTTATTTGAATCATTGTTGTTGTTGTTGTTATGGAGTAATCTAGTTCCTTGTTCGAGGTTTATTTCTTATTTAGGAGATTTCTTTTGATCATTTTTTTGTTTATTTTTCAGCATTAATAAGTGTTCTTGTTAAATATATATATACACCCATTTCAGTCTGGAAGCATATTACTAAGACTGTCAACTGGATGAAATTGGTAAGATTTAACCATAAAATATTAATTCCTCTTCTATTGAGGGGGAGAAACATATTTTTTTCAGCAGAAAAAGCAGTCAGTAATTTTGAAAAAGAGACTCCTTATGCAATCTGCATCTATTGCATATTCACTAAAAGCAAAGTTTCTATAGTTTTCCATGACTGTCCCATGAAAAGCAGCACCAAATGTCTTTTTGAAGAGGAAAAAATGAAAATAAATCACCATTGAAATGATGTTTATCCAATATTCCAGAGACATTTTCTTCTCAAGTTATGGCCTAAGTGATGCATTAAGGTGACCTTTATGACATTAAGGAATGTAGCTTTCTACAAGAGAAATAAAAAAACCAACCAAACAAAAAACTCAAACAAAACAACAAAAAAAACCACTCCAAAAAACCCACCTCATCCTTGTTTTGCTACTCCACTGGACAGTCTTCTGTGAAGTGTCACCTGAAAAGGTCAAATTAACCTTAAAATTGTAGGGGTGATCACTTGGTTTCCCTACAGCTGGTTGGGGGAAAACCTTCTGTATTCACATTTTTTGCATCTCTGTGGTGCAAACACAGAACACAATTCACAAAACAAATCTCAGAAATGATGAAACACAGAACGCAATTACTGGATTGTAGAAGTGCTTGCCTAATTGACAATTCAGGAAATAACACACTGTTTATGAAGTTCTCTGTAGATGAATTGTATGTGAAATAACCTAATTCAGAAATATTCTATGCAGTTCATTGAGTATACTGGGGTACCTTCCTTCCTTCCTTTCTTCCTCACATACTTCTCACTTGTTGCCCCTGGAGATGGTTAAGTGGCCACAAAACAGGAGAAGCAACTACAAAGTAAAATTATCATCTAAGATTGCAGCTGTGTAGTAATTCATGTGCACCTCATAGCATCCCTGCAGATGTATCCCATGAAATTTATTTTCTTTTAAGACATGGGGAAAAAAGGCAGCATACTGTCAAAACCTGGCCACACTGGGTTCTATGCTTGTGTTAATCATGGCTTTAAGAGCACAGCTCTCTGAGAGTGCAGTTCAAATGTATTTGGGGACCTTGGCTGTGTCACTAAAATACAGATTTTCACTGCTCTAGAAGGGACTAATTTAAGGTAGTCCTGTAAGTGACAAAATTTGGTGGTATAAATGTCACTACTGTGTCCAAATATTAGCTGTCTGTTTATTGTTACTTGTTTTGAGGAATGGAAAATTGTCAACAAGTAGTTGTCAATTTGTGCCTTAGAATTCAATTGTTTTCCCAGAGATGTCATGGATATCCTGCATGCCTGGAGAGGAACTTATCCCACTCTACTCCAGGCTTGAACTTTGCATGTAAATGACATGTACCACAGTACTACCATGTGATGTGATGAATGTTCAAAGTGTGCATGCAAACAACCCCTTCAAACGTACATATGCTATTTTCTCGAACAGAGAAAAGATGGAAACGTGTCTATTTAAAGGTTGTCTGCATTACCATGGCCTCAGCTGTGTCATTTGATACAGAAAATAGTTTGTGTGGTTTTGCAAAATAATTTCCTGGAAAAAATCCATAATTATTTATAAATATATACATAGATTCTCTTTGTCCAGTGATAAAAGAAGTTAAATTTAGCACAACACCACTATCCAGCAACACAGATCATACACAGGGATGTCAGCAGGCAGAGGACACATGACATGTTTCAAAACAATCAAGTTTTGCAAATTGCTCTTATGGGTGCTCTTCCTAGAAAGCAATAATAAAGATAAATATTTCATGCCCATTAAAGGTTGTTGTATTTTATTTTAGTTTTCCTGGGAGTTTCAACATTTAGCAAGGTATTTGTATTTCTTTGAAAATGTGAATCGTGCCCTATATGAATTATTTCTGAGCACTATATTTGCCCAGGGAAGCAGCCTCTCAGGGATTCAAGTACTACAGGGAATGCAGATAATTTCTTAGAGGAGATGCTGGGTGTGGCCAAAGTTGAGAAGTTTAAATTTCTGGAATGCTGTACTTAAGAATTCCAGAAGTTTGCTTCAGGTTCATCCAGTATTTTCCTTATGTAATTAAAGGCATTACTACATGATAGCAAGTTTTTGGTTTAGAGCTTTGTCCCAGTAATTTTAATTTGTCAAATTGTTCATCATGTTTAGAAAAAGAAATTTAATATACCATATATACCCTTCAGGTTGGAAACCTTTGAAGCTCCAAGTGAGTGAGCAGCTTTGCCAGTGCTCAGTACAAATTGGAAATGGGCAGCAAGTACATGTGCAGTCCCACCCTGGCTAGAGAAATGCTCAGCACCCTTGATTAACTCTGATTAACAGATTTTTGGCCTGCTTTTAAGATAGCTTTTATAGCTTTTATACAAACCTATACTTGAGGAAGAAAATGACATCTTGACCCA
>VYXF01008485.1:26502-45465 GCA_013397295.1 Polioptila caerulea
TACAGGATTACCACTTCAACAGAGCCACAACTGCTACTCCAGGAGGACTGCAGCCACCACTCCAACTGGACTGCTCCAACAGGACACTCCAACAGGGTGTCAGGTTGTATTTGGACTCTGTCAGTGATTTTACTTTTTTTTTCCTTATTGCATGTTTCTTTTTGTTTCCTTCTTTTATTTTCCTTTTTCCTAATAAATTGTATTTCTGACTAAAAGTCTCCCACTGGTTTTGCTTTTCAAACCAGAACAGAACTCCACACATATATTAGAGACGTCTCTTTGAGGTTCCCAAGAGGCATGATTTCCTCAACATTCATAATGTAGTTGTACATAAAAAACTGCATTTATTGTGAAGAGTTGTTTCTCACAAAAGTTTTACTGTTCCTATTACTTTTCCTCTTGCCTCCTACATTTATGAGTATTTGCAATCAATCACCCCTTAAGCCTACAGTGACACAACTTTAAAACAATCAGAGCCCACAGCATGAAAAAACCCACAGAATAAATATCATGAATATAGAAAACATCATAAATGTTACCTTCTTTCCTTTGTGTTTCACATCATCCTTTACTGTTGGCTTTGCCAGTTTACTCTTGGGAAAAAAAGAAAAGCAGATCCTCATTGTGACGTGGACAGATTAGTTTTAAAAAACAAGTATTTACATATGACACTACTAGGTGTTCACAGATTGCTAATGAACCTGCACAATTCTAAATGCATTTCTTTAGTAGTTCAAAGTGACTTATTTGTTCAGACTGCCCAGTTGAAAAAGAAAAATAAAAACCAAAACAAGAACAAAACTTCTTCCCCCCCTTTTGTTTTATGACTTATAAACATGTAAGGATAGAACTACTCTCACTGAAGGATTTTCCATGTCTTACCTTAATATATAAATACAGTACAGACACTCATTCAACTTGTAATTCCAAAGACGACAGACAGGCTCAAATGGACTCAAACTTCCACTGTTGCAAACAAAAACTAGGGAAGTTTTTCCTTACCTGCTCACCTGACTCCAGAAGTTTTTGATAGTCAGATGGAATTGTTTCATCTCTCTCACCAAGTTTGTCCCTGTGTTCAGATTTAGCCTTTTCCTGAAAGTATTTAATTATTTAACAACTTTAATACCCATGTTAGAAATACTGGCAATGAACAACTCAAAGGGCATATCAGACTTAGGAAAGATACCCTTTTTCACTTAAAAGTTTTAAAACTACTGAGAAACCCTCCACATATTCATTTCACAATGAAGCATGTTTCACACCTGAAAGTTTTAAGAACTATATTTATTTTTCAACTTATGCTGCTCTGATTATTGGCAGCATACCAGGAACACGCCACACAGAACACCACAAGGATGTTTTTAAGCAGACTCCTAAAGAACATTTTTGTATTTCTTAATGTAGACATTTTAGGGATCTCTTTTTTCTTTTTTCTCCAGCTAAAATTCCAGCCTAAACTTATTGATAGGCAGCATAAAGTGAGGCTGTTTTTCCCCAGTAATGTACTTTACTGTAGCTATTTCAAATTACAATTTATTACTACTCTTACTACTATTATGCAAGAATTTATTTTCTTGTTAGCAGAAGGGTCTTTATAGGATTTTATGAAACACTAAATGAAGACAAAACCAACAGAAACAAGGAAGCTTAAAAATGTGTCTGATTAAGTGAACTTGATACTTGTGTTTATAAAAGTCAAATCTTGACAAAAAGAGGGCCAGAAAATCAATTTTAGAAACTGAGGCCAGAGAAGACACTTGGAAAATTATGAGAATAATGTCAATGAAAGGCACTGAACTAAAATTATTTTAAATCTCCTGTAACATTTCAACACTTGGGTCCAAGTGGCTAACATATGTTAACCAAACCATCATTTTTCATAGAACACACAAGTAATCCAGGTGATTGATATACCTATATGTAAGAGCATGAATTTTTTTCTCCAATAACCTTACTCTGCAACATCTAAAATCCCAGTGTCATATACTCCTGTGAGTATATGAGAACTACTGCAGATTTTGGTAGTTTTGGAGGGTTTTATTGTTGGTTGTCCTTATTCTCTCCCATCCCTCCCTCTCCCCAAATTCCTCAAGTTCCAGAATGTCTTTGATTACCTTCACTTTATCCACAACTGGCTTGTTCTCATCAGGGTCAGGTTCCGCCTTTTCCAGGGAATCAGACAGGAGATCCAAGGCTTCATCCATCTCTTTTCCTCCCTAAAAAAGCAGAAACACATTTGTGGAAGTACATCTGCTGCAAAAGTGATGTAATTCTTCAATCTACTATCAATACTGGCTAATGAACTGTAGAACTTGAGTGAACAAAGAGTTTTTCCTTTGTACTTGCAGTGTAGCACAATAGCTGGGGAGAAATACAAAATATTTCTGATCTGCAGAAAACATAACTTCAAGAAGGGCTTATGGAATTTACTTGAATGGTTTTCTTTTTTTATAAATAAGCGCAGCTGCTGTAATGAGAACATATCTATGAAATGATTGGCAATTGTTTAGCAATTATTGTTTGGCAATTGCCATTCATTTTGCAATTTTATCCAGAACCTGGATAGAAAAAAAGCCCTTAAAGCCAACATAGGCAGGAGGAGCTTTATATTCTCCTTCCAAGCCAGGCTGGGAGCACCAGCGGAAGATCCCTCTGCATGGATCAAAACGTGAGAGCAACATTACAATGAACACCAGGAAGGAAAGTTCCCCTGGTATTCAAAGATGGTCACGGTACTGCCTGTGGAACTCTATTGAAAATGGAGTGTCTACTCATTCTTTTTTCTTCTTTTTTTTTTTCCCCCAGAGGAACATTTTCCTTCTCTGCAATAGCCATTTTTAGCAATATATTATTAAATTCTGCAACAGTCCACACTGATCATACTATCTGGATCATGCTGCTGCCCCTCCTCACTACTCAGCCTCTTGTTTTGGGGTAAGGACCTACAGAAGAGGTTTCTTACTGAGGTAGTATGTGCAGGAGCTGCTGAGTGCACTGAGGAAACCATAGCAGCAGAGATCACATCCGAGGAACTTGCGGGCTCGGCACCATCCTTGGCTTTCTGGAACAACAAGGCACACAGGGGACCCAGAGGGAAACACTCATCAGACCCAAAATGACATCCAAAACACAGCACATCCACACAGATGATTTCTAGGATTTTATTTTCCTGAGGATCTTGGCTTATGTCAGATTGAAATACACCCGCCACACACATACTGTGCAACTGTTCCTCATCTCAGTCTGTTCTTCCATCTCAACCACTGAGTTAAGCCTTGCAACAGCTGAAGTTTAAACAGGTTTAACATGACTCCAAAAGAACTAAGATTTCACCAAGTCATCTTGTATTCCCAAAAAAACCACTCTTAAAATCCTCATTGGCACAGCACTACTTATGCAAGCAACTGGTAAAAAGATAGGTCACATAACTAGTTTTTTGTTTGTTTGTTTTTTAAAGTCCTGCACTTCTATTAACTCACAGCAAGAAGTATTTTAAAGTTTTAGTTATTGGACTTCATTTAAGGAACTTTATACAAAGGAAACATAGAAAATGTCCTGATTATTCAAACAACTTGAAAATAAAACCAGAGTTCAGAAATCTAATATACTCACCTTTAGTACAGTTGATGTAGGTAATGGTGCAGGTGGTGATGGAGAACCGGAAAATCCTTTTGTCAAGCACTCTAAAAGATCATTTTCACTCATAGGCTGTCATTGGAAAGAAAAAAAACCAGGATTATATGTCTCTTAATCTCTTAAAAAGTAAGCAGGTAACATAGCCCATTTTTAAACTGAACACTGGGTAACCCTGCTGACATTTGGTAAGTAAGTCATGAATGAAACAGTTATTCAAAATCTTCACTTTTTTTTACCTGGGACTTCTCTTCTGGTTTTGGTAGAAGTGGCTTTCCATCTTTATCCTATAAAGAAAAAAATTCCTTGCATTAAACCTTAAACAGCAATGCAATACAAGAACTCTGGGAGCATTCTCTGAGCAACAGAAAATGTTACACAGGACAGGGACATAACCAGCAGCCTCTATAGTATCTACTGCTGGTACTCAAGATGCCACTTAAAACTTACAGATCCTTGTGGTTTTCTTAACAGCTTTAGCCAATCAAAATTTATTTATAATTTCCAAAATACTAGAAGCTTCTGAAAGACTCTGGTGGACTATCTCAGACAGAATTATTAATCTGCACCACTTCTATGCTCATACAGGCATTCAATGATAGATGACAGGTATTTGTGGGAACTACAAACCAAAATTTTTAGATATTATGAAAATGGCTGAACCAAGACATCAGTGTTTCAAAATGAAATGGGAGTCTCAGTTTCATCCACATGTTCTGAGGAATGAAAGGGAAGTAAGGACATTAAATAAATTACTTTGGCTTCTGCTAATCTGTACTCTGGAGGAATTGTTTCTTCTTCTTCACCCAGTTTTTTGTGTTGTTCCTTTTTGATTTTCTCCTGTAAAGGCAAAATAGGAATCACAGTAAGAAAAACAACTACCCACAGAAATACACACGAGCAAGCTTCCAGCCTTCAGTCTTCTCATTTAAATTGGTCTTTCTCATTCAATCCAACCACCAAATACAAATCTGGAAAAATTAAAAGAAAGCATTTTCTTTTGAGAAAGCTTTAATTCCCCTGCCTGTTTCTTCTGTGTATCAGAAGTGGCTCTACCTATTTCAGTGAAGCTGGCAGAGGTAAGTGAATAGACAAGGGTGGACCAAAATCAAAAATACCTCTGAGTCTAAATTCTTGACATTTTTGAAAATCCACTCAACAGCTGTCTGGGCCGCATGCAGAGGAAGGCTGAAGAGGGAAATCAGTAGCCCACTTCAAAAACTACTATCCCCATACGTGTTGTGCTAGGAAAATGCCAACTAAGAAAAGGGACTAAAGCCAACATTGGGAACTTTTGCATGGCAGAATTCCACCCACCAGAAGGGCTGGTTTCTGACTCCAGTTTCTGGTTTCTGACTCCAGCCAATTCCACCTGGTTTAGGGTGGCACATGCAGGCATTTAGACTGTGCCTATGAACACTATACCTTAGGACAGGATTTCAGTGACATACTTATGGCTCCCTATTTAAAAGTATAAAGCCCAAAAGTTTTGTGCATAATTCCTAATTTAAACCCCTCATCATAAATTTGATTCGTTCAGAAAAAGGACCATACTTTGTGCTACCCCTGATATGATATTCTGCTTCAGTTCAGTGGAAGGAGACAACAAAACACAATTTTCAGAAACCGAGAGAACTGCTGTACTGTGATAGTCAGACTTATTAGGGAAGTGTTGAAATCCTACTAGTACTTCCTAAGCAGAACAGAGCTGGTTTCAACAGTACATTTTGTTTGTAAAAAAAAGGGAAAAAATAACATCTACTTTGTTTGTGACCTGAGAAAATGGAGTAATGCTGAAGGTAATTACATCAACAGTCAATTTTTTGAGGCCTAAATTTTTTCTACCTTAACTTTGTCCACAGCAGGCTTTTTCTCATCTGGATCAGGCTCCCTCTTTTCTAGGCTACTGGACAAGGCTTCCAGTGCTTCATCTGACACAGAACCAACCTGCATCGGTGTTGATACAGGAAAAAACAATTTTTAGTTTGAAAAAACCTGGTTATTTTTTCCCCACAGTCCCTATTAGGTTTGAAAACAGCATCCTCTTTAGGGCAGTAAGATGGAGAACACCACAAGAACTATCAGTTTGGCTTCCTCTGTGAGGAAGGTCACCGACTATTCAGTTTGTGCTTGACTTGGTTTTTTGGATTTTTTTTGTGAATGACTCAGCCTTTGTGGGTTACCACTATGGAGGAAGAGCATGCAATACTGAAATGAATATCCCGACAACATGCTCTACCATGCCATAAATAAAACACTGAGTTTTGCTTCAGCTCCAGCTGAAGGGGCTTCACTACTTACTGGAGGCAAGGGAGCTGAAGACTGCACAGTGCAAGCTGTAGCACGAGGGACCACTTTATCCTCAGTGGCTTTTGCAGACACAGAACCTGATGGCTTCTGAAACAGAACAATTTATACTGTATTTTAATGAATATGCTTAGAAAACATAAACAAAATGTGCCCATTAAATAGCTTTTTTTTTTTTTTTTTTTTTAAAAACAAAAAAAAAAAAAATTTNCCTCAGTGGCTTTTGCAGACACAGAACCTGATGGCTTCTGAAACAGAACAATTTATACTGTATTTTAATGAATATGCTTAGAAAACATAAACAAAATGGGCCCATTAAATAGCTTTTTTTTTTTTTTTTTCTTCTAAATACACAAGAAAGAAAAATCTGAATTTAAAGGCAGAAGATGCTCAATGCAGACCTAAGTGCATGATCCACTAAAGACAATGGGAAGGGTAAAACAGGAAGAGAAAAAAATATTTTTTTTGCAAGGACAGTAGCACTACCCAGTCTTAGCAAAACTATCAGTGTCACCTTCTCCAGTGAACTAGAAACGCATATTTTCAGAAAGGCAACATATATGTTGCAGGGCTTTGGTGCTTTGGACTGTACTGNTCACAATTATGTGCAACAAAACAGAATTAATTTTGCAGCGCATAAAATTAAGAAAAACACACTTAAGTTTCTTTGTGGTCATAAGTCAATATAATGTAGAGAACTGTACGTATAATATAAAATGTAATATAGAGAACCAGATATACAATGCTCAAGACAGGGCTACTGAAAAGGAAAATACAATTAAATAGGAAGAAAATGCTAACATTTACTAGCAGAACTAGAGTTCTCTGAAAGTTCCCTTAAGCCTATCCACTGACTCCTGACACTCAGTGTGTGTTTTGGTGAATAAAAATGCAGTTTTAGTTTCCTGATGTGTGTGATATATTATAATCTACTGAAACTATGTGAACTAGCCCTCTGCAATCCATATATCCCTACATCCCTACACCTGAAGCTCCTGGCATCCTCCAAATTACTGTTCAAAGCTGAATGTTTAAATCTTTGCTAGCAGTGATGGCCATTCACCTGCTGCATGGAACTTAACAGCTTAGGTACAGACTCATAATGCATAAAATAACATTTCTGAGAGAGAAATCCGTCCCTCATTCCCTTCCCCTAATTCTTTATTAAGTGTCTCAACACGTAAGGCCCCACTTTTCATAATGCCTGAAATCCTCCTTCAGGCATGAAATAAGAAAAGGCATTTAGGAAGTTAACTTTTATTCACTAAGAGTGATGCCACTCCACGTGCAGAGTGGAGGCCCAAAAAAAAGACAAACACTAGCTGAAATCTTAAAGGAAGGACTTAGCTTTCACCAGAAATTATGGAAGAACAGAAAGTGGCTGATGGTTTCCAGTTGTTTATACAGCTTTTCCCGTTTTGCTGACTTTGGTTTCACTGATATAAGTATCAGTGGTGATCCCACAGGGTTATCTCCTGGGAGCAGGGCCTAGTTCTCCTGTAGCAGAGTTCTTCCCTTTTTCTCCTCATGACAGGCCTGACAGGAGTTTCCTTTTGTGCAGCTCTCAAACATTCACCACTCAAGACTATTACACATGTGAGACCTGACATAAAAATTTTTAGAGACCAAAAGTCTTTTTCCCAGCATTTTGCGTTCCTTCCCTCCACACTTTAAACCTGAATAATATGAATGACTTCAGACTTCTGCCCAGAAGGCACTCAGACTGGTCCTAACCCTCACACTTGTTTCAAGAGAGCACAGATTTCCTTTGCTTTTCCAGTTTTTGGCAGCACTCCTCAGCTCACAGTATTTCCAAAGTGGAGCCCTCAGTTTCTTCAATGCACTTTCTTTCTTCCTGTGCCTTCACAATTAGTATTTGCAACTGTCTCTTTCAGTATTTTAATCCTCTCTTGCACTTTATAGGCCATGATGGATACTTTTTGCAAAGTCCAGGTTGTCCTTTGTGATTAGGAAAATGTCTACAGCAGCGTCTTTTTCCTTCTTTCCAGTTAATTTTCTTTATATTTGATCACTAGAAAGAGGAAACTGTCAAGAAAACAAAAGATTTTCCTGCTTCACCTCTCTCTACCCTTAACAGCTCCAACAGACCTCTACAGAATGCTTTACACTAACTCCCCACAGCCTTTCTATGAGTCAGCAAAAATTTTTGTAACTCTCTCCTGTCTTGAACTCTCTAAACCTTTTTCTTGTATGAGCTTTTCATTCACAGACAAGTAAATTTCTGTAAAACTAACTTCCACTTGACTCTTCTGACCAGCAGGTTTTGTGCAAGGAAGTAAAAACACACAAGCATATCAAGAGACTTACATTGTGGCACAGAGAGAAGTGATGACAGAGAGGGAGAAAACAGGGTATCTAGCCACAGTCCATAAATACTGTCAGTTTTCTAACCTTTGGTTTTTCTTCAGGCTTTGGCAATACTGGTTTTCCATCTTTATCCTAGAAGGAAATTAAGTATTATTGACATTTTTTCTGTTTACAAGAAGTGCCATGCTCAGTAGTCACCAGCAAAATAATGTAAAGTAAGTTACATTCTCAAGAATAATCAGTTACAGGAATTCCCCTAAGTGGGAAAGCCAGCTAAGTAGATCAAAAAACCAAATGGGATGTCAGCACGTTACAAGAGACCAAAAAGTGTTCTGCTGTTGTTTTGGTTAACTTTGAATCAATCTCCATCACTTTGGTGACAATCCAAAAAAGACCAAACAAAACAAAACAAAAAGGAGTGCAATTTTCTCCAATTTTCCCATCAGTGGGATTACATCAGTGTTTCAAGGTTACATTACAAACATTACAGAGTGATACCAAAGAGCACTCCAGCAAAGGGATCGATTTTACAAGGCTGAGATTTTATGTCAGAAACAAGAAACATCACTCTTGGAGAAGGAATGGGTGACTTTGCCATTTGAGATGACTCACCCATCTCATGGGTGAGATGAGATCTTTGCTCAGAATGCCAGGAAAAAACACTTTGCCCACAAAGGAAGAGGAGGAAATAAGAGGTACAGAAACCACCAAGGAGAAAGCCATTGATTAAATACTAGTTTAGTTTGTTTTCCCCATGTTCTTTCCCTCTCTGTAATGAAAGAAATTGTCAGGCACAGTGCCCTGCCTACAAGGTAATGGAGATATGAAAAACTTAACAACTCTGGTGTTAATCTGTACTCTGGAGGTATTGTATTATCATGTTCTCCCTTTTGTTCCTTCTTCTCTTTGGCTTTTGCCTTAAAAAGAAACAACATTAAAAAAAAAAAAAAAAAAAAGAAAACCACTTAAATTAAAATAAAAGCTCCAAGTACTCAACTTCACTATCAGGATTCTTCTGCCTACCGTGTACAAAAGGACTGGCATCAGATGAAATTATTCTATGTAGCAAGATATTAAAATCCCTCAATTTATTCCTGTCAAATGTTTGTGCTAAAATCATAATGTTTTAAGGTTTAATACCATATGTGAATACGGCTAAATTATTTTCAATCCTTAAAATTCTAGACATTATTCAGAGCTCTGTCTTTGTGGAAGGCACTTATAGAATTTTTGTGAAATCCTCAGCTTTTCTGGCATTTCAGCACTCTGATTACACAAACCATAATTCTGTGTCTCTTTCCATCACAGGCACCAAAACAAAGTTTTAAATTCTCTGCACCTCCTTGATGAAGAAATGCATTCACTAAGTTATCTGAAAGCCCAGGCTGACTAAATCTGCAATACAAGCTCTATTTTTGTCACAAATTTGCTCAGAAACCAAAGATTTTTTACTATTTCCCTTGTGTTTGTTTGCTCTGAGCTTTAAGTGAAGACAGGAAAAAACCTGCTCTAACTATGGTTACAGACAGTTTGCAAAATTAAACAAGAAAGTTAAAGCTTAACATGCTTACACAGGGTAACTGTTTAAATTCTGTCTGTTGGGGAAAACCAAAACTCTCAAAAGACAGTGAAAGGCAAGACTCAAATTAGAAAGATAATGGAGTTTGATGGAGAAAGAAGCACACACACTTGAAGTCAAAAATCAAACAGCACATATGTGCAAAATCAAAGCTTACTATAAATTGTATATAGTGCCGGCGGAAAAAAAACCATAACAGAGCTATATCAACTCATGAATGTATATATGTTTGCTTGTATAAGCCAACAAATTACATGCTCACAATTTTCCAGACCACCTTACTATGTTCTACTCTACCTGTGTCCACTTGGGATTCTTAATGTTCTTAATTTTCCTAATCACTGAAGACTCACACATTCCTTAGGCCTTTGATATCAAAGTCACTTTCTTGTTATTTAACACATTTGTCCAGTGTCTAACAAAGAGTACTCAAGATTACACAGCCAGAGTCAGGAAGTGAGGATAAAAAAGGAGTGAGGTGTTACCTCTGATTCCTTTACAACAGGGATGGGATTTTCTACAGGTTCAGGTCCTCCAAGAGTATCAAGAAAAGCATCCATAGCATCATCTTTAATTTCCTGTATTTTAATAAAAGCATGCAAATAATTTTGTTATTTCTTTAAACTGACACAGGTTTTAACCTTATGTATTTTTATACTGTATATGAAGAAAACAGACAGCTCCAGATTGGTCATTTTGGTTTGGCTTTACTCAATTCCCTTAACACCAAATTATGTGACAGAATTAGCACAGCTTTAGTCAGACATGGGCTTTGCTTAAGGAGAGAAGGCAAAAAAGGGAAGTTAACCACCCCCCCCAAACCCACAGTGTCACAATGTCATCTAACATAATTCTCATATGCTTTGACATGGCAAACTGAAAAAGCGTAGGTCACACTTGCTCTATTCAGAGGGAAAAAACAGAAAGTTCATGAAACATGAGAAAATTTCATCATATCCAAATTTCAAACACAGATCACAAAGCTAAGCAAATTTTCCTACTAATGTTTCTACTCTACTTCCTCTAGTGAGAAGAACCACAGTTATTCTGCAGAATCCAGAAGGAAAATCATGTGATACACTAAAGTCAGATCTTTAGGGCATCAATGGAATCTGGGCAATGGCATTTCTTGTTATTAATATATTTTCTATAATAAAGAGGATTTACAATTGAAAGTGAGAATGATGAGCACCTTTACAAGAGCAAAAACACATAATAGCAGCATATGCCTGTAAATTTAAATTATAAGGGAACCAGTAAAAGAAGGACTATGTGTACCTCTTTTGATTTTGTTTTCTTCTCCTTTGGAAGAACTGAGGTCTTAACTGAACTTGCTGCTTGTGCTTGCACAATTCCTCCTTCTTTATTTGGTTTCTATGAGTGAGATGAAATTACAGGCAAATTTGCAGAAATAGAAAAGAAGCAGGAAATTTTATCTACTTTAAAATGAAATATTATGATAGCAGCATCAATTTTTCCTCACAATAAATTCATGCAATGGCAAGAAAAGTGTCAATACCTCTGCCAGACTTGTCTTCTCCTGAGCAGAAGCAGCACTGCAGGTGAAGTCAGATGACAGGGCCTCTGCAAGTTCATCATCTGTCATTGGCTTCTGAGCAAGGAATTGCAAACCAAGTTATGACCATGAGAAAGTTCAGATATCATCACAGGTCAAACTCAGTTTACAGCCTGAGTACGACCCACAATTACTCACACTGTGACCTCACTGGCACAAGTTCCTGACACAACAACAACAACAACAAAAAGCCGCTTGCCCCCACTTGATTCTTTTCTCAGATAAGGTTTTATTTACAGCATGTCAAACTTCCCAAAAAGAAAAATTACACTGGCTGACAGAAATCTCTGGCCAAGTGTAGAAATACAAGTAGTCTTTGCACCTTTTTTAAAAACATCTGTACCGAACTCTGTTTAGTTTTATCAGTAGCTACTTTATTGGACACCCAACATCCCCCTCCCATTGACTGGGACTTTTGGAGAACTGGCAACATTTATATTTTCCTAGAAATCCAATGATAACTGGGTTATTTTCACCTGGGTTACTTTCACCTTCCAGTATATTAAAAAAGAAGTCTTACTTCATCTTGCCAATTTGGTTTCAGTGGGACCACGTCTTTGCCATATCCTTTGCTCTAAAATGAGAATTAATTTTGTAGTAAATGGAATATCCAATATTATAGAAAACATATTACACATGAAGAATTTGTTTTTTAACTCACTCACCTTCAACAGTTTAACGTAATCTGGAGGGAGACTACCTTCCCGTTTGCCCAGTTCTTCCAAGTATCTTGAATATATATCTTCCTGTGAAAATAATGCACATATTAATGTTTGTGTACTGTTCTTTACTGAAATAAATTTCTGATAAGAGCTACAGTGCTGCCAGAAATAACATGCAAATATTGACTAGGACACTACAGTGTCTTTCAGTACTTATTGTCATGCCCATGCCTTCTCATCTGCTTCAACAGTGCTCATTATCCAGCAGAATATTCCCAAGATTCCTAATTTAAGCCATTTCACTGTCTCAAACTATAGGATGCATTGCTGAACCTAGATTGCTTTTTAAATATTTGTCACTTCCAACATTTTTGTCATATTTTACTGAGCCACTAAGCTTGTAATCTAATCCTTCTTACATGACTCTCCCATTCAGTCTCAGAAAGTTATGCATTCTTCAACAAATTCCCAAAACTAATCCAACTGTGCACACTCTGTTTTAACTCTTCACAGATCACAGGTACAAGTCCTGGATCAACACAGTAATGAGCAACTACAGATGTAATTTAGAGATGAATCTTCTAAGAAATAAGAATGTGAAGTGTAAATTACTGTAATTTCCGGGCCAGTAGGAGCAGTAGGCACATCTTCCTCAGGTCCACCAAGGGTATCTATTAGGCTATCAAGTGCTGACTCATCCATACCAGGCTAAAAAAATAAGCAAACCATTATAGAATTTACCAAGGTGTATGCAGGGGAAAAAAAAGTCTGAAGCATCTGAGGAATCTGTAGAATACTCCTAGAAACAAAACTAAATGCTTTCTTTCAGCAGGACATGTACTTGCCAATTTTTTCAGTGAGAATGGTTCTAAACTCAATTCCCCAGTGTCATTAAAAGGATATTTTGTATTTATCCATATTTTGTATATATCCATACTATATATGGATACACATATATATTCAAATGTAACCAAAGATAGGGGGTAACTGATTTTAAGCTTGTATAATTTAAAACCTGCTTCTAAAGAAGTCCTATTTGACAAAACACAAATGACACACCATTTGTTTTTTACCTCTTCCTTCCCTCCACCACCATACATACATTGAGGATGTATCAGTACTTCAGCAGTTACCTATTCATTTTTTTTCCTGAAACCCAAGTATTTCAGAGAGAGAAGCACTCTCTGCGACATTATTATAGGGGAACCCTTTGTCTGGGACTATGTTTACTAACCTCAGGACTTGATTTGGCAGCAGCAGCAACCACACCTGCACCAACTGTGCCTGTTCCAGCAACTGCACCAGCCACTGTGGACATCTCCTTGGACTTTTGCTGGAGAAGAAAAAGAGAAAAATTAAGAGAGAGTTTATTGCAATGTTAAAAGAGAGACAAAACAAAGTAAAATATCCAATATTGAGGCTGTGCACAGTTTTTGGACTCAGCAACTGGCTGGTGCAAATGCACAGATCCCAGATGCTGGGGCAGAGTGAGCCACCACCATAAAAGCTCTGTTTCCAGTTAGATTCTGCTGTGGGAAAGAAAACTTTCTATTTTAAGCACTCTACCTCCTTCTTTTACTCTGCCAATGAAAAGAAATCTGCAGGGCAAGAAAGACTTTGAAGCCCCTTCCAAGTCTCCTTAGAAAGCTGTCATTTACTCCTGGTAGCTCTCAACGCACCATTAAACTCTAGCTGCAAAATGTGTTCAAGTAGGTGGGTGAAAACTGCTGCAGGCAGGGAGATGGAGGGGCAACACCATCACACAAAATGCAGACTACTGAATTACTGACACTCCCATTTACTGTTAAAAATAAGTGTGTTGTAGCAGAGCTGCAGGAGCCCTTCATGTTACCCCGGCCTTGTCACCAGACACGTGCACACCAGCAGACCAAAACAGCCACATTCTGATGCCACCACATGCTTTTCCTTCACATTTTTTTCTCCATTTGCCCTGTGGAAATGACCCCTCCCCAGCTTTTTTCCCCAACTTTGCTCACTTTAGTTTTTTCAGAGCCTTGCTCAGGGCTGACCTGCTACACTTGGAGCCAGTGATGCAGTGAGGGGGCAAGGGAAGAGCCTAACAAAGAACCAGTGACAGTTGTGCAGCTACATGGAACTTAAAAAAAACTGAGAGAAAAACAGAAAAGCCCCAAACACACAGGAACAGGTCTAAAACTGTGATATTCTTAATGTCGTTTTCTTGGCCAACAGTTTAACTACACTGATTTTTGGGGGCCCAAAACTCTCACTTGACAATATTCAGCTAAAGAATCCATATTGATGTGGATTCCTAACATCCTCTCAATAAAATAATAAAAATTGGCTTAAGTAATAAAAAGTAGTTGTTGCCTCTACGATACCTTTTCTGTCTCTGTGGAAGTCGCTGGTGGAGGCTTGTCAGCCTGAGTTGTAGTTGCTTTTTCTGTGTTATTTGTTTTAGAAGCTGTTTTCTCAGTAGGTGTGGTTTGTTTTTTTCCCTGTGTAGAGATAAACTATTATTACTACATATGGAGAGCTGGCTTTTTGCTTTCTCAAACTATTTTTTAAGCGAAAGACGGGAGTTAAATACCAGAAGAAACCCTCATTAAAAAATTCAAAGAGAGACAGAAAGAGAGAGAGAGCGAGAGTGGGAGAGAGAGAGGTAGAAATTATACAACTTACATCACTGTGTTCCTTTTGCTTCTCTTCAGACAGCTGTTTATTTTGAGAGTCTGTTGGCTGTCATAAAACAAAAAATTGAGATAATTTACCATTTCCACTCCTCAATGCTATGGAACATGATCCATGCTAGTCCAAACAAGCACAAGACAGATCTAAAGATGGTTAACAGAACACTTCTTGGACTATCTTGAAATTTATGCACAGGTATGTCACTGATCACACACCAGTTTCAAATGACACAGAAATAGCCAAGAGTTCAGCCTCTTTTTTCAAAGTTAGTAAAAGACCAAAGTGCAACAACTTTTCAAAGGTGAAAGGTACCTTGTCTGACTGTGTGTTTTCTTCAGATCCTGGTTTGGTTGTCGGTGTGGACTGAAATATAAACAACATTTACGCAGAGATTATTATGCATACATATTCGCAGAGGATCAGATTATGTAAAGCAGAATATCAGACAGGTTCACACTTGTCAGCACACATGCCTTCTAACTTCTACAAACTAATCTTACAGTTCACAACATCCTAACACAGGCTGCAAGTAATTTAAGAGTACTGAAATGTGTGCAAACATCCACACACAGACACAGTCTTTCCTCACATGAGGGATTGAGAGGGAAAGATCTTAAAATATAGTAATCAGTTTGATACCACTAGCAATTGCCACTAGCAATTTCTGAAATAGCCTCAAATATTATTTTTTACTAATTTATCAATAAAATAATTATTGGAAATTATAAAAATATAAGTATCACATAGTTCTGATGGAAAAGGCATTGATTACTTAGATTCAACAGCACATACACCAGGGTGGGATATGTTCAGTTACATACAGCAGAAATTTTATATTTTTCCTCTCCTCTATAAGCTCCTAATGCTCTCATTTTACAACAGAGCTGGACAATTTGGCTAGGATATTATTACATGACTGCACTTCCAGGGTTCACACCTGAAAATCTTCTGCAGCCATGTCACAAAGTCAATTCCTGTGATTCAGTCAAAGTACAGTAAGCAATAAATTACAATAATAAGAACTGAAACTGAAAAATTAAAGAATTGTTATGTCTGTAAAGAAGAGAGAAACCCAGCCTCCTCATCATGTTTTTCTTCCTATTTTTTCTTGCTACTTCAGCTGCACTACGAGCAACAGAAGAAGAGCCTTTCATTGGCGAAACATTTATTACTATTTAGAATCACCCAGACTCTGTTTTGTGGCTGACCACATAGAGAAATTTGCTAAGTTTGTTTACATTTTGTTACACAAATATTCACACCCTTACACTGAACTGAAGACACTTGGCTGGGAAATCCTGAGCACACATTTAATGCAGATGCCTGGGCATAATCCTGACAAAGGTCCCAAAGCTTTGGGACCTCCACACACAAGTGGGGAAATACTGAGGGAGAGTGAGAAGCAAAAATTCTCAAACTGAGAAAAAGATATTAAAAATAAACATAAAAAAAAAAAATCATCACTTAACAGTGCAGATTCCCACCCTCTCCCCAGATTATCTACTTTATATTTTGTCTGGATGCCTAAAACCTGATTAAAGCATAGCAAATCTCAGGTTCAGTCATGCTTTATATGCTCCCGCTTGTGTGTCCTTATTACATGACTACTGTTAACTCAAAGACACACATCCATTTTTGTACCTGTACACTAAATAATCCTAATGAAAGGATAATCCGAAATTTTCCTAGTTTTTAAAATAAATTAAGTTTGGGTGTGTTTCTGTAACATCTATAGCAAAGAATCAATCAGACATGAGGGGTCCTTCATCAGCAAGATGCAAAAAATGTAACAGAAGTGCAAAGATGAAGTACAAAAAACACAGTTTGGCTTTTCTTGCTCTGGGACTACTGCCTGCTCAGGATTCTAAGTACACTGCTGTCAGAGCAGAAATTCAGTTTTTTCTTACCTGCTTCTCAGAAGAAGACTAAACACATCTTATTTTTGAAAGACCATAAAATATGTGCACTTGGACTTCTGTCCACACCCAACAACACCTGTACAGAACATTGAATACAAATTCTCAACCTGCCAAACCAGTTATGAACAACTGCAACTACACTTTTTTATAGGGTAAATATTATTTTGCTGAATACTTTATGCACCTTCTGTGTGAGGTATGCATCATTCACCATCCTTTTGTAATGTTTAAAATATGCAGAATTGCCCAAATACAAATTTATGTTTGGTGATGATAAAGAATTAATGGACCCCATATGGGCAAGGATTTGATTCAAGACTTGCATACAAATGCATGCTGGGGCCACAATAAAACACATGATCATAAACACCCGCTTACAAAGGGACACATCTATTTAGATACACTTTAGCAATTACAAAGTTCAAATTTAATTTAAAAAAAATAAAACAAAAAACCTGGCAACCAAACTAACAGTTTTAGTATGAGACTATCCATTCAGAGGAATTGTTCAGCCATCCTTTAAACAGTCAGCTCTGAGCAGCCACAGACTGAAGTCATGGCATCAGCTGACGGTGTGCACTGAATTCCTATGGAGAAAAAGATGTTCCCCTCCAACTGCCTGCTTACACCTGCACTGTGCCAGGATCCAAGAGGATGCATTTTAAACTGACTGAAAAATGGTCTGGAAATGAAAAATAACACTTTTTCACTGGTTCCCTGGTTCACAGTGCAGTTGCACAAACACGTGCAAAAGGAAGGCAGCTGAAGAGGACATGTTTGTGATGGTGGCAGCACCCTGTTTCCTCCAATCCTGCAAAATCCACAGGGTGCTGGCTCTACACCCTGATCCTCCAAACTGTCCACCTAGCCCAGGCTTTGCCCACGGAGTAAAAAATGCCACATTCCTTCCTCTTCCACAGTGAACTCAGGGCTTTCTTGGAGAGGTGCAATGATGAGGGTTCATTAGGGGCAAAGGATACACACACACACACACACACAGATCTGAACGTTAAGGAGGGGTCCACAGCATGTTTAAGAGCAGTGGCACACTAGAGAGACTTCAGAAAGGACAAATGAGATGTGGTTATAGCAGGCAATTGGGAAAGATCTGTTAATTTGCAAGAAGTTTAGGACTAGAAATTGAAGTGACTCAGCAACCTTACTTCTTAACAAAAGAAGTCTACTGTCAAAAATGCAAATTACTTGTTTAATCCAGCAGGAGGAATACATTAATAATGCAACAGACATTATTAATTATGTTATACATGCAATTGCAGGCCACTGTTTCAAAGGGATTTGTGTTTACCAATCTTACAGTGCTGAAGCATGCCTCTGCTACCCTATTTTTGGCTCATTAATCACATTCTTCTGAGAGTTGTTTTAAATTTCAGGTAAGGAAAGACCATAGCAGTCTGGGTTAGACCGTATAGAGAACTACAGCATTAATGAACATGACACAAATGAGCTTGCCCACAAACACAACAGGAAGGAGAAACCAGAGGCCAGCAGATGCCTTCATCTGTGAGTCGTGATGATGGTGCACAAACGGAAAATTTGTTTAATTTCCATTCAGCTCTTAGATGTACGGGTGTGTGTAGGAAAAGGGTTTTAAAAGGTTAAAGGGAATGTAATGGCCAAGTTCAAATGCAGAAATGGAGATCCAGGCTAAAATGACTGAGAAAAGGTCACAAAGAAATTTCCCATTTGATAAATGGAAAACAAAATATTACTGTAAAGGTAACCAAACCTCAGCTCTGATGGTGCCAACATGCTGTAGGTGCTTAAAAGCTGCCTGGCAGGGCCTCCAGCAGTGCCATTTACCTGCAGAGCTGGCTCTGCCTGCTCCAGAGCACACGCAGGGACCTCACCCATCCCCACCCATCCACATATCCCTTTACTGGCATTTACACAAGGTGCAGGCAGCCCGAGCC
Source organism: Polioptila caerulea (assembly GCA_013397295.1). Taxonomy (NCBI): domain Eukaryota; kingdom Metazoa; phylum Chordata; class Aves; order Passeriformes; family Certhiidae; genus Polioptila; species Polioptila caerulea. The sequence continues at coordinate 45,111 of VYXF01008485.1, forward strand.
TTTACCACCACACAAGTCCCTGCTGGCCTGCTCTGGCATCCAGCTTTTGTTGGTTTTGCTGTTATGGTTGTGGAATATGGAAGAGGTGGGGTTTAATAGTTTGTTTAAACAACACACGTAAGTTCTGTCAGGCAACCTGAGGATAATGACTCTCTCCTAACAAGCAAAGGACAGGACTGATGACACAGCCCTGACACTAAAGAAGCCTCAGTCATAAAACAAGACAGAACAAGTGTGAAGGGCAAAGGCAGGGGAGCTGTTAGACAGAGAAACACAGGAGATTAACAAGAAGATGCAACTGTGCATACAGAGAGAGCTAAAGCTCATTATGGATTTGTTGAGCATGTGAAAAATC
>VYXF01008485.1:45515-59146 GCA_013397295.1 Polioptila caerulea
CAGAGCTAAAATTAAACATTGCAATTAATTATCTTTTTATTGCTGTTGTAAAAACCTCGGGCTGCTTTGAACAGCACTTTTTAAAAAGTTTGGTGTTTTTTTTTTTTCCAGAGGAAACTAAGCCACAGATAAGAAATATGGGTAAAGTTACACAGTATCAAAATGTTAAAAAGGAAATTCCATGGCTTCATACATGTGCCATGCAAGCATGATTTTCTTCTGAAATTCTTACCCTAGTTTCAGATGGCCTCATAATATGTGGTTTTGATATATTCGCAGAAGGACACTGCTCCTAAGAGAAAAAAACAGCAACTTAATTTTTGTAATAAATACTTGTACTAAACAAGCATAAAAAAATCTGAATTCACTTGTTATCCAGATGAAAATTAATAACAAATTATTTCTGAAAATTAAAGTTATTATTTCAGATCTTCTGCTTGGCCAGTATTTCTACAATACATACAGGTAGAATTTTGATAGTTTGATGGTGCTCACAGACCTCCTTTAAACATTATTTTTTCTCCTATGTACTGACAGCAAATTTTCCATCAAATACCAAGACAAACTCAAATCCTGCTCTCAGACTGAAGCACATATACTTACTTTGCAGGATTCATCCACACTTCTTTTTTAATTTTTTAAGCAAAAATGGTGCCTTTGGATTTACTGGTTTGTTATAGAAGATATTTAATGCTTAAGTATCAAACACAAATACATTGAGATAAAAAGAAGTAGTTAATATATAAACAACACATGTCCCCATCAGTGTTCCTATATATAATCTGACCCTTTTGGAACTCCACAAAAGACATGGTCGGTTCTCCCGGCTTCAGGGATGTCAATCCAAAAACACCATAGTGTGTTTCTGTTGTGGTTGTAAAAAGTCCTGAACATTCCAGTTGTCTCATCAATACTTTATAAAGAAGTAATACTACTCCTGTATTGCTGCTTTATGCTCTTCTGCTTAAAGGTGTATTTTGTATTTTTGCATACACTCAAAACTCTGTTTTATGATTCTGTGATTTGCCTCTCTGTCACAGTAACACATTCATAAGTCATATTTAAATTCACAGCACAATTTATCAATTTTTTAACTTTTTCTCTTCTCTTCCATTTTTTTAACATTGTCTCTGTCTACCATGCTACTTGGAGTATGAAACACACATCCAGACAGTTTGAATGAACAGAAGCCATATTACTACTCTACACCCCAGGGTGGCTTCTTACTTTCACATGGAAAAAAATTTAATTTCCTTAACTTTTTTGCAGTGCAAGCACTTCTCAGCAACAAGAGAAAATCTGTACAGAATTTAAAATGCACACTATGATGACGATAGCATGGTCTACCCACCAGCTTAGTTGGTGTCTCACACACCTCAGTGAGAGGTTTGACTGTTTTAAATATATATTATAGAGAATCTCCAGTTGTCACACTTCAGAAAGGTAATCAAATAATAACTGCTTCCATATACATACAGATTGACTACTTAAAAGATGGGAGCTTTTGCGTAAGTGGAGACACACAGAGGAATATACAGAGCCTCTTACATCAGGACAGAGAACCAAAGTTTTTAATAACCTTTTAACCTATTTCCACTACCACCATCAGGTAACCTGCAGGCAACACAGTCATTTTCTTAATTTGCTCTTTAACAATTTTCCCTATTCTTTTCCTCCTTCTGCATGACTAAGAAGTAGGAATCTGTTCTACACCTTCATATTAGTCACCATAGTCCCTGTCTGTTTAATAATAAAAACATGTATCTCAGCCCTTCTCCCTTCCAGCCCTCAGGAAACTCCTACCAAGCCACTGTCTTAAAATGCACTGATTTTTTTTTTCCCCATCTCCCAGCACAGCAGTACCACCACAACCTGCAGGGACAAGTGAAAACCTCCCAAAACCCCACCTGCTTCTTCCTGCCCTGTCCAGCTGGAGGGCAGTGACCGGCAGAAGCAGAAAGGTGAAGAATGGAGGTACTCACAGAGGAAGAGGAGCAGTTTGAAAATAGAAAACAGCTCAATGCGTGGCTGCTGCCCAGTGGCTGTGGAAGACACCAAGCCATCCTCCCTGGGGACACTCAGGGTTAACTCAGGGGAAAAAAGCCCTGAGGAACCAGAGGAGAAAAGCAGGACAAGTGGGAAGAGCACAGGGACCACCGCAGAGTGCTTTGCTTCACTTCCCACTCAAGTTCCACAATAAAAGCCCACAATTTTCCACTCTCTCCCCAAAAAGAGCCACTCCATCGAAGAAGTAGGATCCTTGTTCCCCCAGCCCTTCAGCCAGCGGGTTCTGCAGCCAGACTGACAATGCCAAGAGGCTGCTGAGCTCCAACCCCCTGGCTGTTGTGGTCACCACTGTACCACCTTGTCACCACCAGCCTGGCTCCAGGATCAACCTTACCACACGTTGCACTGGTGCTCCTGTCCCCAGGACTCTGCTCTGCCACCAGCTGTGCCCAGATGTTTCTGCCACAGCTCCACAGAGGAACTGCAGAAGGCGTGAAGCAACACAGTGACGTGTGTCAGGCGTGGAGATAAATACTAAAGTGCTGCCTGGCAACCTGGCAACAAAAACCTTATGCAGAGCTGCCATTTGGCTGTAACACACCCTGCTCGCACCCCGGCATGGTCAGCCCCAACATCCGCTCACAGGAAGGCTGGGGTGTCAAAACAGACCAGGTCTAACCAGACCGGGTCGGGGGCAGACATAGTCAGGAGATGCTACAAAAGGAGCGTGGGTTGTCCTATGAGCTGTCAGGGACCCCTGGAGGGCAGAGTTAGAGGGGAGAACCAGTGCAATGAGTGCTGGTTCCCCTTTTCCTCCAGCTACACACCCATGGGTCCTGCCTGAAACCAGCTGTAGGTTCTGGAGGGTGCTGTGCCACCCCTGGTGTCCTGTGGGTGAGGTGCAGGAGTGATCCCAGTCTGGGCACGGCTAACATACAGCTCTTGTGTGAGCTGGGAGGCAAATCCACAGCACAGCATCCAGGACCTCTGATAGCTCACCAGAAGCTGAACCCTGCCTAAGACTCCCAAGACCACCACAGCAGGGACTTGACATACAGGGAAGAGGCTACCGGACAGCACTGATTAAGCAAAGACTTATCCCACTCTGTTGACGACCCCACTCTGCCAGCAGAGCTGCTGGGTGACCTGTAGTGTGGCGTAATTAATAGGGATTAGTCTTAGCACAGGAGCTGACCAAAGGACCCCCAGGTGCTCTTGAGTTAGAAGATGGCTTTCCAGGGAGGGCTAATGAAGAGATCTGGGATCTAATTTGACAGAATTAAGAGAAGGAATACCCTTGGAAACTTGTTTGTCAAGTTAGCAGGGCAGTGTTCATGGTAGAGTTGAAAGAGAACAGTCACAGAAGCCAAGTAGTGGGTTAGCAAAACAAAACAAAACAAAACACAAAAAAAACCTGTCAAAAATTGGTTATCTGGTCTCACTATGAGTATCACAGAAATCTGCATGAAAAATGGAAAGTGTAACAGGAGAAGAAGAAAGTAATGGTGACAACATCAAAATAAAAAAATTGAACAGCTCAGAGAACTGACTGCAGATGCCCTCTGGAAAGATGAAACAACAGGTGAAGAAATCCATGAGTGCTCTCAGTTACATAGAACTAAAATCATTGAAACTACACCACGTGTAGTGAGAGCTAATGTCAACTAAAATTATAAATTCTGGAAATTCACGGGGAAGATTCATCAGACTGAGGAAGGTCATTGCCCAACCTCAGAAAGGGGTGCAATGCACCAGGTGGAGATCTTCAAAACCAGAGAGATGCTGCACACATTCACCAAGCAACCCATACAGAAATGCTGAGATGACAAGTGGGTAAATAAGAATCAACAAGAATAAAGCAACAAAATTCCAGAGAAGGACACACTGTCACTGCAACTTTTCACTCACTTTACTTGAGGTGACATTTTCTCAAAGAAAATAGGGAAATTGGTCTGTAACACTGGGTTACAATCCTGCTTTCAGACAGCTGAACATAACAGAGCTCCTGATCTCTGACACTGGTGGTAGGTTGAAGGCAGCAACACAAAAACCCAAAACAACACCAACCCCTTCCAGACAGGCAGCAGTACTGACAAAAACATGCAAAGGCCATAATGTCACAGACTGAGATTCTCCTACCAAAAACAAACAAGAGAATCTGGGGAAAAGTAATCTGTTGCTATGACAACGTAAATATAAATGTAAAATACAGTTTCCAACCTCTTTGGCTTGAGCTTCTCTAGGTCAAGTGCTAGCACGACTTTCACCATCACACTGCAGCAGAAATGCATATTTAAAGATATGAGGACATGTTTAGGGGGAAAAAATTAACAAAAATTTTGTGTGAGGGACTTGGCGGCAAGAAAAGGCAAGTCAGCACCTTATGCTTTGTACTCTGGTCAGGGGCCCAAGAAAATGGGAAACAAAGAAGCAAGTGACTCAGCCTTTAATAAATAATCCTTCAGGTCTGTTCTCAAAGATCTTCCTTCTGGAGAGAAGAGCCACTCTGAGGCAAAGGCTGCCTGGACAAATCAGGCACCTCCAGCTCCAGCAGCCTTTCGGGGAGCTTTTCTAAACATTTTTAGAGTGATCTAGCTGAACTCAGTCTAGAACAGAGGACTGAAGAGCTACCCAGGTTCTCTTGTGGGCTAACACTCCTTCACTATGACTGAGCTGGGATTGCTTCTCAAGCTTAGAGCTCACAATACCTATGATTTCACAATTACTAACTCACAGGGTGTGTAATGCAAGGGAAAACCTAATTTACCCAACTATGTATGAGAGGCTGCTTCTTTGTATGAATGGCCCTGATACTGTGCTTTAATTAATTGTGGGCAGCAAAAGCTCTTCAGAGAACCATTGTGAAAAACAATGGGTTATTTCACTGATGTGTGAAATACCACTTGAGCTGTTAAGAGGTTAAACCTCTCATTTCCTTTGATGGTGTGTGGCAAGGGCTGTGTAGCCGTCCCATCCCTGGATAGACACACGGGAGGCAGAAGGTGGGACAGGGATAGCACCAAAGGTGTGTGTGTGCACATGTACAAATAAATACATAAAGCTATAAACATGTATATTTAAAGCTACACAACGTCTCAGACATGCAATTACTTAAAACGGGAAAAAAAGATTAAGCATTAACTCTTCATATATCTTTTATTGTAACAGTATCTATAATAGCTTAGTTAAAAAATTACAACTTTGAGTGCTCCTGTGTCATTTTCCATCCCAAGTGATTTTGGAAATATCCTACTATTTTGCAACTACTACTCTTATACGCAGTTCTGCTATCATATTTCTAAGAAAAACAACAGCTTTTTAAGAGAAAGATAAAAATAGCCACACCAACCAAGAAAACATTATTCTTCTCAAGATTTCAAGTTTTCAGTTAATTTTGTGGAGGCTTAATATTAAGAACCCAAAGAAATGGAAGAGCAGGCTGCAGGTTTCTAGTTAGTGCCTGTGTATTACTCAGACACTTGTGCTGTCCTGTTTTGATGGGTTTCTTTGAAGAAGTGATGAGAACCATTTCTAAACTATTTATGCTGAAACTTCTGATGGCTGACTTTGCCCACGTGTAACTCCCTTTTCATTTCTAAAGCCCACTGTCATCACTGAAACTCACCATCACTGCATGTTACAACCAAAGCCTCCCGCCCCTGCCAACCACTGAGGGCAGGTGGGGAAAAAAATTTTTGGAAGGCAGTCCTAGTTACTTTATGTAGGTCTATTCTAACTCAATCTAAAATTATTTGCCAAAGTTGTTATTTTGGCTGGTTTTTAAATTCATGCTACTGTAGTTCAAATCATCAATATATCTGGTTTTAAACACCTGTCTTTGAAAAAAAAACAACAAACCCAACAAGAAGAAAACCTGTCTCTAGAGATGCTTCTTTGTGCTTTCAGCACTCATGAACTCAGCTGGTATGAATAGAATTAAAAAATATCTACAATCTCTTACTATCATTATAGTTCAAATTTCTGCAACTACAATTGTGGAAAAGAATAACCCTAAAAATTCATTATTTTGCCGTTTTCTCACCATGCAGAATGAGCATTTTCAGCAATTATTAATCTATATCCAGACGCAATATCAGTCACCATTTAGAGATGGTAAAAGACAGAGAGGAAATACAGCCATTTCCTCATGGAAAAAAAAAGACAATTTTTTTCAGAAACTAGTTTGAACTAGAAGATTGAAATCCTGAGTAACTTGTAGAGACTCTTTTGTAGCCTCAGGTGCTGCTAAATTTATTGATGATCATGGAACATTAAGCCAGACAACTTCCATTACACACACTCACTGGCTTCTTCTAATAGAATACTAGAATAAAATTTCTGCCACTCTGGCACAGAGATTAAATCTTCAATACTTCACTACTGAATTCTATGCATCACCTAAAGCTGGTTAACCACACCACTCAAATTTAATGCAACAGGTTTTTAAGCAGTATTTTTAGAGACAACCTACTTGCATTTGAATTTGGTCACACTAAATGAAATGTTATAATTTCAAGCAAATCAGTGAGTAAGATCAGTATTAATTTTACCACAGTGTAGAACAAGGCTTCACACCTCCTAGAAACTGCCAAACCACCTTTAGATGAAACATCTGTTTTAGAATGTCTGGATTGCAGCAACCTAATGCAGGGCCAAGGCTTAATACTGGCATATTTGTTTTTCTTTATTTTAGCAACTGTTGAGATTCTGAAACAGGTTTATGCTGGAACAAAACACAACTGAGGCCAGCAAATGACAATTCACTTTAAGTATTTTTTGTACTATTTGACACTTCCTTTAACTTTCAACACTTCAGTTAATGCTCACTTATATGCAGGAAGCTAGGATTGTCAAAAAATTTGTAAGCATCCCATAGCTGATGGCAAGAAGCACTGTGCCTGTTTGCTTCTTTTGGAAGCAGAGAGAGAGTTTTTAGTTGATCACACGTCATGCACAGTATCCATATAACAAGAACTTTACATATTCACAGTTCAATTTGTGGCCATGAGGAATTACTTAGACTCCAGTATGCACCTTGGCTTACTGCTTTAAGTAAAGGCTTTACTATATACAAAGGCAATTTCCATTTAATGTCCTTCCATGATATTGCAAGTTATCAGGAAACAAAATCAGTATATTCCAAGCACAGTAACAGACTTCACCCACTACCTTCACATTCTCTGTGTCTGCAAACAGACCACTTCAGTGTCCCAGGCTGAACAATCCTTGTGTCTTTTACATTAATCAACAATTAGCTTTAAACTCCCCATTCTTATTCCTTCTTAAAGCACACTCTTCAATTACCTCCTCCTGGATACTTCCTGTTTCTGTGACAATAAATTCTACAAGCTGGCACGCACTGAAATTTCATTTAGTCATGTTCAGATATTAGAAGCAGTGCCCCAGCCCTGACAAGCCTCTACTCAGGTTCCCACTCTGCACAAGAGAAGATTACAGTAATGTATGAGCTGGTCACTTCAGATGAGCTCTGCTGTTTTTGTGGCAGCTCAAAAAGCCTCTTTTCAGTTTTGCCTCATGTAAGCCTTTAGCTGCAAATTTGCCAGCCAGCTGTTTCTATTTTCTGCATGCTGTTTCAAACACCAGAACATTCCACAGTTGTCTACAGCAGCAAACTGCGGGCTGACAAATAAATACCAGGAAAACAGGAGATTAGGTGCCAGCCACGTGCCACGCAGTGCTGCTGAGCTCAGCTAGGATTTGTATCACTTGGTCTGCAGTGTCATGCAACACCCTGCTCCGCAGAGCTGGGATGAAAAGGGGAATTACAAACAGAACCAGTGTTCTCTAAAGGAGAGGATGAAAGAGACTCTAAAGTTACATAAAAGACAACTTCATCTTGAGGCTAAAAGTCTCTGAGATTATGAACTTGATTACTTCTACTGCAACAATCAAACCAGGCAACACCAATGTGAGAGCAGAACTCAGAACAGTACGTTAGTTTTTCTGCTCCAGAATGCAGAGAAAATGGAAAGAAAAAATTATTCATGATTAGTTGTATGGACTGAAATACAAAGCTGTGTTTTGTGTCAGGCACATCAAGGCAGTGTGTGTATTTGTGATTGTGAGATGTGTGGATATCAATCATACAAATTCTAATAAGTAACTGAGGAAAGTAAAGCATGGAAAGAGGCCTTTGAATCCATCCTTTGTTCGCAGTTAACTTCTGTAAGTTCTAAGCTGATATTAGAATAATTTGATTTTTAGCAAGAACTTTCTGCTTGTGTGTAGGCCTTAAAGATGTTGCAATAATAACCTTGAAAGTATAATTTTAGAATATTGCTTGTATTATCTTGTAGTTTTAATTAGTAAGAAAAAGGAAGCTGGACATCACTATCGTAAGATTATTAGTCCTGAGAATTAAAAGTCAAGTCCACATCTGGAAGCTAAACCTCATTATCTGGGATCCTCCTTTCTCCTTTCAGAAGTTAGACCACTCTTTGGGATACCACATCATCCCGAGAGACCCCAACACCTGGGATACATCCTGAAGAGACTGAAATTATGACGGGAAAACCGAGAATAGAAACTATAATGCGTATACATAGAAATTTGGAATAGAAACTGCTGACAACATATCAATAACCCTATAAATACCTGTAAGCCCTCAACTGTCAGTGTGCAGTTGGAAGAAAAACTCCTCCCACTGTACCCAGCATCGCTGAAACTTTGCTCATACCTTACCAGATTAAATAATAAATTAATAACTGCTTGAATATTGGCTGAGTCAAGCTTCTTATTCCTGACAGGACTGACACACACATGGCTCCCAAAATGAATGGAGAACACAGAAGAATAAACAAAAACCAAGTCAAGGAATCTTAATAGAACTTGGCTGCTAAAATATCATCTAAAGGCAACACTGCATAAGCAGGGGTGGTAGTGGTGTGTTGTTGGGTTTTGTTCTTCAATAATTTTAGAAAATTTCAACATTATTTTATTATTCCCACTTATAAAGAGGCAGATTGGGGCACTTCTTGGTTCAGCATTAGCTTCAACTCAAAATCACTTCAGAAGGGCCTTCAGCATGCTCTGGAGGACTAACTACATTATGGTTCAGTTAAAAAATATGAAATCTCCACTTTGGTGAGATTTTTTCCTGCCTCACAGGGGTCTTCCCTCCTGGAGATCGAAAGTGTTCATTTTCAAGTAGATTCCAGCATTTGCACCGAGCATGTCATACGGGCAGGCATAAACCTAACTTCTTCCATAAAACCAGCAGGGTTTCTGAGCCTTAAGGAGCTCCCAAAGACTACTGAAGGCCACCACACGCCCTGTCCCCCTGCCAGGTTCTCCCTTTGGCAGAAGAGTCTCTGGACAAAGCCCCAAAGTGTTTATCAGCACAAACATCCTCCTCTCAGGGAAACAAAGGGCAGAAATGGTGACAGTGGAGAGGCTGGAGACCATCTCAGTGAAAAAACAGTTCCTTTGCTTTCTGGAGATAAGAGGTTGCTCCTCTACCTCCACACCCAGTCCTCCAAGAGCCACCAGGGCAGCACAGCCTTGCCCAGAATTCAAACTGGGACTGTATCCCTCATGCGCAAACCTCTACAACCTGAGCCATGAGGAAAAACTGGTCACGGAGCTCATTTCTGCAACTCCAAGATCAGACACAATTTTCTGCAAGCTCTACATACCCTATGTATCTAATCACTCAAAGGAAACAAAAAACCCAAAACCACAAACCAAAAAAGCACTGTGTTATATAAAAAGACTGAGTAGTAGCAAATGTTAGTCTAGAAAAGAGAATGTCTAATGCAAAGAGATCAAGAACTCAGAAGAGGCGTCTGCAATGTTTAAAAATTCTGAGCTATTTCATGCACTACTTTAACCTTCTCCAAAGGAGAGACAACATTACCAACAACACTAATAATAATAATAATATAATAATATTAATAATAATAATAAATATAATTATAATAATCCAACAGTGGCATAACTTAGGTAATGCCTACCTACCTAATTTTCAAGACTGCAGAAATAATGCAACCTATTGAAAAGTATTCTTTTTTTTCCTAGATGTTTTAGCATCTTTTAGATCATATATTTTTAAGTGCAATAAAAACTGATACCTGAGCACAGTTCAAACAAGAAGTTGCTCTTGTAGATCACCACACCCTGACTATGCAATACTCTTTACGGGCATATAGGCTCTGCATTAGTATGCCAAAAAAATCACACAGGTCTTGGAAGCCAGGACAGTGTGGGCTGTGAGCAAGGAAAAAATACCAACCTCGCCTTAAAACGAAAATATAAATACAGAACAACTTAGACACCGCTTTCAAAGCTCGCTCTTCCTTGTCCCTCTCTTCTCCAAACTGCTGTGTCACGTGGTGTCCGAAAAGGCTGTTTCCAGTATATTAAAAAAAAGTCAAAAGCTTACTAACTACACTCTACTCTGGAATGCCTCAAGCCTGCTGACAGGGGAGGCAGGCCAGAAAGCCCTGGAGCTGGCAGCTTGTGTTATTGCAGCCCACAAAACTCCCAGGAGAGGGGGAGAAAGGGGAGGAAAAAGAACAGAAAAGGAACTTCGACCTGAACACAAAGAAGCCGGACACAAAGAAGCCTCACGAAAAGGCAGCAGGAATGCAAAGCAGGAACAGCTAACTCACTCGGTAGACGGGTGGCTCCCTTCTCCTCCAGGGCCGCCAGCACACAGCTGCTCCTGGCCCGGGCACTGGGGCTGTGGCTTCCGCGGGCTGCTGGCCAAGCCAAGCCCTCGGCAACCCAGAGTGCTAAGCCACACAGTCCCCGCCAACCAGCACGGGGAGGGCACCCACACCAGCACATTTGGGCTCCCTCACTGAGCCACAGCGATCAAACCCCCCCTGCTACTTCTGGTGTGGCTTCTGGAGCTGCCCAGAGCAGGGTCACACAGCAGGGACAGCTGTCACTGAGAGCCACGGCAGCAAAACCAAGGGGTGAAGCTAATTCAGCATCCAAAAAGCAGTATTTGACTTCCACCTTTTGATTTATCAGTGCTGGTCCCAAAGGAACAAACCTGCTCATTTCCCCTCAGCAGAGTAATAGCCCTATTACAAGTTTACAGTCTCTAAATTTGGACTGATTAGCCAGACTCTCTGAGTACACAGATGTTACTAATTGAATGTAACTGAGATGGTTTTGGCCACTTAAGGCCTAAACATGACTGACTAAGGCTACTTTTAAGCATAACAAATCCAAATAATCTCTATTAGTTTAGAAATTAACAGGTGCTTTTTGAAATACCAATAGTGATCTGCACTTGAATTTCTTTTTGCCATATAATCAAATTTTCAATACCTGTAGTAATATGGGAGAGTTTTTGGTTTTTTTTTTAAAGGACAAGCCTGTGCCACTAACAAAACCTTCAGCCACTTTTTCATAATAGCCTCTTTATTGCCCTTATCTTGAGTGAATAATAAGAAATAAGTCAGCCCTGGAAGGGAATTAGAAAGCAATAAACATCTGTAGACTGATTTAAAAAATCCCTTTTCTGAGTGAAGTATAGATTTTTTTTTTTTTTTTTGTGAAAGGATTGTGCTATTTTGACCACTGCACAGCTCTACAAATTGCAAATCCTGTATCTTTACACGAAGTCAGCTCTTCCATGCATGAGGTACCTTCTGTACTCCAGCAGCTTCCAATTTTTAATGTTTAGGTCTATTTTTAGCATGCCTCTGCCACTAAGAAAGCCAGCACTCTTCTCCACACAGGCACAACCCTTCTGATTTTCACGTGCTACCAACAGCTCTAAGGGCAGCGTCCAGGAAGATCCCCATGATTTGCCACAGCCCTGCTGCAGAACACCTATGAATTGTGAATCTGTGTCATGACACGCACCTACCCCTGGGAGAACAGGGAAAGGAAGTCCTCAGATATCCGGAACTGTTATTTCTCTGAATAATCTTAAATTTTAGAGGTTGCCTTTCCAACCTTCACAATATGGCTGGGGACATAAGAATAAATTTATGCATTTCTGTGGACATCTCCAAACAATCCTGTGACTCCAGATGCTTTCTACTCAAAGATTCCTTCCTTCACAGTAAGGTACCTCTGCAAAGCTCACAAAATTAAAATTTGGTGACAGTTAATAAGGGGTGTAGCAGAAAAAAACACTGACAGGAGGTGTCACTTTTGATGATAAATTAGATAAACTTGCCTGCTGCAAGAATAGTATTTCACTCAAAGATACTTAGCAACTACTCTTCTTTTTCCTTGTTTTTTCCCCCCTCAAAAACAGTGTTAATTTGGGTGCCAGCTAAAAGTAATTAATCTTAAATCTCTTAACTCATTAAGGTCAAAAAGCTTCCTCTGAAAATCAGAAATAAAAATAATTCTTACTGCATTTCCACCACTGTTGTTCAGCTCTCCCAGCACTGCTTCAATAGTCCATAAAAGTAATACAGACAAAGATTCTGACTTAGCTCTAAGCTATAATAGCCAGCCAGAAAAAGAAAATAATTACTCATTAGGAGCAATGCAAAAAATCTGCTACATAAAAAGCAGCAAAACTTCATCTGTTATCAACAGAAATACCATAAAAGAACACAAAGATCCAGGAAGGGTGGCTGGATCCAGCTGTATTCAAGTATTAGTTCCTTCCATTAATAGACACGACTGAACACTGAGGTGGAAATTTGCTTTCCTGATCACTGTGGAACTGGCAAAATCTTCATTAAAGGCTGAAAAAGGAAACACAGCAGCACTGGCAGACCTTCTGCAGAGGAAGGAGGTTAGTTCAGTTCTTCCTCCTCACTGCTACCTGCTAATCCTGGCAGCCATGACCTGGTTTGTGAACCTTGGCAGTCAGTGTGTACACGGAAAAGGCTGCTCTTAGGCAACCCAGTAAACATTACTGATGATGACAGCCTTACCTGAACCTCCCTTTTCACTCCATTTACCTGGCAAGCCAAGTGCTCACTGAGAAGCCCCCTGGTACAAACCAACAGTTGAACAGGACTGCCCCATCAAAGAGGAAAGAAAGGCTTGTCATGGAAACAAAGGAATCAGAACATCTGCTTCAGTGATGCCTATCTAAATTTTTCACTTTGATTTGAGTCACAGAAAAACTGGGCACATCCAGGTTGCTGACTGAGCTTCCTCAGTGACCTTAGTGCAGAGGAGGAGGCAAGAGAGGCAGCACTTCTTGCACCACAGGGACACTTAGGCAGCCAATTAACACCCCTGTAAGAACCCATGGAGCAGAGGCAGTGAGTGGCTGCAATTCCAGGAACTCAGGAGTGACACAACGAAGAGCGTAAGGGTAAAATGGAGGCACAGAGAACTGCATTTCTGAGGGACAGTGCAACGAAAACAAAGCCAGGCAGCAGAGTGCTCTCTCTCAGACAATCAGAATGCCCGTAGCTCGGGCATGACACAATGACAATCCTTCACCACATGGAAGCTCCTGCATCTGAAAGCCAGAAACCCCAGAAGAAAGCCATCAGTTATTATTACTTGTAAGCTGAAGGAAAAATTACTCAGGCCTGATGTGGAGACCGCAAGCCCACCCTTGGCTCTCCAGTTTAATTAATTTCACCATAAGGCAGGAATAGTTTTAAAAAAATAACAAGTATGTAAAAAATAACAAGTATGTAAAAAAAAATAACAAGTATGAGCTGGAG
>VYXF01008490.1:0-17735 GCA_013397295.1 Polioptila caerulea
CAAAATATGCACCGCAACAAGATTTCTTAATTTTCTTTTCTATTATGTAGTCATTGGTTTATTTATTTATTGTTTATTTATTTATTCAGATGTGTCCTACTATTCACAGGTAAATTTTGTGTGCAAATTTTGATGTTCATTTCAAGTCAGTTTAAGATTTCAGAATACTCAAGTTTTTTGTGTAGTTACAGAACAACACACAATCCCAGTCTGCTGAACATTTACAGAACTGATTATTTTGACATTGTTTTCCTTCTAAATGTTGACTGTGTGAAATATGTTCTCCTGGCCCTCTGCAGATAGTGTTTATTCTGTAAATTGGAAATATATTTTGTAAATTTACTTTTAGGAAATGTATTAAGTCAAAGATTCTACAACAATTATTTAAGACAAAAGTAGTCCTTATTAGGATGCCTATTTTACTCTGGTTATAACACATAGTGAGGATAGAAACCGGAGCAAATTATGAGGCAGAAAGATAGATTTTGTCACAATAAAGATAATTGATAGTATCAGTTTTTATAATTCAATAGGCTCCTCTTTAGAGTTTGAAAATATTCTACTGCTTATCTTTTCCCTGTTTTTCACTAGAAAACGTATAATGCTTTTTTTTTTACTATTTCAAGAATATTATTTTACCTTCTATATATTCCTGAAATTTTATCAGAATTTATTACTAGTTTTCTTCCCACAAGACTTAATCACCTATATAGTAACTGCTGATTTTAGAGATTTAACTAAAAGGAAAAAGGCATGATACATTTTTTTCTTTACTTCCAATTCATCTATAAAATTTAAGTAAAAGGGGCAGTGAAGAAAGAATACAAATCTTTGTCAGTGAATGACGCAAAACTGAGAGCAAGTTTACAATTCATGTGCTTGAGAGGAATATTAGACCATCTTTAAAAATTACTCCATATAACACTACCTTTATATTACTTATCATTACAGATTTCCAAATTTCATTCATTTTATGTCAGGTTATTTCTATTTTCAGGTAAAAGTCTAGTTACACTAAAATGGTTCAGCATAAAAAGAAAAAAAAAAGTAGGACCTGCACTCCTATTCTTGAAAAGTATCCGGTGCTCCCTGATGTACTCTTGATGGTTTCTGTGCTAGAATAATGAAGACATTTTATGTTGCTTTCTTTTTTAACCCCAGTTATTTTTGTCATGTAATTACACGTGAAGAGAAATGTAATTCTATTGGTTTGTGCTAGCTACATTTTGACGAGGCAAAGAAATGCTATTTCATGTAATTTCTGTTCCCTGCAGAATTTAACAGAAATTAGGTGGCTAACAACTAGGTCCAGATAGACTTTATATAGGCTTAGTAGTTTAAGACACTTGACTCAAGTAGCATTCTCAGACTGCGCCTCTAACACACAATTATGGTCCATAAAAAACCTTGCATATATGTTATTTTTTTTTTTCCAAAACCAAAGCTAGGAGTACCAACTTTTGTTTTTATTTTTTTTTTTTTGTACTTGGAGTTAGACATCCCGTACAAATGTTTATATATGTAGAATCTTAAAATTATTACAGAAAGTGACTTCTAGCTTCAAATCCTAGGGGTTCCTTCCTTTGTTCAGAAAGTCTGCTTAGAATGCATTGTTTCCCAGGTGTTTTTCTGAGTTTTCTTCTCTTCTTCCCGCTCCAATATTTGCAACAATAAAGCTGTGAAATTATTTTTCTGGGAACAGAGAAAACATCCTCTCCAGAAAGAATGGATGTGTTGTCATGGCAACAGATAGGAAGGGATTTCAGGAAAACTGTATGTAAGAGGCTCCCACTGAATTTCTCCTTGATGTCAATAACATATTGGACTGAAATCTCTGGGAAAGATCATAAAACAGGTCAATAAAAGGACAACTGAAAGACATAATCTGAAATAGAATAAGGAGGTCTGTGTTACCAATTTATTGTTTTGGTTAATACTTGCTTAGCTCTAGGTTAACTTTATTAATGTACTTATTTTGTGATTATTTTTGTAATTCTCCTCAGTTCTTCTTAGCTCTAGGCTGACTATGTATTATAAAAATGTCTACCAAATACCTGTGCACATTGCTCAACTGACTGGTTTAAAATTGCTAATTAGGATTGGAAGCAGGCTAGTAATGAAAGATTTTTCTGCCTGTTTGAAATACTCAGTGAAGCAATGAAAAATAGTTCTGCATAAAATCTAAAATGGCTTCTGGCATGAATTTATACTTAGGTTTGATGCTGGAAGAGAAAAAGAAAGGAATAAGCTTTGTTGACTTAATTTCTGTGGATAATTCAGTGTTACTGGCACCAGCAACTCACCAAGAAAGATATTGTCCCAGCAATTCTCTATAAATAATTTACAAAGCCATACTTAGCGGTATGGCTTTTTAAAAATGGTCCTTGCAAAAAAGTTGAATTACATCATTAAACAGAATCATTGAGAGTGGTCAGGGCGCTTTTTAAGCAGAGAGTTTTCAGAGAGTGCAGAATAAAGCAGTTAATCTGCAAAACTCTCTTAAATCATTGCCTTAGAAAGGTCATGAGCACATAAATATGATTTAAACATGCTTTTCTAACACCTAGAAGAATTACTATTCTACAGTAGCCTATGCATTACATCCATGCAAGGAAATTATTTTCTGGGTAGATTGACGTCAAATAAAGACATTAAAGAGAGGTCCAATATGGCTTTACAACCAAAATTAAAGAGAAGCTGTAACAAAACCCTTTCATTTAAAATAAAAATTGGTACAGTACAAGATCTGATTTAGTTTTACAGCAAGCAGTTCTCACAGTAACTAATAAAACAAAAGTTTTCACAAGAAAAAGAAAAATTTAAAATCCAGCATTAGTTTTTTTTGGGGGGACAATGAGTTCTAAACGCAAATTAACACCATAAGGTCCATCCAAAAGTAGCTGCCCTCAAATCTGCTGTAGACAGAACACATTAGAAGTGCACTCGCAAAAGGCTGATTGCATTTTAATTAATGGAGAACACTTGTGGGCCATTCATTGTTCCTAAAAATTATGCAAGCTAATTGATCCAGTACAGGTGCGTGTAATTGAGAGATATGCCTAAGATTCACAGTTAATTTACTCTGGGAATTTTGCAGATACAGTGAAAATTTAGTACACAGAAGTCTCAAACAGAAAATGGGTGAAAGACAATAACATTAGCTGAAAGAGAAAAAAAGAACAGTTTGACTAGGAAAAATAAAACTAGGAAGAAGGTATGCAGCAAGTTCAGTTATACAACACCATGCAAGCTAGAAATAATCTTTCTTATTTGTTTAATTAATTCACACTTTATTCTAATTTAGGGATACTGAACTATAAAAATTGTATAGTGAAACCTTGAGGATTCAGCTAAATAATTTGAAGAACACTGAGATAGGGATAATGTATCATTAACAATTTTAAAATAAACTTCCAATTTAAATTTCTTGGTAATCAATAATATTTTTACCTCTTAAAATAGATACAAAAGAGTTTCAAAACTAATTATTTGCTTTCAGATTTCTAAACAGATATATGCACTTTAAAAATCACCAATACTGTACTTGTTGATTTTATTGTTAGGCATTTCCATTGAATTCCTTGTCACCAGTAGTTCTTTTCCTCAGTAGTTACTTACACACAAAGTCTATATTTAGGAATTCTCTCTCTTGCCCACACAGGACTAGGGTCTAGTGCTCTTACAAAATATCTAAGAAAACTACTTACAGTATGTTGCAGAGATCATCTTTATTTATTTTGGCAACTATTTGTTTTCAAAATAAAATCTGTAGTCTCCTAAGTGGTAAAACAGGAACTTTAAACTGCATGAAGAAACCACATAATAGTCAGTGTACATACTAAGCCCCAACAGTTTGGATGGCTTAGGCTCAGATTCCCAGAGTTAGCTAGGCCTGTAACTTTAGCAGGGATCAAAGCAAGAGAGGAACCTAAATCTCACCAGGTTTTAAGTATCAAATCTTCTGAAAGATATCTTTCGTGTAGGACCATCAATGCAAGTAACCAAGTCCAGCAGTGAAAACCATTCAGCTGCTATCAACCACTTTACAAGAAAAATTAACTGAGAGCAAGCTCACCTACAAAAATCCCAGAACTTGATGTTCATATGCAAAGAGAGGTTACAGAATCAGTCTAAGATGAAAAAGAAGAAAAACACAGGAATAAAATATGACTTTAAAACATACCAATGTCTAACATTTGGAGGAGTAAAGGGTAGCCCTTTTCACATGGTTGGAAGGCCTTTTTCATCTACTGGGAAATAATCTTATAAGCAACATTTAAAAACTGTGGAAAGGAGGATCCAAGGTTGAGGGTTCTTATTGAATGGCAACCATTACAATAAATTGTTGAGAACTAAAAAAGACCGTTTTTTACACCAGGGTAGAACAAATGTAGAAATAAAGGCATGTAACATCTTCAAACATAACACAGAGTATAGCTCTGAGCTATAGCTATAGCTAGCTCTCATGTTTTCAAAGAAGACTTCCTTTTTTTGATTCATTTTCCTGGAATTTAATTTACTATCCTTATGAGAAAATTTTGATCAACATGCACTATTTTTCACTGCTCTTGGAGGACTCTGAAAGCAGCTTTAGAATTGTCCCAGACCTTCCTCCATCTTTTCTCTGTTTCTCAGCTCCAGGCAGCCCTGTGTTGAGTGCCTTTAATTAGTTCCCTGCTTAGCAATCTATATTTTATTCGATTCTGTTCTGTGACACTGTTTTCTTAATTGAATAACAATACAAGACACTTAACTAAGGTCATATTTAATCAGTGCTAAATTCTTGTCATGCATGTATCATAGCTGCAGTAAGCTCAGCTTTTCTCAATACCTGCAACTATTTGTGCTCTTTGTCTATATTATAACTGTACTGGGATATACTGAGGTATTATATCCTACCCCTTGTTTCTTTCCAAACATAACTTGCTTTCCTCAGAAAACACTGTTTTCCCAGTATGACGCTGATTTAATGCCTGAGACCTTTTTATTTATTTTACAAAATAATCTGAACAATTTCCATGGTACAAGGATTTTAATGTATGGTTTTAAAATCAAGATTTTTTTACTATTTCTGTTGGGCAAACTTTTCTTTGTTATTTCATCCTGCTGACTTTCTCTGGCATAATCTCTATATGAAACCATCTGTTGCTGGGAGAAGCAAGCTATTGATGAAAATTTCAAGAAAATCCCTATGCCATTTGCAATGCCTCATAACCCTCGAAGACATGTGTAGCTCTTAATACATAAAAATAACAAACAGAATTCATTATCAGAAGTATTTCTCCTTGTAGTTTCTTTAAAATAAGAGATACATTGTGGGTCAAATCGTAATGTGGAAGGTATGTCTCCACTGGCTACCAAGATGTATAAGCCAAAAATTTTTAGCCAAAACTTTTTCTTTATTGACCTGCTCTATTCTTGACATATTGCAAGTGCCTTTCTAACTGGTAATGATAATTCAGAATTATATAGGGCATTAGCTCTGCGTTTGCTATGATTGAGAACACCTTTCTGTTTAAAGGTCAACCATTCTGAGTGCTCTGAAATTTGCATGTTTACTCAGATTCTTCTAAAACTTTCATCACTTCATTTAGCTGCAGGAAAGAGTTGGCAATCAGATTTGGTGTTATGGAGGTAAAAGTCCTCATGATGTAGTGCTCTGAATAAATTGCTTTCAGTCCTTGTAGATCCCAAGGCATCAGTATTCTACCAGTGATCTTCTAATGAATACATTTGGCTCAAAGATCATATAGCAGCTGATCTTAGATACTGAGTTCATCTCTAATAAGCTACTTAGCTACTCAGCATCCCTCAATCAAAAGTGGTGTTGCAGCCATTTCTGTAGTAATAGTTATACTGGCCAGAGCGGTGCATGTCAAACAATCAGACTCATGGCTATGTATTTGAGAAGACATCCTTCAGAGAAGCTCTGGCAATTCAGTTTCCTGTGTTTTGGGAAGTGGAATGGATGTTTTGTTGCTGCCATAAATCCTGAACTGAAGTAGTGATCTCAAAAGTCTCTGACTGTACTATCTACTATGGCAGTGGGATTCACCTAACAAATGCTTAAGTCTTGCAGTCTTATCATAATTTCATCAATGTTTGTGCAGTGAATCAAATCTTTCAAACTAGATGGTTGGTTGCTGCCTGGATGTCAGCCAAGACAAAAGCCTTTATAGTGGCATGGTCAGCTGGCTCAGTGAGACTCTAAAACTATTTGGCTGAATTGTGGTAACCAGTTGGTCAGTGCAGACCAGCACTTGCATGACCTATTGCTATATATTATTTAAAATTACATAAAAAATATCTTCTCACTATCTAACCTACTTACAAGGCTATCTAATACAATCACATCTGCATCTTCGGGGGCAATTTCTACTTTTCCTGAAGACTCTTCTTGTTTCTGAAAAGAGCTAATCTTTTATGGACATCAATTTTGTAAGCCTGGAGAGCCTCTGCAATGGCCAGATTAACCTTGCAGAATGTGAATTAACACATGTAAACATATAGATTAGCTTGTGTACATCCAGAACTGCCCAGGGAAATATCCTAAATACTCTGAAGTTCCCAACTGCAAAGTTCCTTTAACAATTAGTCGAACACTTACTGTGAAAATGGTTGGGAATTTGATCAATAACCATGTCTCAGGTCCTCCACTATTTCAAACTGATCCATTACCTCATCTATGCAGATGAGTGGATAGGGAGTGTGACCACACAGGGAATAAGTGACTAAACCCTCTGGGTGTGCATACAGGCAGGCTCAGGTGCAGCATGGGACAGAAGTATAAGTCTAGAGCTTATACATTAAAGTTTCATATCTCTTGCCCCACAGGCTCTCCTCATCACCAGGAAGCATAGCTTATCCTACTCTAATATAATTTCCCTTGATATATGAACTTGCATATCAGCTGTGGAGTTTAAGAGAACTCTTCACTAATAGCCATTGTCCAATGACTATAAACATTTACCAGGAAGAATGTCTAGCTTGAATATAACCATCATTCTGAAGAACCCCTTTCAAAAATAGAAATAGACTGAAATTAAATATGGCAGTACTTACTGACTTCATTTAGAAACATCAAGTATTTATTTGCCATTTTTTAGCATCTGTGTTAGTCTTTCTTAACAAGATCCCCCACAAGAGAGAGACTAGGGGGAAACCTGGAGAAATAGGATAAGGAGTTAAAGTTTTAAATTAAAAGAGGGTGGAGTCAGATGAGATACAAGTAAGGCATTCCAGGCCCCATCCCTGGAAACATTCAGGACAGGCTGGGTGGTGTTCTGAGCAACTTGATCTAGGTGAAGACTTTCTTGCTTGTTGCAGGTGATTTGGATGACATGGCGTTTAAAGACCCTTTGCAGTACAAAACTTTCCATGATTCTATGCTACTAAGATGTATGCTTGGTGGAAGAGGATCAGGTCAGGGAATACTTAAGCAAGCTGGACATATATAAATCCACAGGCCCTGATGGGATGAATACTTATAAATTGACAGATTTTCCAAAATATGCCAAGCGGCATCATATTTGGAGCATAACTCAGGAGTGAGTATTTAATAACAATGGAAATATAGCAAAAGTAAAAAGAAATATAATTTTAAAGAAAAGATTTTGCATAATATTTCCTCTTTTATATACTCTCACACCCTCTTTTATATATTTCCACCTTCCTCACCTCTGATGAAAGACACGAAGGAATGTAACTATACTCTTTATCAAGAGGATATAAGTTACCTCTCCAAACATACTGAGCCAGCACAAGGAATGTCGTGGCTCACACTGAGTCTTGGAATGTGTTTCAGAAACAGAGTTACCTCCAGTAGTCTCAGAATTATAATGTTTTAAAATAATAAAAAAATAAATCCAGTGCTACCATTGCTTGCATATTGTTTAAGATATTGTATGCATATTCAGAGACATAAGTTTTGTAGTCCTGGTCAGGAATGGTAGGCGATGTAAGATTATGTGATAAATCCTTATGAAAATGTGTTACACTAATTAATACATGTGACAGCTCTCTAGAGCAAAATAGAAACACATCTCCTTTGCTAGTGAACATCCAGGTCTCAAGGTACTAACACAAAATACTGAGCTGTAAAATAAGGAATAGCGTCTCAGTACCACATGTATATTCACAGCAAGCCACAAGCTTTCATCTAAGATCTTGCTGCACAATTCACAGTAACCCCTATCATGTACTGCAAAGTGCTTGTCTTACAGATAAATATTCTGCTGTTTCTTTTGGAGCTAAGGTTTCAACTGAACTTCAACATAAGATATTTTCATCCCATTATCTAGCTTTTTCTGCACTATTATAAATTAAATAGGATATGTTATTTTGCAAATTTATACCTTCAACAAGGCTAGCACATAGTACTTTGATTATGATCCCTACACAAGATTTCTAAATGCTAAACAGATATAGATGACAAATGATTATATAGAAGGGTTAGGATGAAAGAACAGGGTCTAAGAAACCCTAAAATTTAGCAAACCTGTGATTACAATATTTTATTGATATTTAAATTTTAATAATGTTTAAATTAATAAACTTACTTTAAATATTCATGCAAAACTACCTCAGATGTTATTCCTCTTACTTATTTTTAAACATAATTACTGAGCTGTCTAGTGAAGCTGCTTACTGTGGCCACCTCCATCATAGTCTCTCGTTGAACGTGATTAATCTGGCCTATCATGGATATATAATTAGGCAAGAGAGGAAACATCCTCTGGGTATGTCTACATCTTTCTCCAAGGGGAGCCTTGGCTACTTAGCTCACATACAAACATTTATCTTTGAGGTGTTTAGGGAAGGGATAATAAATTCCAGCAGACTTCATTTTGCATATATGATAAGTGTACAGGAACTCATAAGTCAATGTTTTTCCCAATAATATCTTTCAGCACATACCAACCATTTTTTTACTACCTACTAGATTTTTACTACTACATTTTTTCTTCAAAATCATTCTATTTCTTTCTGTCTCCTTATTTCATTTTGAGCAAATTTTCATGACAATCCCAAAACATTTCATCAATTGGTATTTATACCAATAAAATATTCCCAGAGGTGTAATCTGTTTAGAGGTAGTTTGCTTAGCATGTAAAAGCAATCTTGCCATCTTTTCAGTTGTGTGTGTGTGATTTTTCCTCACTTTTATTTCAACTTCCGTGTCATTTCAGTAGCAAAACCTCAGGAATGTACCTACTGTTCTTGTAGTGGTTTCGAAAGAGCTCATACAGATTATGACATACATTTCCTGTAGGTGCAGCCAAAGCTTAGGTAGTCTATTTGTGCCATCCTATTACACTGCAAGCTCAATATCTAATTTACTGTCTACTATCCATCATCTTTAGATCTTTTTTAGCATTACAGTTTTCCAAGGCTTTCCCTCCCTTTGAATTGCATTTGAGAGTATTTTCTTCAAGATGTATTATCTTACATCTTCTATTCTGAACCACATTTCATTATTGCTGAGATGTCTCTAACTTCCCTGCATCTGCACTATCTTTTTCCTCTCACTCTTGCAAATCCTAATGTGTGACCATACACCTTTGAAATCAGGAAGTAAATTTAGGCAGAAATATAAAAAAAGTCTTTGATTAATCTTCCTGTTTTCATGAATATAAAGCGCCATATTGCAAGTTCATGTTACATGAATATCCATGCCCACGGATTGAGCTACTGTTTTTTACTAAGTTGCTTCTTTTTAATTTACATATGTTCGGATGTTAGGCTTCCATTTTCTTTGGAGAAGATTTACGACAATTAATTTAGGTATGTGATTTAAATGCCAGAACACCTACAATCTTGTATCTTAACTCTGATAAATGTGAAAGTAGTCCAAATGATCTTTTTTTTTTTTTTTTTTTTTAATAAGTCTACTTGGAAAAAGAATACATAAAAGTCTCCAGAGTTACCGGTCAAATTCTCAAAAGGTATGCTTTTTTTGTAATTAATCTCCTTGAAGCCTTCAGTCAATAGCATAACTTCGATCCTACAAAGGACTGACAAAATTCAATTGAAATTTTTGTTTTGTGAAAAAAACCCAGACTCATGAGGTAGCACCTTTTTAACAGAACTGTAGCACAAAATCGGATGATTTCAAAGATTCTAAAATGTTAGGAGACTGCTCATATACTGTCTCTTAATAATCACTTTCTAACAGAGGGACTAAGCCTTTTCTTAAAAACAAAATAGCCAGGATGGTTTTATGATGAGTTATATCAAAGCATATATTGTCTTTTCTTCAATGAAATAAAAAAAACAAACAACTGAGATTAGAAAAGATAACAAATGCTCTTAACAACTATAGAGTTTACTCGTTCAGCAGAGTAAAAGTATAATAATATTCTTTTTCCTTTGCTTCTAGTTCTCATGCATTCCTTGATCCTCAGGTCACATTATTGTTCTTAAGGGCTCCAGGTAAATTTTAGGAATTGAGCAGGTTTGAAGTTTAACGTGTTTTTTTTGAGACTTGTAAAATGAAGACTGCATTTTGAATGCAATGGAAATACACGCCTATTATAACTCAGAGAGCACAGAGCTTAAATAACTTCTCTGCTGTAAAAAGTGACAACATCACATCAAGATAAAAGAAATTGTTTTAAAACCAAGCCCCCAAACATTTAAGGTTTGCCACGTATTGTATTTGGAAGCATGTAGAGTTTGTCTTTTTGATGTTTTCAAAATGCTGTGCAGGGATAATATCCAGAGAAAGGATAAAAATCCACATCTCCAAGATGCTTAAAATAGCTCTGTGTATTATATATTTAATAATGAAAAACTGAGATAAAATGTATTATTGCTGCAGAGGATTGTGCAAACCCATAGATACAAACTCTGAAATCAATTAGGGAGACAGAAAAAGAGCTCTCTTTACTTTAAGAACTTTTAGCTGCATAGCATGGAGTTAGGATTTGGACCAGCATTAACAGTATTCACAATTTGGAATGTTTTCCATCAATCTCCTTATGTAGGTAAGGAAAAAAAAGTGCTGCTTAACAACCAGAACTTTAAACAAGCCAGATGTTTTTCATTCCATTTAATTCCTTTCATCTGATCAGGGTTCTGTCCAGTCCAAGTGACAATGATAGGCACCCTGCCTTATATTCATTTTCTTAAAAGGGTTCGAAAAAGTCAGTGCATTCATGAGGATCGTCTCCTAAGACAAAAAAGCTTTGGAAAATAAATGTATATTTGTCTCTTTTTAAATAAACAAGGTTAAGTGGAAAAATTAAAGTATTTAAATACATTAAATACGTGGCTAGTAGGTTCTTAATTCCTTTGCTATATTTAATGTCAAAGCAAGAAAGGGTGTTATCATGGCCCATAAGCTGTTTCAGCTGTTTGAAAAACCCAATATTTTCCCTTCCTTCAATCTGGCTTAACATTTGCATCTGCCACTGACACTTCAGCATCAGTGAAATATAACTCCTTCTGCCCTTCCAGATGGCCTGGCATACGTTTGGATTTTCTTACTCTGACCATCAATGGCAGTATCTCAAGTTAAAATTGGTGTGGATTTACCATAAAAACCCCAGAATGAGTCATGACTAGCATGCTGACATTAAAGTACTGAACAAGCATCACTTGGTAAACTATGAAACAAAAAGAATAGCAACATTTAATCCTATGAGATATGCACTGAGAAATACCCCTTGGAGGTTTCACATCTATTCAGGGAAGGGATTATCCATACCATGGTTAACAGAGAGCACTGATCCAGTATACATCTGTAGCAGCAAGTGGGTGGCAACAGCTACCACTAAACTACTGCAATTCCACATATGCATGGATGAAGAAACCAGTTAGCATTCATAATGCCTAGTGACAGAAGCTTCCTCTACAAGATGTTTTATGTGCTTATGTGGTCAAAGTACATAGAGAGAGCCACCCATAGTGTATATTTCATCAATTTAGCAGAATTGTTTTATAAGTTTAAAATAAAAATCTGAAGAGGCAAAGGAAGAGAGAAGAAATAGAAGCAAAGAATAAAAAGTCAAGTACCCTTGTGTGTTGGAAAGATAAAACAATGGCATTGAAATCAGAGAATCAATTCTGCTATTTTAAAGCACATTGATTCAGTCAGAGAAGTTATGGCAAAGATCCAAGCAGACAACAAAAGCGATTGAGGTGCTTTTATTCTCTTCTGGCTGGAGCCTAGAGGGAAATAATTTTTTGCTGGGGGAATTCTAAGGCTTTGGCAGTACAGCAGCATCAATAAAGACTGAGTGGTCTGAAGTAAGAAATTAAGACTGCAACCTTGCAGCTAATTCAGAGCATTGTTATCAATTATCAGGCTATAATTAGCCTGTGCGATAGTGATGATTAAAACTACAGCACCAACACTTAAAGCATGAACTGATCCTTTTCAACATATTTTCCTTGCATAACAGCCATTGAAGGGGATTTGCACAATGCATAACTTTAAGCCATTTGTTTTTACTGATTGCTCAAATATTTACAGCATGATCTGCCAGCTTCTTCCCTTCAGATGCAGTCATGGAGTTTTCACTACTTTGTATGCTATTTGGATATACAACAACAGGAAAGTGAGTGCATGTGTTAACAGCTGTTAGAGGCATACGACATTTTCCAAGCTAGTGCAAATACACATGTGGAGGGATGGATGGATGGATGCAGATCTTCAGTAGACAGCAGTCGTTGCTATAGTCTACAGGTTTTGTTGTGCAGAGCTTATGGAAAAAGACAGTTTACAGTACATGAAAGTCAACAGAAGGAAATAAAAATATTCTTTCCTTTATAGAATTATGTCCATTTCTCAGAAATATAGTATACAAAGAACGCTGCTGTATTGATGTCCTAGAAAATACATTCAAGATTGCAGGTTCGAAGGATTCAAAATATCAGAAAAATCTTAATGCAAATATAAACTGAAGCTGGAGCAGCACTTATGAATATACAGAACAAAAAAATTACATCAGTAAAACAATTTTAAAACAAGCCCATAGTAAAAATATTATTAATAGTAACAACCATATTTAACATTGAAATTTTCACTAATGTCTATTTCAATCACTTTTTTCAACTTGATACCATTGGATTATTTGTTCATCTTCCTTTTGATGTACCACTGGGATAATGAGTCATGCATGAAGCTTAATAAACCTTGCTAATTTTCTGTCAATTCAAGAGCTTATTGGTTTTACCCATTTTACATATTTGACTCAAATTTTAAATAGGTTCATTTGTGAAACTGAAAAGTATGTCATTCATTAAAATGGAATGCTAGGCTTACTCTAAGCAAAACAAAATTTGTCCTAAATTAACAATTATTTCATAACCCAGGTGTAACTGGCCTTCAGATTAAACTATAGAGTTATTCTGAGGCTTTCTTGGAAATGTTATCAATTGTTCATTTCTCTAAAACAAAATGCCTCTTTTAAAAGATAGTATTTTTACAGTCAGAAAGATGATAATATAAATTCAGACAGTTTATTTGGGCTTTGACATTATCCATGACACCAGCTGTGATATGATTAGTTGTGTTTATCAGTTGGATGTATTGACACATCCCAGTGCAGACTTGATTTACTCTATTGCTGTTTTGAGAAGCGTTTCAGTCCTAACTGGGGTTTTTGGTACAGGGCCCATAGGTGCAAATGGTCCAGCAAGAGGGGAATCTTAATCATAAGTACAATGTTGGTGTTTTTGACACAAAGAACAGATTAGAAACTATATTGTAGTATAACCTTTCTTTTAACTGCATCACAGAAAGCAAACTCCTGGATATTTCATCTCCACGAGGGGGAATTAAAAACAGGAGGAGACCTATTTTCCACTGAAACTTTAAAAGGCAGCTCCTTGAGCAAAAGCTTTCACATTAGTGCTTTCTTGGGGAAAAAAAAAAAAAAAAATCATTTTTTACAAGAAAAATGCATTAAGTCATTTTGTAAGATGATTTTACTGTAAATGACAAATGCATGCATGTAAATTGTTATTTTCAAAGTAAGATTGCAGTGAAAATTTTCCTGAGTGCTCATTTCAAATTACTTTTATTTGGTTTAGATGGAATTTAAATATGTTAGTTTATGTCTACTGTTTTACTATTATTTTTAATTTTTCTTTGACAAACTGTAGCCAACTGGATATTTACAATATGCATGAACTCACAGAAAGATAAAGGGAGCCAAATTTTGCTTTTTTTTAACTGTTGACTGTTTTACTAGATTTTAGAAAGCACTGGAAATGTCATCATGTGGGGGGGGGTTTATGATGTTTTTTTGTTTTAAGCTTCCCATTATGGATGGTTTTCCCAGATATTCTACTTTCAAATATTCTAAAAAACTAAAAAAAAATTAAGTTACATTACTGCTCATCCATATAGAAAGATTCGAGCTCATGGGACTAGTTCTAACAACTTTCCCTACAAAAAGTCAACATTGTTCCAGTGTACTTTATCTGTGATAGTGATTATTCATCTGACTCCAGAAATTCTAAATAGTGTTTAAATTCAAAATCTTTTCATGAATTCTCTGCATTTATCTACTTATGGGCTATACAGATGAAGATTGTAAATCACAGTCCTGAATTTCATTTGTGTCTAAATAGCTCTTACGGGTTTTTAGTCTTAGAGAGGTCTTTCTTTTTTTTCTTTTTGCCTTTTTTTTCTTATGGCAGGGATATTTGCTCTCAAGTACACCCTCTGCTACAAAATCATTCTCACAAGGGCAGAGATAGGATAAATCAACAATTAGAAACAAGAATTAGAATTACAGTTTTCTTAAAAAAAAACAAAAACAAACAAAAAAACACCTCTTTAGTATTTTCCTCATCTATTATCATAACTTCTGTGAAGAAACACTTTCCTTCTTTCCTCCTCTTTGCTTCTATAACATCAGTGCGTATTTGGTCTTCTCTGTCTATATGTTTTCATTTTCTAGTATGTTTATATTTTGAAGGTAGAGAAAGACAGAGTCCTTGAGCCAATTAAAAGTTTTGCTTCTATAAGATATGTTGTCATGCTGCCTCTCTTCTATGCAGAGTTGTCTAGATTTCTTGTTTTAAGTGCAAGTAGGGGAAGAACTCTAAAATGGACTGGTTTCGTACAAAGCTTCCTTTTAAAAGATATATTTGGCAACATGAAGGACAGACTTTTTTTCCTAGCTCCTTTTTTCCAAGATAACAAAACTAGTTCAGGTGGATACATCAATTACAAGATCCCTTACCACTATAGAGTTTGGTTATTTTCTCAGCAATGAATAGGCATCAGTTCACATCTGCAGTTCCTGATGTCATAGAAGCAATTATAGAATATGCATACAGAATATGAATTCTTGCAAGCCATTTTACTAAAAAGTTTTTCACTTTCACTGTGAAAGGATGAAAAATAGAGACATCTGGAGACATATCACCTACTGAATATGGCTAGTGATTATATTTATTGAAGTAAGAGCAGAACTAGGTCTTTAATACTCACTCCTGAAATGTTTAGATAATTATCACCTCTATGAAATTGTTTGCTTCACATCAGAGATCTGCAGTTACTTTTTTATGACTTATTTGCAAATCTTTTGTAGTCAGATCATAATTTCATAAACCCAGCATAATATAATATCCTATTTTCAAACAAGTGTTTCAAGAAACCCAGTTGACTATTCTTTTCTGGTTCCTAAGTTGAACAGAAATGACACATTGAATACATTCTAAATAAGAAAAACTTTTGAAAGAATACTGTATTTTGTGTAGCCTATCAGTCCCTAGAGAACAGTTAAGATATTTGGTGCAACATAAATAGTCTCTGTTATACTTTTCAGCCTGATTAAATTCCAAAGAACAAAATCCTCATGCTCCCCTGATTACCTTTGGAATATCAAGGACTCTTAATCAAAATGTCTGTAAGCTTCAGAGAGAGGAATTAAAATACCTGGCATCTGCTGTGTGACGTAGGCACATCGACATGGATAGGATAAATTATCGTTCTCAGCCAGGGGCCCTTGTTCCTCCAAGCATTCTTTCACAGGTGTAAGAGAGCCTTTTCCTTTTCCTAAGTGTTTACAGTTGTTCTCTGCTTTTGACACCAGCTCATCTGTGCTCATGGAATGGCAGGGACACAAAGGGAGCTACCCATGATATTACTGCCAAAGTGCTTTAAGGTGAAGTATTAATAATTTTAGGTACTGGTAGGCCTCTGTGGAACAGCATTATTTCTTGGGAGGTTTAGATTACAGAAAGAGAAATGTTGACTTAAATGCAAATTTATTCTTACGAAAAGGCGTAGAACACTCTTTAAAACTGTGTTTTGAGAGAAAAGATTTTTTTAGTCAAGAAAACAGCTCAGTAAGAAACAAGCTAGCATTTATTTTATGAAGTCTCAAATAACTGCCCTTTTATTTTGTAGCTTTCCTTGTCTTTGTTTTGAGTTTCACCCAAAGAAAAAATAATAAAGATTTTTTTTTTAATTATTCCATCAATTATGTATATATCTATAGAGATATATAATTATTGGAATTCTGCAGGAAGGATGGGTGAGAGAAACATAGTTAACATTTCGAAGTCATTTGCGAGTACTGAAGAATATATTTCTTCTCTCCTTGGGTGTCACTAGGCGCCACTTTCACTATAAAGAGCATGGTTGTTACCTGAATTGTTAACAATAAAACAGACTCATTCAGGATATTTATGGTTATTTTCAGACATTATCCCACTCACATTCTCTCGCTTAAATGAGTTGTTCTGGTTTTCTCCTCTACCTATGTATACTGATTTTGCATATGCTATTGTGAAAAATAGAATACTTGAAAAATTATACAGGATTATTTTACTAGTTTTGAAAGTATAAACTTGCAAATTAACCAGTGGAAAACTCCCTTCTCTTTCCTTGTATCTCTTTTGTCAGATTTTAAGAGGTCTTTCATGTCTGCTTTTGTAAGAAAATCTGCCAGTAAGCAAGATAGAGATCCATGGACACTTTCCAAAATTTTACTTCCTCCAATGATGACAGCAAATGAAGGAAACTTATGTGATGTTTTGAAATGGTGGAGTCTTGAATATGTAAAGAACTGTGCACAAAGACAAAATGGCTTCCTATGAATTATAAGCAAACCAGTTTGTAAGTGTTCTGCCTTGCCTAGTAGTACAGCTCCTCCAACAGCTATGATCTCATCAGAAGGCTCTTTAGATAGTTCTCATTGCTGAATCACACAATAAGTGAAGAGGACTGCAGAAAGATCATCTGTTTTTCCAAACTACATTTCCGTAATAACTACCCACTTTAAAGGTTAATAGTTACCATACATTTCTACCTCATCATGAATCTGAGGAGTTATCTGAGGAGTTACCTGGAATAATAACCCTTAACTGGATTCAGAGTAAAAGAAAAGGTTTAAACAATTGCAATACAACTGTTTAATTCAGATTGTCAAAGCCTCAACTGAGTTTCCACTTATTCTTGGAAATATGTAGTAGCTGAAGTTTCCCCTATGACATTTCATTGGAAGTTCCTGTTTCTTTTCTTTACGTGGCCAGGGGGATACCTGCTTGGCATTGCTGATCAGTTCAGCACCCACAGGTTTCTTTTAACATGCATTTAGTTTTGTAAGGGAACCCCATCTTGTAGTTACAAAAACAACCTACTCATCGGAGTAATCTCTGCACAAAATGAGTCTGACAGGTGTGGCACCCTTTGCCCAAAGCTCAGGAGCTCTCCAATTCCATGTTATGTCTCTGTGTGACTGGATTGAGGGATGAAGATTAGTATTTTTCGT
>VYXF01008500.1:13756-27624 GCA_013397295.1 Polioptila caerulea
AATTATCTTCAAGGTCCCTCCCAACCTAACCCATTCCAGGATTCTGGGATATTTTATTCATGGCCTGTTGTGTGGGCAACCCAAACTTTCTTAATTTTTGAGGTACAAAATTAAGGACTGAGCCATTTGTTTGACCTCTGTACACCCATAACAGATTCTAAAAACAGAGTTTTCATCAAAGCCAAGGGGTACCTTGGCAGCTTTGGGGTACCTTTAATACCCTTGAACCAGGTATTAAACATCCAGCAGTTCCCAGTCCCTGAATACTCAGTACAATAATGGAGTTGAAATTTAGAGCAGAACTTCCTATTCTGCCTTCTGGAGCTGGGATTCATTTCGTGACTTAATTCTTACTCACAATGAAGATTGATCTGCTTTGTATTTAATAAAGTATTTTATGCTGGATCGGTGTAGTTTTCCTAATAAGTGCTCCATGCTGATCATGTGTCTCTTGGTTTTATTTTGCTTTTAAAGAGCATTTTAATGGCATTTCTAAAATAAATTCTGGGACTGAGTCACTTTTATTTCACTGTGTAACACAGGTCCAGAATATCACAGGGTACACAGACCAGGTTTCCAGCTCACCACATCCCTCAGGGAATTGGGGCTTTATGCTGTTGTTATATTTTGCTCCTGGATTTCAAGTGGGCAGTAAATTTTGGGGCCCTGGTTCCCTCTCTCCTGCCAGCGCCTCCCTGGATTTCTTGCACTCTCCCACCTCAGCCTTGCCCCTCTCCCAAAGTGAAGTTGGAGGCTGTTCCTTGTTTTATAAACAGGATTAGAAGTTCATTCTTCTAGCAACGACCACAGTTAGAAGGAACACAAAGTCACTTTAATCCTGACAAGCAGCAACCCTGTTCCCTTGATCACTGCAATTCGGCCTCAAAACCAGAGAAACTCGAAATCTTGGGCTTAAAATTTACCCACAGAGCAAAGCAGAGGCTCCAGAATGCTGCAAAGTTCTTTCCCAGTTTCCCCAGTTCATCCCCACATGGGTCTGCTCAGAATCTGACTGTTCATGGAATCACAGAATATCCTGAGCTGGAAGGGACCCACAGGGATCAGGAATTCCAGCTCCTGGCCCTGCCCAAACCCCCAACAATCCCACCCTGGGCATCCCTGTCCAAAGGCTCCTGGAGCTCTGGCAGCCTTGGGAACGTGACCCTTGGTAATCAGGGCCCTTTGAAAAATTAATGACAATTAAGGATCTGAAATCTGACCTATTTTTGGACCTTGCCAGTGCAGAATCTGAGCGCAGCAGGGCAGGGTTACAGTGTCCAGGCAGGAGAGTTGCACATCCCAATTTCTCCAGAGCCCCAAAGTCTGCTCTGACAGAATCAGGTCTGAAACCCAACACCTTCCCCTCCTTTCCTGCAGTCAGAAATAGCAGTGAATGCCAAGTAACTCCTTGGGCAGGGATGCTCCCAGGGAAAACACCATTCCTGAGTGACCCCTGCAGCCAGGATTGGGATGCAGAGCACATCCCAAAACCTCTGAGAGGGGGATGGAACCAAATCCTGCCCTAAAGCTGGCACGTGCTTGGCCTTCAGCTCTTTCCCTCTCACAGGTGCCTTATTGCTGCTCTCACAGCCTCTGTCCTGACCAGGTATTTTAGCTTTAAATCACACAGGCTCAATTTCAGCACCTTCATCTTGAGCAATCTCGTTCCAAGTGTGGTTTATTACGGCTTATGCCGACCACTGGAGCCTGAAATCACGGATTAAAAGCTGGGCCATCAAGGAAAAGCTGTTTCTGAGGATTCAGAGCTGGTTTTTTTCACCGTGGGGAAGCAATAACCAGAAGCCCTCGCTGACATGGTGCTCAACAATCTCCTGCTATCTCGAGCTGGGGGAGGGACAGCCAGGACAGGGGGGGGAACAAAATGTTCCTTTCAAATTCTGCTCTCTTATTTCTGTGCAGCTGAAGAAAAGTGTTCTAAAAGCCTCGTTGGGATGTCCTGAAGTGCTCAGCAATGCGTGCAGATGAAGTGTGTGGGCTACTTAGGAAATTTGTGTGGAACACAAAAGCTTTGGGGCAGAAAGGGCTGTTCCTGTATTGCAGCAACAGCAACCCATAAAACCCCCATATCTGACCGAGGCAGCTCTTTTGGCACAAAAATGGAAATGCAGGCCAGTCCTCAGCAGCGATAATGTTGAAGCACCGGCAACTTTCTGAGCAGATGAATTCCCTATTGAAAAAAAAAACAAACCCCGTGACTAAGAAGGCTGAAGATTCTGAGCGTGGCTCAGTGGGATCTGGCTGGCACCCCATAAAACAACATCACACTTCCCTTACAAAAACCCTGCCACCGAAATACCACCCAAACATTAGAGTGCTTGGGAATGAGCAATGAAGGGAAGCAAACTGCTTCCCTCCTGCTGAGCACAATCCTTCATCACTCACTCCCACCTCATCATCTCAGCCACCCGTGGCCCTGCAGGAACTGCTCCGCCTCAGGCCCCAGCTGATCCCCCATTCCTGGGGGGCTTTTTTTGGGATGTTCCGTGCCTGCCCTGCACCCCTGCTGCTCCTCCACCTCCCAGCACATCCAGGACCTCCTCCTCAAGTCCCTGCTGTTGTCTCATCCCTGCTTTTTTCGGGCCGTTCGCTCCGCGCAAACATCGCCGGTGCCAGCGCCTTCTCCCCAAAATTCCTGCCCAATAATAAAAATGTTCACCCTCCAAGCAGGGAAAACTCCTGAAATCCCACTGCAGCTGCTCTGAGGGGCTTCACCTCCAGCTGAGGGGCCTTTCCCTGGATCCCTGCATCCCTCACACATCCCGAGGCGAGGCCGTGGGATCCCGAGGCGCTCCCACACGCGTGCCTTGGGAAATGTGACACTTTGCTGAAACATTGATGAAACGCTTGGCAACATGAAAGCAGCTGCCAAAGGTTGGTTAAAAATTTAAGGGAGCTGCTTATGAAAAACATAAATGCTCCTTTGAGGTGATGCCGTGCCCTGTCAAGGGAAACAGCCTTTCCCAAGGCTTTTTTTAGGAAATAAGCTGTGATAAGTCACAAGTTCTTGCTTTAAATTAGGAAAACCTCTTCCCTTTTTCATTCTCAAGCCTATTTATCAAGTTTTTACATCCTGGTGATAGGGAGGATCTAATTAACCCTTTCCATGGGCTGTTCCTGCAAACCTGCTTGACTTCATGCGAGCAAAGAGAGGTGGCACAGGAGCATTGGTTCCTAAATCCAGTGCTGAAACCATGGGGTGAAGATTATTGTAAACAGGAAAACCATTTGGATATGTTTGTACCAACATGTTTTAGATAATATGTAGAATTGATTCAGAAATAAGCCACTCTCAGGATAAAAAGCCCTGGGATAAGATCAGGATAATCTACAGTTTGTGAGGCCTTTGCAGCCCCCACTTGGCTCAGCCCAAGACTCCAGGATTTACACACACACACATAAACACAGCTCCTCCAGATCTGCTGAATTTTATCCAATTTCCAAAGCTCTGCTCCCTGAACATCCCCACAAAGGGTCTTAAAATCCTCTGCTCAGGATCACACCACGCAGGCCGTTGGTCTCTGTGAGCAGGATTTGATTAAAACCATGCAGCTCTGATCAAAATTATCACTATCTCAGATGTCTCTCTTTCTCCAGGGATCCTTGGCCAGCCGTGGCTTCCATCCCAAATCCCTGAGCTCCTCCACTCCTGGGCACAGCAGAGGGACCACCAGGGCAGGGACAAAGGTGGCTCCAAGCCATTGTCGGGTCTTAAACCCCGTGCCAGGGCCACTTCTGCTGCTCTGGCCTGAAGGCAGCCCCTTGGGGCAGATAAAACTCCTGTTTCAGGACATAAAACATCCCCATCCCGCACCAGCCAGGACAAACGGGACACAGGGGAAGGCCACAGGATCCCCAGGGCTGAAAATGTGGAGGGTGAGGCAAGAGAAGTGCTGGCAGCCTCACTGCTCCCCTTCTCCAGAGCCTCTCCACGGCTCCAGCATCACCTTCACATTTCCCAGAGCAGCCCCTGGATCCCTGGAAGTGTCCAAGGCCAGGTTGGATGGGCTTGGAGCAGCCTGGGATGGTGGGAGGTGTCCCTGCCCATGATCTTTAAGGTCCGTTCTGATCCAAACCATTCCACAATTCTATAGGCTGGATTAAACTCAGAGCTTTGAACTTGAAACATTAAAGAACGCTGAAATGCAGCTTCATGTCCCTGCCCTTTTCCTACTTCTATTTATTTGCCTGGTAATTTTTACTTCAGCCAATTATTGCAAAAATTGTTGCAAAAAGTCACCAATTTTACCTTCAAAAAAAAAAAAAACCAACCAAACAAAATAAGACGGTTAAAAGAAATCCAGTGAAGAACACACGATATTCCAGCCAGGAAAACAATGTGCAGATGTAATGGGATCATTAATTTCCTAGTGCCTGGATTAACACCCTGAACAGGCTGAGATAACATTGGCTCCAGCCCCTCATTACCTGGATAATCAGGGGGATTACAGAGCCTGTGATTAGAAGAGGCTCCTGATTTCTGGAGGCTTTAAATGTCACTGATATCACAAATCTTGGTTAAGCCTTTCTGGTTTATGTGTCGTGGGGAGAGGAGAAGCCAGGCAAGGGGAGGAAGGGGGAAGAGGTGGCAGAGCCTGGGTAAATCTCAATTTTTGTTGATGCACAGCCCGACCCGAGTTCAGTGGAACGAGCGGGAAGATTCCCAGTGATTTCAGTGGACTTTGGACACAGCCCCAGAAACTTCAAAATGTAAACAGGCAGATCTGGGCATGTGCCTGGCAGGGCAATTCCCCTAAACAAAACCACCCCAGCAGGAGAGGAGCCTCTCCAACACCCCTGGGGGAGGTGAGCTCTGGGAAGAGCACGAGACCTTCCACGTGTTGGGAATGAGGGACCAGCAGGAGCAGGGACAGTGGCACTCAGGGAGCACAGAATCAGGGAGTCCCTGGGTTGGGAGAGAGCTTAAAACTCATCCTGCCATGGCAGGGACCCCTCCCAGTGTCCCAGGCTGCTCCAGCCCCAATGTCCAGCCTGGCCTGGGACACTGCCAGGGATCCAGGGGCAGCCACAGCTGCTCTGGGAATTCCATCCCACCCTCACAGAGAACAATTCCTGCCCAAATCCCATCCAATCCTACTCTGAAGCCATTCCCTGGCTCCTGTCCCTCCATCCCCTGTCCCCAGTCCCTCTCCAGCTCTCCTGGATCTCTCCAGGCCCTGGAAGGGCTCTGAGCTCTCCCAGCTCTCCCAGCTGGGGAAATTGCACCCCCTGACCCAGAGGCTGTGTTGTCCTTCCCAGACAGAGCAAATGTGACTCTGGGAATGTCATTCTTTGTCTTGTCTTGTGAAACCACTCTCAACTCACCTCATGTTCCATCTCTTGCTCCTCCAACCATTTCCCACCTGAGCCTCACGAAAACTGAGCAGCAGCAGCGACTGCCCAAACATTTAAAGAAATCTGAGGTTTCCTCTGCAGCTCTGCCTTCCTTTGCACGAGCTCTTTAGGAATTTTAGACTTGTCTCAGTCAGTCTATTCACTCTAAACATTACAATAATGAGCTGAATATTCGCAGCATGAAAGTAGTTTTGCCCTGGCATTAAAGACATAATGATTAATGTCCATATTTAGTGTTCGTGGTAAACATTTTTCTCCTACTCTTAGAACAGGGAAGTATTTCAACCCATGCCAGGATTCGTTGTAACATCATTAAAGGTGATGAATTACCCTGGTTTTCATGTGGATGCAAAATAGAATTCCTTGGGAATTTCACAGTAGTTTAATGTTAATTTGTATTTACTCTGCTACAAACTCCCATTCCCTTTCAGTCCTGCTTTTCTGCAGCTCCCCCAGGTTCTCTTGGGGAGTCACAAAGTGGAACATTTCATTTTGTTAATATTGCTTTCTTTACGTTTGTGTTTGT
Organism: Polioptila caerulea; assembly: GCA_013397295.1. Taxonomy (NCBI): domain Eukaryota; kingdom Metazoa; phylum Chordata; class Aves; order Passeriformes; family Certhiidae; genus Polioptila; species Polioptila caerulea. The sequence continues at coordinate 19,656 of VYXF01008500.1, forward strand.
TGTTCTTTCCTGATAGAAATTAACTGGCAAAGCCAACTCGTCCTCAGTGAGAGCCATAAATCCTCCCCTTCACTGGGGACAACAACAGCTCCTCTCTCTTCCCCAGCCTCTCCCTCTGAGTTTTTGATCCTCACTTCTGGATGAAGCACCCAAAATTCTCAATCTCCAGCTGTTTTTTATGGTGTTCCACACTTAAATTCAAGCACTCTTGGCAAATTAAATTCTCACTCTTGGCGAATTAAAGCTCTGAAAGTGAGGGAATTCCACAGACTGGGACCAAACAACACCTCATGTTCGCTGGGAGCAGGCACAACAACAAAGTCGTTCCCTCCTTCCCTCATTTTTAGTCGGGAATCAGGGAATCCCAGACTGGTTTGTGTTTGGAGGGACCTTAAAGCCCCCCCAGTGCCAGCCCTGCCAGGGCAGGGACCCCTCCCACTGTCCCAGGCTGCTCCAGCCCCAATGTCCAGCCTGGCCTGGGACACTGCCAGGGATCCAGGGGCAGCCACAGCTGCTCTGCCCACCCTGGGCCAGCCCCTGCCCACCTGAACAGGGAACAATTCTTGCCCCAAATCCCATCCAATCCTACTTTGAAGCCTTCCCTGTGTCCTGTCCCTGCATCCCTTGGGAATTGTCTCTCTCCAGCTTTCCTGGGGCTCCTTCAGGCCCTGCAAGGCCACCCTGAGCTCAGCCCAAAGCTTCTCCTGTGCAGCTGAACAATCCCAGCTGTGCCAGCCTTTCCTGCCAGCAGAGCTGCTCCATCCTCTGCCCATCCTGCTGCCTCCTCTGGGCTCTCTGCAGCAGCTCCAGGTCCTTTTTGTATCCCAAATTCAGGGCTGGGGCAGCTCTGCACTGGGGGCTCACCTGGGGGGGCTCAGGGGTGGAATCCTCTCCCCTGACCTGCTGGAAACCAGCAAAAGCCCTTGGAATTCACAAAACCCATGAACACAACGTAAGCTTCTGCTTAAAGAAGCCTCCCCAGGGCAACTACTGAAGTAATCTGTGTGGAAAGACCAAAGTGCAGATTTGTTTGAAACAGCATAAGAAAAAGAGAAAGAAAATTTCCACTGCGCCACGAAAAAATTTCCACTGCCCCAGTGCTCTGCCCTCCGATGGGAAGGACAACATCCAACAAGAGAAAATAAATCTTTATTCATAGCAGGCTTAGATAATAGACCTCAAAATATTTCCTGGGTGCGTAGCTGTGCGTTTTGAAGATGTGATTGAGGCATCCTTAGCCACGGGCGCTGCGTGAGCTTCTCCCGACGTCACCCCTTTGACGCAGCCCCGGTGCGTGTCGAGCACGTTGGATGTGTGGAATATTTCTGGGAGAAGATGCTGGCAGAGGCACAGGCGCTGCCACAACGGATGAGGCAGAGTGTCTGTCAAGCCCCAGCACCCAGCCTGGAAGGCAAACATTCCCTGTAGGAAAAAACGATGGTGCCAGGGAGGTTCTGAACCAGGATTCTGCATCTGGGAATGCTCAGGTAATAGGGGGAAGAGGAGTTGTCTCCAGAGCACCTCTCAAAACGCTCCAGATTTTTGTTACAAGTTCCTCTACCCTTCTCCTGTGAATATCAGGAAATACTGGACACAGAGGCAGGGAATGACCTGAAGTTCAGCTCCTTGAAGCCCTGAAGTAAATCCCTGTTTTAGAAAAATTGATCGTGGAGATGGAAAAACTCAAGGGGAACTCCAGAGGTTATTGTCCAACAGTGGTGTGAATAAAGCCAGGTTTTCTGGAAGGGGTCGAGGCCAGGATGGAGCAGCCTGGGACAGTGGGAGGTGTCCCTGCCCATGGCAGGGGGTGGAATGGGATGGGCTTTAAGGTCTTTTCCAACCCCAGCCATTCCATCATTCTATAATTTAATGGTTCTGCCATTTTGTGCCCTTTATCTTCTACCCAAACCAATTCCCAACACCTTTCCCTGAGGCTCCTGTCTAGCAAGCAAGAAGCAGCCTGGAAATCTGCTCATCCAGAGCTGTGTTTGGGCTGATCAGCCTTAAAATGCTCATTATCATATAAACAAATCCCTGAATTCTGCCTGCCTGCCCTTGGGGATGATGGTCGTGGAATTCCAGACTGGTTTGAGTTTGGAGGGACCTTAAATCCCCCCCAGTGCCCCCCTGCCATGGCAGGGACCCCTCCCCCTGTCCCAGGCTGCTCCAGCCCCAATGTCCAGCCTGGCCTGGGACACTGCCAGGGATCCAGGGGCACCCACAGCTGCTCTGCCCACCCTGTGCCAGCCCCTGCCCACCCTCACAGGGAACAATTCCTGCCCCAAATCCCACCCAGCCCTGCCCTCTGGCACTGGGAGCCATTCCCTGTGTCCTGTCCCTGCATCCCTTGGGAATTGTCTCTCTCCAGCTTTCCTGGGGCTCCTTCAGGCCCTGCAAGGCCACCCTGAGCTCAGCCCAAAGCTTCTCCTGTGCAGGCAAGAAGCTGAGTTGACCATCACTCTCTCCCGTTTCTAATTTTCATGACCCTGGTAGGAATTTAACATCCTTGGAAACCCTTTCCTGCTGTCCCTGTAGCTGCAACCTGAGGATCTGCAGCGGTGGGAGGGAAGGGCAGCGAGTCTGGCTGTGATGGCACCAGGGCAGCACCTCAGGGACCAGCTGGGTGTCACCTCTGCTTGCCACAGTGGGACTGGGGCTCTCTCCCCTCAGCCTTCTCCAGCCCAGGTGTCCCCTGGCACTGCCAGGCACCCACACCTTGGGAAGGGCTCTCCTTCCCCGGGGGACACCAACGGTGGCACCTGGCGGCCCCTGATTGTTCCCTGCCAGATCTTCAGTTATCCATAATTCTCTGGGTTTATGACACCAAACAGTAGCAATTACTGCAATGTACCTTGTGACTCACTGCAGATTAATTCATTGACTAATCCTTCCTCGTTTGGAGGGGAAATAAATTCGCTCACGTTCCATTGGACCCGCACGTGTGGCAATATTTATACATGTGAGCTAACCCCTGGCATTTATCCAGGGGCAATTTGGGAAATATCAGCTTGTTTTCAGGCACTGTTGTGTGCCTCTGGAATTCTCTGTTGGCTGGCAAGGGCTGGGACGTTTATTGCCACACAGGGGCTGGGAAATCAATCCTGGCTGTTTGTCACAGGAGCAGAGGGGCTGAGGTGGGAAAAGCACCTGGCCCAGGCCCCCTGGTTGTCCAGGATTGCATCCAGGTGGTTTTTGAGTATCTACAGAGCTGGAAAGCTTCCAACAGCTCCTCTGGGCAACCTGAGCTTTTCACTCACAGGGAAAAAGTGTTCCCAGATATTCCAGGGAACCTCCTCTGTTCCCGTTTGTGCCCTCAGCGCTGGCACTGAGCGCACTGGGCAGAGCCTGAGCCCTGCCCTTTGCCTCTCCCTGCAGTACCCATGGGCATGGATGAGATCCTGGAGCCTTCCCAGAGTCCCAGCTCTGCCAGTCCTTCCCCACAGGAGACATCACCATCCTTTCACCACTTGGTGCCATTCCTGGGTTGCTCCAGGGTGCCCCAGTCCATCTGCAGGGAGGAGCCCAGAGCTGGGCACGGTGCTCCGGGTGTGCAGAGGGGCAGGATCCCTCCCTCAGCCTGCTGGCATCATCCTGGCACACCCAGGACACCCTTCCCCCCTTGGCTGCTGGCTCATGGTCACCTTGGCACCCACCAGCATCTCCAGGTCCTGCTCTGTTTCCCAGGCAGATGTTCCCCAGCAGGTTCTGGAACATGAGGTTTTCTTTTCCTGGTGCCAGATTTGCCTCTTTTTTCCCCCTTTTAGAGCTGCACCAGGTCCTGGTCAGCCCATTCCTCCCTCCTGCTGTATCCAGGGTCCCTCTGTTCCCCCAGCCAGGCCCTGAGCAGGACTGGACCTGGTGCTGACCCCCTCCATTGGCCACTGGCCCCCAAATGGACTTCCTGCCACTGATCCCCAGCCCTGAGATCACCCCCAGTTTTCCACCCACCCTTATCCCCCCAGACAAGGCCTGTGTGAGGCAGGTTTCTCCTGGTTTGGATTGGGAAAATCTCTGAGATGTGGAAGGGAAGCAAAATCCCGAGCCTCACCCTCAGGGCTCCCCATGGGGGTAGATGGGGACATTCCCAGGTCTCCTGAAAAAGGCACAAGCAGGTGGACAGAACTCTGGGTGGGGTCCAAAGTTGGAAAAACCAAGGTGAGGTGGGCAAGGCTGAGAAGCCAAGAGCTGCAGAGGAAGAGTCACAGGCACTTGGAGTAAAATATTCCTTCAGAAACCTGAAGCAGGAAGAATAGAGAGCATTTTGTGCTTTCTTTCAAGGGGGAAGAGGAGGGTTAGGAGGTCAGTGAATTTCCTGTGCTATCAAAGGGAAGTTGAGGCCCTTTCAGAGTCTGACCATGAATTGGCACCTCAAGGATGTTCTGCACCTCCCCAGGGCCCTGAAAACACCAGGCTGGAACCAGGGCTTGGGGATTTTGCTCTCTGGAGGGAGGTGCCAGGTCTGGGAGGCGCTGGCACGAGTTCCACAAAGGGGTGAAAAAGAGGAGCCCCTGTGCTGGGTATCCCAGACTGATTTGGGATGGGAAGGACCCTAAAGCCACCCAGTGCCAGCCCTGCCAGGGCAGGGACCCCTCCCACTGTCCCAGGCTGCTCCAGCCCCAATGTCCAGCCTGGCCTGGGGCACTGCCAGGGATCCAGGGGCACCCACAGCTGCTCTGCCCACCCTGTGCCAGCCCCTGCCCACCTGAACAGGGAACAATTCCTGCCCCACATCCCACCCAGCCCTGCCCTGTGGCACTGGGAGCCATTCCCTGTGTCCTGGCCCTGCTTCCCTTGGGAATTGTCTCTCTCCAGCTTTCCTCGGGCTCCTTCAGGCCCTGCAAGGCCACCCTGAGCTCAGCCCAAAGCTTCTCCTGTGCAGCTGAACAATCCCAGCTGTGCCAGCCTTTCCTGCCAGCAGAGCTGCTCCATCCTCTGCCCATCCTGCTGCCTCCTCTGGGCTCTCTGCAGCAGCTCCAGCTCCTCCCTGTGCTGGGCCCAGGCCTGGGGCAGCTCTGCAGTGGGGGCTCACCTGGGGGGGCTCAGGGCACCATCCCAATCCCAATCCCAATCCCTCTCCTGATCCCCAGGAGGGGTTCAGCCCAGGGCTGGGATGGGGCAGGTCCAGCTCTCATCCCTAAGGAGACTCAATCCCACAGGTCATTGGTATCATGGGATGTGCAGTGGGAGCAAATGGAAAATGTTTTACTCCCTATTTACTCCCTATTTATTCAAAGGAAGTTGTTCTGTCCTGGGTGAATTGAATAAGGGGGATTGGTGAAATTTAAAATTGGTATCAAATTGGAATCCAGCCTTTGGAATCCACCACAGACCTTGCAGCAAAGAGATTTTGGGCTTCCCTTGTGGTCAAAACCAACATCTCTGCTGTCACTGGACCACTGAAAACCAAGAACAAGGCACTTCCATGTCCCCCTGCCACACTTGGAGCTTCCAGGTCTTCAAAGGAAGAACATCCCAAGGTCCTGAGCTGGAATCCCAACGTGGACAGGAGTGGAATGTTCTCTCAGCAGCAGCTGCCAAAGGGCAAAGTCTTTCTTCTTGAAGATAAAATCAGCCCAAAGAGGCTTTTTTTCCTAAATAGCCTAAGGAGCCACTGTATCTGGGTGGATCCCAGGGCCATTGTCTGAGTCAGACCTTGAGGTTTATCCAATTATTATTCCATTGAGAAACTGCCAATGAAGTCACTGGGAGTTTAACCTGAGAGGGAAGCAGGGAGTGGAACAAGGGGAACATTTCCCCCCTGGCCATCAGACCTGACTTCAGCTATGTCTGAAAAGCACTTCATGTGCTCCATGGGGCTGCAGTGTGCTCTTCCCATCTGCATTCCAGTCTGGGAACATGGAATATTCCACCAGATCCTGCCCATGTCTTCTACAGGTTTAATTATCTCAGGACTCAAACACGAAACAACCAGAGCTGAGTCTGAGTGAACCATGGCCTGCCCAAATGGCAGCACTTTATCTTTGGCCCTATTTCAGCTCAGTTTGTTTAGCTCTAAACCACTATTTAAATCCACATCACCTTTAGTCTTCGATTTTTTAAAGTCACCTTCTCTTGCAACTGCAGAACAGCAATATCCTTTAAATGTCCAGCTCTGCTTGTACAACAGGCTGGCTCTGCTTTGCTCTGAGAGCAAGAGCTGACCTTAACACTCCACTTGATCAGATGTGATTGTGTGCTAAAGTAAGTTTTAAAGGTCAGGTGAACTAAGGAGCTTCAAATAATTGCCTGGGCAGCTGGCAGAATAAATTGTGAACTCGCTTTTTGTTTTCTCTGTTCAACTGATCAAAGTGGCAGGATGCTCACCAGATACACCTCTGCAAGAACTGTGTCCAAAACAAGCAAACCCTGGGAGGTTTGGTCTCTTCTCTTGTTTAATCTGGAGCAATTCTTGTTTAAAAAAAAAAAAAAGCATCGATCGGTGCCCGGCAAGATTTTGTGATTAAAAGGGAAAAAAAAATCCCAACCAAAACATTTTGTGTCAACTTTTCTTCCTGAGGTTTGTTTTACTCATTTCCAGAAAACAGCTCTGGGAATGCCTGTGAGCTGTGCTGCAATATCACCAACAAACTGATCAATGTTTTGGTAAGGTGATAAAATGATAACAAAAAAGAAGAGAGGGAAAGTGGCCTCTTTCTGCTCCCAGTGAAGGCAGGATAAATTCCTGTCATTGTCATGGAACAGCCAGCAGGAATAGCAGGAATATAAATTCTAATCAAAGCAATCAATTGTTTGCTCTTTCACTTCTGTAGCTGAACTGTAGAAATGGACACTTTTATCTTTTCTTCCAGGGATCCAGGGGCAGCCACGGCTGCTCGGGGCACCCTGTGCCAGGGCCTGCCCACCCTCACAGGGAACACTTCCTGCCCAAATTCCACCCAATCCTACTTTGAAGCCATTCCCTGGCTCCTGTCCCTCCATCCCCTGTTCCCAGCCCCTCTCCAGCTCTCCTGGATTCCTCCAGGCCCTGCCAGGGGCTCTGAGCTCTCCCTGGAGCTTCTCCTCTCCAGCTGAGCCCCCCAGCTCTCCCAGCCTGGCTCCAGAGCTCCTCTGGGCTCATTCCCACAGGTTTTCCAACCTCCTCCTCTGAGAAGTGTTTGAGAGCTGCCAGAGAAAGCCTTGATGTCAGAACTGTCTGGGGCGAGTAACAAGCAGGATAATTTCAACAATTGTGGCACAGTGAGAGCTGCTCTCAGAGAGGACAAGGACCAGGCAGGCTGGAGTCAGCTGCGATTTGCTGGCCTTGGAGGAGGAACTGAAAGGATCATCCTGCTCCTCGTGGCATTTGGGAAAGGCAGGTTACAAAATGGGAGAGAGGGAGGGGACAGGAGAGAAGCAGTCATGTCACGAGTAAAGGCTGGAATTGCAGAGCTGATTTCCCTGGGATTCAAGGCAGCTCATCCATTTTGAAACTCCAAAGGTCTCTCCCAGCATCTTCCAGGAACGAGGGAGCAGAGGAGGTGGAAAAGGCGTTGGCAGGGACTGGGGAGCAGCCGGGGGGAGCTGATGATGACCTGGGAAAGGGTGGGAAGCCCTGAACCCCCGTGAGGCCCGGCTTGGAGAGCACCCCCTGCACAGGGGCTGCTGCTGCGGCTGCGGGGAGATGTGGGGAGAGGATGTACAGGTATATAGATATAAATATATAGATACAGCTATATCAAGATAGATATGGATATAGATATAGATAGATCTATAGATAAATATATACATATACATATAGCTATATAGATATAATTATTAATATAGAGCTATAGAGATAAAGAGCTATAGAGCTATAGAGATATAGATATAAAGATATAGAGAGAGATTAGATAGAGATATAGAAATATATAGATATATAGTTGTAGATATAGATATTGATATACAGCTAGAGACAGACATAGATACAGATATAGATGATACAAAAATAGATGATATAGACATAGATGATATAGCTACAGATAGATATATA